>VZRS01007580.1:146441-198190 GCA_013398055.1 Ifrita kowaldi
AGATGTGGGCATCCCCCCGGTCAGGGGCATTTTAATCGCCCAGCTGCAAGCCAGCCGCGGCTTCCAGCTCCTCCGCGCCCAGCTGAGCGCTGCCCTCCGGAGTGAGCTGGGAGCGCCCGTCGGGGGCCGGCCTGCGGGGCAGGGCCAGCCCCGCGGAGCCCGCACACCTCCGCAGCCAGCGGCGCCGGCCGGCGGCAGGGAAGGAGGGCGGGAAGGAGCCCCGCTCCCCCCGTGAAGCGCACACAGCCCCGGTGCCGGTCCCCGGGGCGGGGGGAGGTGGCAGCGGGGGGCTGAGCGGGCGGGGGCCCCGGATGCGTCAGAGATGTGTAAACACCGCCGCGGTGCCCGCCGCTATTTAAGGGCCCGAGGCTGAGTCTCCCCCGACTTCCCTGCTCGGGCACACACGGGACTCACCGCTCCCAACTCGAGTGGGACCTTGGAAAAGCGCAGCGGAAAGGTAGGGAGCACCTGTCACCGTCTTCTGACGGCACCACTGCCGAGGGTGGGGAGGCAAAGGAAGTGGGGATGCCTGGCGCTTACCTGTGCGGCGGCTCCGAGGGCATCCCGCTCTGTGCCGGAGGAAAAGCTTCCCGCCCGAGAGAAGAATTCCGGCCGCTCCCGACAAGCGCGGGCAGCCGGGCGGACCCCAGCGCGGGGTGCGGGGAGCAGCGAGCGGGGCTCCCCTCCGCTGGGAAAGGAACCGGCCAGCAGTGGTGAGATGTTGGCTTTGGAGACCGTAGCAAGGACATGAATACTTAGATGTGTGTATATATATATATATATATATATATTTATATGTGTGTGCGTAAAAAATACAGGACTCGGGGCAGTTGAAAGGATGCAATGCACCTTCGGTTTCTATGTACCCAAACCTAGATGGGTACATTACCAACAACCAAGCCAGAGTGACATTTCAACTTTCTTCATTCATCTCCTAAGAATGTTTTAAAACCCCCATGTCTTATATACTGTGAATTATTTCAATCTAGTGTATGTGTTGGGCAAATAAATTTAATTTTATCCCCTTCTAAAATTAAAAGGTTAAATGTACTGTTGAAGAACTTAAGAGGTTCAAAAAATCTCATGTGGCTGAAATAATTCATGGGTGTTTATAAGTGAAAATTATTCCCATAGCATGAAGTACTAGGTAGCTCGTTTATTCTAAGAATTTAGAGTAATTTCTGTTTCCAGGAAAAAATAGTATAGCAGCTTATATGATAAAACGATTTAGTAAACCAACATTGTTTTGCTTAGTACACATTTAAGGAGGCAGTAGAAATCTAAATTCTCTGTTTAATATGAAGAAGATTATTAAGTTGCGCTTTATTACTTACAGATTTTAACTAATCAGCTTTCACCTCTCCAGCTATTAGATCAAGTGCTTTGGGGGAGGAATGTTAGATTTTGTTTTTTCTTTCATTGGGACAAGTTTTTGGTTTTTTTTATTTTTGTGTATGATGAGATGAAACCTCTTGAACACTAAAGTTCAAATCAGTGAAGGTTCGTAGAATAAAGGCTCTTCATAGAACTTGTCAAAACTGAGTGTCTGTAATAACAGCAGGGTTTAGTGCAATACCAAAATACTGAAATGTTGGAGTCCCGCATTTTTTCACAGAGATGGATTCATGTCCTTTAAGTTTTTATGAAATACAGCTTCCAAAGAAAGAAAAGCAAATAAGAATTGAGTAGATCAAGGAGATACAGCACATACTAGGCTGGAAGAAACAAAATTAACTACCTGTACCTTCCTCTTTATCAAGGGTATTTAGCTATTCACATATGTGTTTTTCAACTTAAGACAGATCCCACAGCTACCTACATTAAAAAAAAAAAGCCAGCACAAGCCTGGTTTGCTCAGAATCCAGCATCACTAATGGAAGATGGGGTTAGGGACTGCACAAAATGTGGTAAACCTGGCCATGTAACAGCCCACTGCTGCTTTTCTCCCCAGCAATGTACAGCGGGATATGCATCTGCGTGTTCCTTGCTGTGCTCTCGGTGAGCTCCTTCGGACAGCAAGCCCTGGGCTCGCACAATGGGAATCCTCTGCCTGCTGAGCTGGAGCAGAGCCTGACAGAAGCTCACCGGCACGTCCGCGCCCCGTCGTCCGCTGGGCCCCTGAAATCCCTGCCACGGCTGGATGGCAGCAGTGACCAAAGAGCCAACATCGGCGCTTTGCTGGCCAAGTATCTCCAGCAAGCCAGAAAAGGTACTGCTTACAGCCTGCTTCTGTGCTAGTGGGAATTCCCGCAGGGGGACCTAGGAGCTGAGATAACCCTGTCATCATCTAACATGAATTCCTAAAGAAGATAAGATTTAGATTTTGCCTCATTATTCCCAAAGTATAGGGCATTCCAAATGCTCTCTCCCAAACCCCTCCCAAATAAAGGATTTCTTTGTAGCAGCCTCTAACTGAGAGTCATGTAAAGATAAGTGGAGAAAATGTCACCTACCTGTCAGGTTATAGTCCAGCTATTTGTAACTATTTTCATTGCCTTATTATTATGGTGGTATTTTCAGTATATTGTATGTCACATAAAGCAATTACATTTTCTCAAAGTTTTTAATTTAGTTAAAATCCTCCCTTCCTCCCTCTTTTAAAGTTAGAAGAGCAGGAAAACTTTTCTGAGGATAAATGCAGACCAAATACCTGTACCAGGGAAATATTCTGAGTATTGGATTTTTCATATATTTGTTCCCAGGGGAAATTACAATATAGTGAAAGCTTTCAAAACACAGAATCCACATTTATTAATGTGAATTAAATACACAATAATTAAAAGCAATGATAAGTAAAAGCATATTTGCTTCAACATATGTCAATTCCTGGTAGGTTTTTGGTCTCGGGCAACCCGGGAACACAATCTTGCTGCTACTTAAAACCTCCATGGCACAGTGTAACAAGGACATGAAGAATCAGTAGAGCAATGGGATTACAGGGCATTCCTATAATGAGATTTATTAGCCACTTGAGGAAACAATTGTATTACATAAGAGAAAGAGTAAAGCTACCCCTGTTGACACCTTACAGAATATATTTTACATTGATAGAAAAGCATGCCAACTGTGCTACCAGTAAAAATCATGGCTCAAAATCATTGGCCACTGAAACTTCCCCAAGAAAACATTTTTCCTTTTGAGCTGTCTCATCTCTGTACTGCTCTGTGTCTCAATAGAGTAACACCCTGGGCAGCCTAATTGCTGTGACCTTTTGGCTGCCAACCTCAGCGAGAGCCACTGCAGAAATTTTGTTTGCTCAAAACTTTTGTTTGAAAGCTTCACTCCAGCCCGTGCCCTGTACTACACAGAAAAAAAGACATGTAAGAACGAAACAGGACTTCAAGGGAAGCCAGTAATTAGGATTAGGATTACCTTAGCATACAGGCATTGAGAAACTGAATCACACCCAGCCCCAGACTGTGCTTAGGATAAAGTTCACTTTATATAAGTAAGAGGTTTCTCCGCGCAATGCAGACCATTTAACCCTCCCCTCTTGACAGCTTCCCTGCTGACCTCTATGCTAGGCCAAACCCTATGCTTATCTGTGATGGTGGTCTGCAATTAAGAGATGCCACATGTGTTTTTGTGCATTACATATGCAGCCATACACTCTCCTCTGTGTACTCAGAACACAGCCAAATTAGAAACAACAGAAAAATGAATCACTTTCAATAGTGCCCGAAAGATTTCATCTCACATCAGCAATTTGCACGATATCCATTAAGGAACTCCTTCTAGTTGTTCATGCAATTTAATGGAAAGATAATTCAGATGTGAAATTCCACAATTCAGTGCTACACTTAAGGCTGTTATTGAATAAGCACGTTATTACAGGAGTCTGTAAAGCAGAATCCTCTTTACCTTTCCCCAGCATAGTCATTGTTGCCCACCCACAAGGAAACAGAACACCTCATTCTAGTTCATGTACCCACTATATTCCCTTAAATATGTGGCTGACAGTTCCAAATAGGTTAACCAGAAAAAGCAAAAAAAGCCCCGTTTGGATTTAAGATATCTTTTTCTGTAAATATTAATATGAGGGACAATTTCCTGCATATGTGTTATTGACATATATAATTAACTCTAAAAAGGGTCTGGAAGCAGATAATGGGATTCTTGTGATGTGACTAGGCTAGTTGAGCTCTAATTTTTAGATGTAATTGCTGGTTACAGGAGAGAAGATCCATGGGATAAACAGTATTTACTTAATTTAAAACATACATACAGTGTTCCCATCAAAACATTATATTCTTATTTAATGTGAAGACTCTGGGCAGTACTTCAGAAATCTCTGCAGAACACTCACATCTACTGTATTAGTCACTTCTAACCTGTCTAAACCATAATACTCACTGGAAAATTCCATCCAGGGGGAAAGAGAGTCTGGGCTTTTGTTAGTGTTAGCAGTCACCAGTAGTGGCGTTTGCCCTCATGATTAATAGGAAGGTTGGTTTTGTAAAGTATTTCCAGTTAAAACAGTGAGAGAGTTAAGTTCTCTCAAGGGCTTAGGGATTGATGACAGCCTAGTAGCTGAACTGCTACAACTGTGAATATGTTTGTCATACACTGATCCTGCAATACCCACACGACATCTCTGGTGGGTTGAGGAAAGGTAATTAAGGTCCTGTTAGGAAATTTGTGACCCAAGCTTTCAATTACATTCATCTGCAGGCTTTCAGCTTGAAGCTGGCACCGTGTAGAAGAGATGTTGTAGCTCTCAAGCCAGTGACAGGCACATTTAATGTCCCCTAAGGAACCCTTGAGAGGCCAGAGAGTAGTGGCACCAGGGGAGCCTTTACAGCCCACAGGTCACAGAAGACTCAGAAGTCACTTAAGCACCAAGATCTGAGTGATGATTCTGCGCTGCCTGAGCCCTGCCTGGTTATTGTGCTAAGGAGCCATTGTCATTAACTTAATTACACTTTTTGAATTATGAATGTGAACTTCATGGGGTTTGAGCATTTAATGACAGACATTCTATTCTAGAGAAAATTAATTTTTTCGTCATTTTGTTCTAGGTAAATGTCTTAAACATGGCTTTTTTGTGTGTGTGTGTGTATCTTCGACTCCCTGCAATCACTAACAAAGCAATGCAGTTGCTTCTTGTTTTACTGGGTCACTTTCATTATAAAGCATTGCATGAGGAAGACCTTGAAATATAAAAGCACAGAGTCAACAAGGGTTTCTTCAAAACACAAGAACTGAAAGCAAGGCAATTGTGTAGATTTGGATATATGGTATTTAATTTGGGCTCCTGTTCTTTTTTGATCAATTCAAGTATTCCTCAGTCTGCATTGCATACTAATATATTAAATCTGTTCCTTCCTCACTCAAAGCTTAACTCTGTCTAATTATTGATATATATCAATTTTGTCTGTTTTCAGGGAGTACAGAGAGAAGTAATTTACCTTTCCCTGGATTTTTTAGTCACACCATGTGATAATGTGAAAACAGAGGATTGCATCCTTTTTTTAAAGCTTAAACTCTCCCGGCAAAGAGTTTGTGTCTCTTTGATGCCTTAAGCAAGGCATACAAAAGGATAAGGCAAGATCAGAAATCAGCATCCAACTCTGCTTTAAAAGGAATGACGAAGGCTTTGGATAAGCAATGAAAAAGGCGCTGACATTGTAAAAAGCCCTGTATAATTCCAGCAATAGGTATCTGTAACTGTGAATTCCAGACACAGCTTTCTCCATTTCAGGATTATTCCCAAAACCTAGGATTCGTAACTCTATCCTGCTTGTTACTGAATTTGCACTGTAAGAGCTCCTGTACTTAGGTTAATAGCTTACTAAGCAACACAGGACTGCAGTGTCTCAGGCTTGAGCCTGCTCTCCAGAAGAGTTATTTTGCATCTAGAGCAGCTCTTCCAGTACAAGCAAGAAAACATGGGCCTTACAGGAACAGTGAGAAATGGTTTGGTCTCTCTCTCTAGTAAAATAGGAAGGAAAAAGGAAAAAATCTATCCACATTCCTTCCTGTTTGACAGGAGCAGAAAGTTCCTGCAGCAGGAGGTACAAAATGGTCTGTTTACTTTGCACTGAAAAAATCCAAGGCACTTTCAGAACATTACCTATGAGGTTTCTACTGATGTTTTCCCCAGTGACATGACAGTGGTGTTACATGGCCTGTGTTAGGTCCATTTCAACTACTGCAGACGTGCTAATGAGCACAAGCCAGATCAGAACACGGGTGAACCCAGCAAATGTGTCCTCTTACTCTCTGCTCTCCCAAATGCTTTTTCCTCAGGTTCCACTGGAAGATTCTCAGTTGTGGGAAACAGGGTACAGAGCATTGATCCTACTCACAGGATAAATGACAGAGACTACATGGGCTGGATGGATTTTGGACGCCGCAGTGCTGAAGAATACGAGTATTCTTCCTGAAGAACACCAAACTATAGCAACAAGGAAAAAAAATCACACTCCCATGTCTGTGCAAAAAGAGATAAATCAATTTGTTGTCCTCTTCAAATCAGTGTTTTAAAGTATTTAAAATCATGTATTTGACATAAGTTTGTCTGTAAGACTATACAATGCAATACATACATATGCAGAATTTTCCAGAAAACGTT
Organism: Ifrita kowaldi; assembly: GCA_013398055.1. NCBI lineage: Eukaryota > Metazoa > Chordata > Aves > Passeriformes > Cinclosomatidae > Ifrita > Ifrita kowaldi. The sequence goes on from VZRS01007580.1 coordinate 153,016, forward strand.
TTCTTTCTTTTGTGGTTTCTCATACATTGATACTATATTAAAATGATTTCACTTATCCCTCCTTGTCCTGTCACTGCATGTTGCTGGGTGTCTTACTATAAAGAGAGGCAGGATAACGCCTTCATTTGGCAATGTAAATATATTCCATAGGTTTAGTAGTCAGACAGATTATCCACTTTTCATAGAAATCTTGTGTCAGTCCCAATAGCTTTGAACTCTAGGGAACTTGTCCAAATATAAACACAGCAGCGCAATCCTGCCAGAAAAGACAGCTATTTTCATGGTGACCCTATTTGCAAAGGACTGAGTTATACACTGAGCCCACGTTTGCAGTGAATAGCCAATAGTACTAAAACAGTGAAAAAGAGGAATGATACCAACATGTTTCATCTTCCTGGCTTATTTGTTTCATGTCGTGAACTCAATGTGAAAGTTCTGCTGATGGCTGCAAATCACAGAATAAACAGAGCATTGCCTGCTGTGTGGTGAGCCAAGCATTCATTTGGGAGGGGGTGAGGACAGGTTCCTGAACAGAGCAGAAGGCAACCCTGAGAGGGAGAGGTACTGGAGCAGTCTAGTCACAGTATCCTTAAAGGAAAGAGGTGGCTCCCAAGTATCACAGAGGCTGTCTGAGCTGGCTATTGCCCACCGATGTGGAGGGAAGGAGGGAGGTTCTGCCCAGCTCTCACCTGGCTCAGAGCAGGGCAGAGGGCCCCAGGTTCAGAGCTGGGCAGTGATCCCTGCTTGTGCAAAACCAGCACCCGGCAGATCCTGCAGTCATTCCTGTCTGCCCGTGGGCAGGCTGCAAAAAAATGTGTTTTGCCTGCACTCTCCTCCTCCACCACGGGTAACCAACCTCCCTGCAGCTCCTGGGTCTCCTTCAGCAGCTGGATCTCACATCTAAGGAATGCCCTAAATCGTAAAGCAGGTGATTTTTGCATTGCATAATTCACAGAGTTTCTCCCGAACACATGCACTATGACAAAAAGGAAAATATTTGTCACACACAGGAAAGCAGGTGCTTGCCAAAGGAAAGAGGCAGCAATTTCTACAGCAGTTAATAGGCAAAGACAAAGCATAGAAAGCAATACACAGAAAATACTTGCACTAAACCAAAATTCCACCAAAACCAAGAAGACTGGGAAACAAACCAAAATGGTTGTGCCAAGGGCTGAGCACAAAAACACTTTGAGGAGCTGTTCCCAGCTAGGAGAGCAAACAGCACTGCAGAATCTGCAGTGAAAGGGAGATTCAGTAAACAGCAAGGGGGAGTTTCCTTCTCTAGTAACACCAAATATATATATATATGTGTGTGTGTGTATATATATATCTTTTTTTTTTTTTTTTTCTCTTCTCAAAAAAAAAGGAANGTAACACCAAATATATATATATATGTGTGTGTGTGTATATATATATCTTTTTTTTTTTTTGTAGATCTCATCCAGAAAACATGGAAATGCTTTTCTGCTTTTCTTCCTCTCAAGCTCCTCCCAGTCAACCAGTTTCCAAGCCACCAGTTTGGCTTTTTTTAGGTCCCAAAATCACCTGAACTCTCTCCTTGGGTTTGGTTATTGCTCACAGCAAAATAGTCCAAACAGCACATTTTTTTCCAAAGCTTTCAAACAAGAGATTAAAACCACTTAATCTATATTTTTAAACTGAGGAAAATACAAATAAATCTAAAAATGCATATATTTAAACATTTCCCACCAAGGTGATGTTTCTTTAAAAGTAACTTGGGAGGAAACTCAGTTTCTGTTTTGCTATCTTTTAAATTAATGTCAGGAACATTCAAGAAATATTTTAAAATGTTTTCATCCCTGGCTTACACAGATGAAGGATGTAATATTGTAATATTGCCAGGGGGCTGGGAGTGGGTGATGCCACAAATCAAGCCTTATTACTGCAGAATGTTGTCATTAGGAATAAAACAAACCTTTTTTTTTTTCTCCTTTGTTTCATTTCCTACAGGCAGATGGATGGAGAGACAAAGATGTTCTTTCCCATTCCTCTCTTCTGAAGGTCTCTGAAGATGTCTCTGAAAGTGCACAGCCCTCAGTGCAGCCAGGTGATGGGGTTGGCAGCTTTTCCATGCCGCTACCACAGGACAGGGGCATCTTTGCCTGACACACAAAAATGATTTCACCACCTGACTGACACAAGTGAGTGTTAAGAATAAAGAAGCACGGGAGCAACTGCAGTAGTTATGAAGAGGGACTGTGACTCTGAGGTACAGTGCTGTTCCTCGAGGCAAGGGGGAGCTGGCTGTTAGCAGCTGGCTATAAGCAGCTCAGCAACATTATCCTTATCATAAAAATATCCATCACCTGCTCCTCTGGGAACAGAAGAAATTCTCCAGATGGGAAATGGTTGTAAAGGCTGCTGAGACACCATCCAGTTCTCAGGTGACCTGGAGGTGCTAATTTGAGCTAAACAGGAGAGCCAGCAAACCTGGGGAAATCATGCAGCCCCAGTAGGTGCAACCCCTGTGGCATTAGTGAAGCCACTCTCCAGGTTGCCCTATTTTAACCCAAGGGAAGCAGCAGCCTCAGGGATGGAGGCCCTGCAGCTGGGTAGGAGCCCTTTGCATCCAGCAAAGGTTTTGGGCTGAGAAATGCCCCACAGATTCCAGCATACCCAGCAGTGCATTGGCACAACCTCCTGGTGCTGTCTGGGACGTGAGATTCCTGGCACTGCCAACTCTCTCGACATTTAATTTAGCTTTATCTAAATTCATCTTTATGAAAGCATGTGCATAGGTGCTAAATTTACACTGGCAAAATAGCAAATCAATACCTTCTTGCATTTAAAGGCAGTTTATTTTCTCCATGAGCTTCATTCAATTAGTTCTGTTCCAGCTTTATTAACTTTATTTCAAAACAGCTGCTGGGCAAATCTCCATGAATGGAGCAGCTTACTGCAAACTCCACACAAATTACTTGGGAAAGGCTTGTGGTTCTGCTTGTGCAGAGCTGTGCATACAGCAGCTGTGCAAAGAGGGTGGAAACAGCAAGTGCTCCTTGTGGGAATGAGGGGAAACCCAGGCAAGAGAGAGGGAGCACCCATGTCGGGGGAGGGGGCAGCTCTGCCTGGGAGCTCAGGCAGCATGTGAGGGAAACCTCAGCTACACCAATGCACCTGACCCTGAATAGTCTCATCTCCCCCAGTATTTCATGCAGGAACACATGTGGATCCTGCTCTCCTCTCCTTGGCTTTGATGCATCCCCAGCTGCTTCATCCTTGCTGTGTGTGGGCTGGCAACATGCCCCAGCCAGATGTTCCCAGCTGCAGCCCAGCTGTGCAGATTTCAGCAAGCCTGACAGCAGACCAGGCACTTCCCTCTCCGAGGCCTGAGCAGAGGAATTTCCAAGTCAAACAAGGTGAACGTTTCAATCTCCCAGCAGAGCAGCAAAAGGCTTCTCTGTGTGTTCAATTTTTGTATCCCCTAAATTCATTAAAATTCCCTTAAAGAAAGAAAAAACTGGCTGTGTGCTTGTTAAAGCTTTAATCATCTCAAAGTACCTGTGTCAATTGAACAGCAATTGGATTCAGCACAACTTGAAACCTATTTCACCAGGACAAAAATCTCTGTCATCTTTTGAATACAAACCTTAGTGCCTTCACAAGTGTAGGCCATTCTCACATGAAAGCCCACTGCCTACATTATAGCCAGGGACATTGCTAAGCACCAGTAACTTTCAGGACTTCTATTTTCCTTACCATTCTGTGGTTCAATTGGCTTGTTAAGTGAATTAAAGCAGGTCTGAACAGCACCCAGTGAGATGTGGCAGTACAGCTGAACGAGGCTAATTCTTCACCATGAATACAAGCCACAGGCAGCAGATGCTGTCTGTCCCAAGAGAAGGCAGGACACATCTCACCAGCATTGCTGGACTTTCCAATGCAATGTAGAGAGCTGCCAGTAAACGTGCCCAGGGAGTTGGGAGGAACTCTTAAACCTCTGTGCACAATAGCAGTGTGGTGTGGGGCCATCCAATACTTAGGATACATGCAAAAGGAAGAGGAGTCTCAAAAGGCTTTTTAAGCCAGTCTTGGCTCTCCAAAGAACATCCTGTGAGTCCACAGCCCAGTCTTAAAGACACAATCCTCAGCATCTCATCTTCCTCTCCCCTCAAACCCAGCTTTCAGAGGAGAATTACCAGAAGCAAAGATGCATCCACAAAATTTTCTGAGATAGTTGAGTATTGCAAGGGTGGAGCACTATTTCAACACTCTCTCTTCTGCACACCTCAGACTCAGCTCTCACCTTCCCCAGACTGGCACTTGCTTAACTCCTCCTGTTCCCAGGCAAGAAGGGCTGGATGCACAGTGTTTATCCTCCCTGGCTCCCTCCTGTTAACCATTAACTTTCTGACCACCAGCTTCCCCCAGGCTCAGAGCTGGGCAGAGAGGAAGGATGAGTGTCTGTGGCCACTGACAGTCCCTGGCTGTGCCCCTGGCATCAACCTCTCTCACAGCTGGCGTAGGGCACTGCGTCACACTAATGCAAGCCCTCCCCGAGTTTATTTTGGCATTACTGCTATCCCATTTTTCCTCTGTAGCAAGTATGTGATATAAATGCTATTATTTCCCTCTCCACCTCATACATACACACATCCTTCTCCTCAATGAGGGTGTCTAATCTTCTATGAGCTACTGCCTGATTATTCCCTCCTCCAAGGAGCTTTTTCCATTACTTAGCTTTCACCACGTGTGCACTTTTTTTGAGCTTCTCACTACCTGATGTTTAATCACTGTAATGTTCCCTCCCTCAGTAACAAAGATACTGGCTAACAACAGACCTCAGTCTTGTCTCTTTTGAAAAACACAGGATGTTTCCTCCTTATTCTGTACTTTCACATTTTGTTACTACATGTTTTGCACTGTATTAGGCAGGAGAGTGCAAACTCCTCTCCTCCTCAAAATACAGAAACCACAAAACATCCAATTCCGTATTCTCACAATTCAAATTAAAAAATCATAATGTGCATTTGCTTCTCTTTTCTCTTTTGACTCAAGTTTCACTGATTTCAGCAAACTTAAAATCTGAAAACTTTTCAAACAGTTCTAAGAATTTAAAAAAACGAAGGACAGCCTCTTATTTTGCTTTAACTAAGATGAGAGCAAGGGATCAAGGTGGAAGATTTATCACTTTAAAAGAACAGAGAAAAAGTTGAATAACACACGACAATGCAAGTTTTCTGTTATTTTATTGATATTAGTGAAGAAAAAATTAAATTTCATCATTCTGAAGTGTTACAATTGCTTTCTCTGGTGGGTGGACAGCTCCTACAGCTTATTTAAAGGCTAAATAATACTTCCCAATTGCATGATTAACTTCTACACTTTAAGTTCTCTTATGGTATTGCTTTCTTCCTCTGGGTATATAAAATGGTCCATTAAGTCCATGACTTTTTTTCAGAATCAACTGTTACTCTATCTACTGGTTTAAGATACATTCAAATAAAAAGCTACTTAAATTTACTTGCAATAAGTGCACACATACAACAGCAAACAGAGCTGATGGCATTTTACTAAAACATTGTAAGTTCATAGAATAAATAGAAGTCTTCAAACACATGCTGTAACTGACCAATGTGTTTTTTTTTTCTTTCTCAAAAAATATCCTTAGTGTCCATAGCACTACCGCAATAACTACTTCATTCAGAAAAAGAAACAAACCACCCACCTACCTCTCGTCACAAAGACTAAAAGACAGTTTCATTTATACAAGAAATTATCAGTGCTAATAATTCAGTAACAGTCTGGTACAAATGGCAATGCACGGCAATTACACGTAGTGTGACAATGGTAACAAACGGGGAGCTTGATTTTAGATGCCACAAGAAGTGCAAGGAAAAGAAAGTGGATGCTAAACCCTCCCTGCTTTGCTCCTCTCCATCCCCTCTTCCAAAAAATATCTATCTCTGAGCTACACTCTAGAAACAATCTCCCTCCAGTCTGCTCCAGTTCCAAGGTATTTCAACGCTTTCTACAAGCACCCAGCAGAGTTGGGAGAAACAGAAAAAAAATTGTGATATAATTAGGATTGCCTGGCAACTAAAGGTTGCGTGAGGTCTTACGTTTCCTTTCTGAAAAAGCAGGGGGTTGTATGTTTGTATGGCAGGTATTTTTTTCATTTTAAAAACACTGCTAAAATAAAGCATTTCCCCTATTTTTACCCATACTAAGCTCTGACTTTGGATGAAAAAGGTTTCTCTGAAAAAAGAAAACAGAAAATGGGTGGAGAATATTCTCACCCTGCTTACAAGGCCACTGTCTTCGACATGCATGAAACACGAAGATCAGCACGAGGGCTGCAAGTTGCTCTTTCCTGCCTGTACCACTCTGTTACTAAATGTTTTCTGTGGTTCTCTGCTGAGGTTTCAAGGACTCACCTTTTCCTAATACTGGTTTTGCTACATGTTCTTTTATAACATTCTTATCTGTCGATCTGTTCCGCAACTTGGACTTCTAGGAAGTCACTGCCGTGTTTACCTCACGAGTTGTGAAAACTGTTTTCTTTGGGCGCACTGACAAAGCATGTTTCAGTGGCAACAACACATAGTAAAGCATTTTCCCTTCCACAATCCAGTGCAGCATTGAAGAACAAAACAAAACAAAACAAACAAAAAAAACAACAACAAAAAAAAGAAGTTGCACAGAGTGTAAGTGTGCCAAAGGAAACAGCGGTGGTAGGAATACGTTAATATTCCAGGTACCCAGTAGGCCTGCTGACCTCAACACAGTATTAGTTCAAGTTTATAATCCTGGGGAGGAGGCAAATACAGAACAGGAAAAAAAAAAGTTTCATCCATTCAGGCATAATAGCCAGGCACTCCAATAACTCAGCTCAACTCATCTACAGAGGCAAAATTAGAACTACCACGTGTTAAACTGAGTGCTTTTTTCAGTATTTAACGAAGCACAAATGCTCCCATGCTTCAAGTGATGTAATGAGAGGTCTCACATAACACATTCAATAGCTTCCCATGCACCTTTGACTCAAGTTAGGCTAGCTACAGAATTCACGTTTTTCTAGTCAAGTTATTTTTTGTTGGTTTTGCTCTTCTGTTTTTTCTCAGTGCATCTTAAAAAAAAAAACCTTTTCAAAAGGTTAGCAAGTTAACCTTAACACAGCAATCATAACATAGAGCCTTTTGCACTCGATTGAACAGTAAAATAATCCAATTAGTTACAATAGATCTGGTACATATTTACACATTTTATACAAAGTTTACACATTTCTCCCATTAGGCACGAAGTTGATTTGTCAAACTCAAGAGGCAATGAAGGGGTGGTGGGGAAAGGAAAAGGAAATTGGAGAAAGAATCTGAGTATTTTCATTTAAAAAGACTAGCTGTAAAAATAAAGTCCTTCACCGTAAGCTAGTTTGCTTCGGGAGCTTGGTTCCCATGAGGATCCCCGAAGTGAGAGACGTTGGGCCTTTCATCTGCATGCTGGAACCCACCATGGTGGGGAAGCTCCGATTCCTTCGGATGCCACTGTTCAGCTGGATGCCCCCAATGGCACTGGTCACAGCAGGGCAGCCCAAGGGGAGATGGTCTGGTGCCAGGCCTCCAGGAACAAGGGCCCTCACTGGTCCCTGTGCCCCACAGAGAAGAGGTCCCTGGTCATCAGTTAAAGGAGGAGCTGACATTTGCCCTGAACTCACAACTTTGGCAATACCAAACCTCTTGACTTTGTCCACGAGGTTAAGGTTGGAAACAGACACGTCAGTTTGGCTCTCACTGTTCCTGATGTTCTTTTTATTCCTCACCTCCTTCAAGATTGAACTAGCAGGCTTTGAAGCCAAGAAGTTGTCATAAGGTGGGCTGGTGCACTTGAACTCAAAAGATGGAGGGGAAGAAGAAGGTGTCTGCATGGGTGAGTTTGGGGGAGTGGAAGGAATGATGGCCATTTTCGGGGAGTACGTGTTCAGCAGGGTGCTCCTGCTGGCTCTGTCCCAGCTCTGTGGATTGTACACTGCTGCCGAGATGCCCCTTTCCTTCAGCAGCCACACCAGCCCCAGGGACGTGCTCATTGTCGTCGTGGATTCCCGGAGGTTGGTGAAGGATTCGGCCAAGCTCAGACGCCGAGGAGTGCAGGGAGTAGCCACCGGGGTGCCTTTCAAATTGCTAATGCTGCCACAAGCTGGAGTAGGTGCTGCGTTAAGGCTGAAAGCAAAGGAGCAGTCAAATTATTCTCTCCAGTAGAAAATTAAAATTTACTGCAGGCAAGATTTTTAACCCTGAGCAGGGCCTTTTATCCATTTCGAGAGTGCACAGGACACTGACAGTTCCCAGCCCCCCACAAATGTGATTACAAGTGCAAAACCAGCAGATCTTACAAAACACATCTCCACTTTGCACACTTCACAGCCCAGTCTCACAGGATTAATGCCACTGCCAAGACCCAGCATCACATTTCTCCTGATAAACTATTTACAGGTTTGGATCAACACCTTCACTTTTTCTTCCTGATCTACTGGCTGTCACAACTCCCAGTTGCTTCTAAGAGACAAAGAAATGCGGGAGACTGGACCAATGATATAAGCAAGACATTTACTTTTTAGTGTCACTTCTGAGCACACAGAACTGAACACTCATTCATTAAGGCACGGTGTACTCAGTTGTTTCAGAAACAAGGCATGTGGGATATCTATGACACTACAAATTCAAGTCTGTTTGAGAGAATCCCAAGAGCTCCATGCACCTTCAGAAAAGAACACTTTCCAACTTTTCCTAACCATGTACAAATGATGGTCTTTGTCACATGTACACACACATACCAAAAAAAAAAAAAAAAATCCACAGTAACATCTCCTAGGCATGGGTTCATCCCCTCTAATGGCACTCAAACAGTCTTGAGCAATGCAACACTAGATGCTAATGAAGGATTCAGTGACATGAGCCCACCACTGCTCAAAGAAGGAAATCTACTCCCTCACCTTGCCAGGTTAGCAAGTAGAAGACACTCACCAAAGAGTCAGAGAGAAAGTAAAGCCAGTTCAAGGCAGGGGGAAAACTAAGCAGGTGGGAGGGGAAAGAACAGGGGAGAGAGTGGGATCTTCCCTTTTCAGTAGAGCCATGCTGTTGGATTGGCTCAGCCAGAACATGTGACTTTAACTTAAGTTGGGTTCACTGCACCAAGAAAACCATCAAAGAGCCACTTTGAGACAATCTCGTTGGATTTCCAGGAGAAGACTCTGGCCAATGACTAAATTGCATCTTTTTTGCCCACATGGACAAAAAGGGCTGAGATGGTGTCTTGACTGGAATTTTCAGTCTCATTACACCTTACATTAATGAACTCTACTTAGCCAACACTACTGTGCATGTCAGGTTAGACACCCTGGAATGTTTTGTGCTACAGCTTCTGATGAGCTTAGAACGTCATCTAGGTCCCTGGTTTGCAGTGAGCAGGTGACGTGAGTTCACATAACACTGGAAACTCTAGTCCCGTGGTCTGAAAATCAGCATATCTTTAAGGCACTCCTTAATTACAAATACGTTATCCTGATGCTATGAAGTCTCAAGTCATGTCTTCTTTCCAAGGCTAAATAGGATCTGACCAACATGATCTCTAACAGTGATTTGGAACGGTACCAACTTCCACCATAAGCAAGTGAAACTGAGGAAGTTGAATTGCAGTTGCAATTCAACAAGAGGAATGCCATATATTCCTCCTGGTATGCTGCAGTGAAACACTTATTTGAGAAAACTGGCAGATGTAATTAGAAAAGCAGCCTTGCTAAGTGGCTCTGGAATCGGTCCCCTTGCACCCCCGTGTGTGCTGTGGCTGTCAGTGCATGTGGCAGATGTGCTAAGGCACATCCTGATGTCCTCTCACTTCTGCCTGGGCTGAGTCGGCGGCAGGGGAGAAGGATCTCTCCCCGCAGAGCTAAGGAGGCCCAGCACACCCACTGCAGCAGCACACACACTCTGAGGGAAAGGCTGAGCAGAAAGAAGTTAGTTCACAATTCTTCTCCTAAGCACTGACTAAAGCTGGGCCCTCATAGTTCTGACTCCAGTGGAACTAAAGAGCAGTGAGAGCCACTGTGGTACATTTTCCATACAGCCAAATACAGAATACAGAGGTCTTGAAAAGCGTGAGAGAGCGAAAAGAAAGAGAGTTTACTGCATGAACTGACTTTCTACAAGGTACGACCATATACATTTCAGAAATCCAGACATATGGTGCTAATTACCAGGCTTCCAAGATATCCTAGTCACAAGATGAAAGCTACAGCACTCCAACAGCTTATTAACTCCAACAGCTTTACTCTTTCCAGATACAGATTCCACTTGCACAAACATGTAGATTAGTATTTCTACTAATTTTTCAGCATAGTTATACACCACAGTGCAATTAATAAAACAAGCCATCCCTGCAAGAAAGCAGTTGCAGGTGTTGCCTTTTTGTTCATTTGATCACTTCGGCATTGCTTCAACCAGGAAATATTTTTCCCATCAAACTGACCAACACTGCAAGGCAGCCTGGACACAACTGCAGAAACAGACTCAAAGAGGCCTCAGCAACTCAGCCCAGTGATGGTTTCAGAGTTAGATTGAGAAAAGAAACAAATAAACGAGCATTTCATTTAGCTGGATGAAATTTAGTAAGGTTAGAGCAACACCTGGGGTAGCACAGGTTAAAATGCAACCAGGTAGGTCAATGCCAAACCTCTGGGGGTTATCGGGTGCCACACACACTAGCATTCCTTGTACATGACCCTGCCAACAGAGATGCTGCTGGCAGTGCTGCTCACCCCCGACCACGCTGGGTCATAGTGTCTGCCCTACACCTCCTCTCATCACGAGACATAACGCAGTTTCTCGTCCTCCTCACATGACCTGTGAAGAATCATTTATAGTTGGTAAGGAGGAGCTCCGTAAACACGTCTGCTGAAAACATAATTTTGTTTATTTTGCTCTTCGTTCTCCTGAACAAATGATGAACTTCCATTTAACTAAGGCAGCTGAAAATGCACTGAATTTAGCTGTCTTTTCTGACTGATTTGTTCAATTTAGTACCCAAAGACTTTATTACGACCACAACTGACAGCAATTCAACAACAACAAGAAAACTAAAATAGAACTGCAGCCATGTAAGAGCATCTCTTCAGTAATTACGCTGAGGGGAAGGACAGAAAAGAGTAAAGAAAAACCAGCCAGGCCACTAACAACTAACTTAGTTCAGAAAGGGAAGCAAAAAAAGTTACATTTAAACATCATATATTTCCTTTCCACTCGACAGGTTTTCATATTCAATACCCTTACTTTTCATGCCCTTTATAGGCAGTCAGTGCCTCTCTCATGTCTAAACAAGAGTAGACACACCACCTCTGCATGGGGACCTACACAGTGGTACACTCCCACACAGGAGCTGGAAGGGGCAGAGAAAGCAATGAGGCACTGTCCTTATACACAGAAAAGAACATTCTGTAAATCCTGATTTGCTAAGGGAGGAAAGCTCCCTCTTTAGGTATGAAATTCATCCCCTCCCCCACCAGTTGTCTGATCGTCACCTTCCATAAGGCCACAAAACTGCCTTCTGTTGGCATGCAGTGTCTATACTGCCAATTGCTACTGCATCAGTTTCAGTCTGGCTACCAGGAATTCATTTCCAACAACTACACCAAGGAACAAAGTAGACATCTCCCTGTTTCCAGTTAAGGCATTTTTCCCCCTCCATTCCTCAAGTACTTCCTGGATTTCTTTACCTGCACATCCGCTTTTCTTCTGAGAGGAAAGATTTAGACTTCCTCCCTGGAAAAACCCCTCATCTTTTCTGTGAAAGATCACATTCTGCACATTCACATATGAGGACTACAACTAGTCTAAGATGAAGAGTAGCCAGGTTTGGATATCAGAAGCCAATATAGTTATGTCTGATCCTGCAGTATCTTTAACTAGAGACAACAAAACTTAAGAAATTTTGATTGGCTTTTCAAAACACCACACATGCCCCTCAAAATCAGGCTGAGGTAACTCAAAATTGGAGGAATAATTGGTGTGTGTGTGTTGCAATTCACCAATGCAGCCAATGCCTATGCTTATGCTATTATTTTGCATTTGCTTAGAGGGGAAACTCTGATAGAGCTGAATGCTTTGCCATCATGAGAATCCCTTACCTTGGCGTGACTCGTGTGAGTTCATCGGAGGGGTGCAGAATGCGGCAGGTGGTGAAGGTGAAGGTGGAGTTGGTTTGTGACATGCACTTCCCAGGATGAGGTACTAAATTAAAAAAAAGCAAATTCTTTGCATTTTACACAGAAAAGGGGAAAACCAAACTTCTGTGTGCTGATAAGACAGATGCAAAAAGTGATGAGGCACCTTGATGGGATCAATGCAAGAGAAGTGAAATGTCCAAGTACTAGAGTGTTAAACAGACACTTGTTCCCCAAAGGAAACACCTCTAGGACTCCAAGGCCAGTGCTAAAAAGGTCCGTTGAAACTTGCCCATGATCACAAACACTGCAGATTAAGTTTTTTTCAAACCAAATTTAGGCCAGGCAGTGCTTGAAATGTTAGTCCTTATCTAAACTAGCAACTTGCATCAGTGGGAAATTACAAGCAGCATTTTCTAGTACCAGCTCAGGAGCACTGGGATTTTCTAAATGCTTGTGCCTTTCAGCTTTTAGCTTGATCCACAAAAAGGTATCCCCATTACTTCTCAGTAATGGATCCATCAGGCTAATGCTACAGGAGTACAGATTGTTGGGGTGGGGAAGGGAGGGACACACATTAATTACTGTTTCTCTGACTTTCCACATCCACAATATGGAAAGTGGTAGTTTTTTGGATCCACTACTTTACATCTGTGACATTTCTCTTGTGCATGTGATTAGGTTCTTTAAGAATGTATGTCCTCAGCTGCATAGTATAGCAGGTTTTGAATATTTGTAGACAGTGTAGTAAGCAAATTTCCTAACAAATGTGGCTGTAAAACTGCCACTCTGGTGACAGATCAGTGATTTGGGAAAGAAGCAATATAGCTCAGTTTTAAAAATAAAGGACTTAGGACAACTTCTTTCTTCTTACTAGAAATGCTTCTGTGGCTACATTAACCTGCTATATAATGCAGCTGTGGTCACTGCAAAATAACTACAGAATTTAAGAGCCATGCATCTGAAAAGCTGGTTGAAAAACACCCAGAGTTAAATATTACATCAAAGTTATCATGATTGCATAGGTTCTCTTACTTAGTAACCAAACTTAGCAGTGGTCAAAAGACATGCACAATAAAAACCATGTGCAGCTCCCTCCCCCCAGTCCTACCCAACCCTCTGAGCCATTCCCTGATTAAGCCACATTTTAATACCACAGTACACAACTATTCAACACGCTGCAGAAGACAGACAGACCAACCAGGTAGACCAGACACCATTCTGAACTCCCAGAGCAGCTTAGCAGAAGCAAGGCAAGTCTTAATTGTGGCTGTGTTCCCTTTTTCATATATAAAGTATCACAGCTCCAAAACAGTGTGTGTGGTTAGGTAGCCCTTTAAGAACACATAAAAGCAGTGTGTGAAGGGTAGAGCATGGGCAGTGTGAACAGTGGAAGCAGAAGTGGCTGAGCACACAGTGTGAGGTAACTTCTAGTCAGCGCTGGAATGTACGGCTGTACATTAGAGAAGGATATTTCCAAGGACCCACTGGAGTGTCATGTTAACACACTCAAATGTTAGCACGGCATAACAAAACAACAAACTCTACTTCACCTCCAGAGATGGTAATTAGGATGCTTCAGGAATCCAGTTGCTTTAGAGATTAGTGTAAGCACTACAAAAGCTATTACAAGGGAGCACAGCCTAGCAATCATGATTCTCTCCATTTTGTAGAGAGTTATAAGAAAATCTGGAGAAAGAGCTCAAATAACTGGACATGAAAAAAGTGGTTATTTAGAGAAACACAGGACTTTAACACAAATCAATTAGAAACAAAGCAATTATCCCTGGATGATGAATAGAGAACAGAATAAAGCAATGCTGGCTCAAGATTGCAAGCTCAACCCAAAGCACATAGCTGTAATACAATCAGTGCATTTTCCCCATTTGTAATATCCACTGGGCATCCCCTCAGATTGGAGACAGGCACATTGAAGAAACATAGCTGTGTTAGCAAAAGCAAGACTCATTGCTATTAATGAGTCAAAGATAGGAGAAGGCTGCTAAAAGTAGAGAAATCACTAACTCTAATCAAAGGAAACAAATTGAAATGATGAAAAAAATCTATCCATTTCCAAGGATGTATTTCACCCTCAAATACCACTAAGAAAGTCCTGTACCAGCTTCATCCTCCATCAGTCAACAATGGGGTGTATCATATTGCTGTAGCATTTTCCATCCTTTGGACACAGTAAAAAGAGTGAGAACCTGTTGCTGCAAATGAACAAAGTTTATCAAATAGAAACAAAATGATTAATTTCTAACTTAGTGATTTTACATATGAATGGCCATCTCCTGAGCTGGTATAAATTCATGAGGAATTAATACATTTTTATAATAAGAAAGACTATCTTCACACTTACATATACCAAAGTATTCTCTTAAATATAAACACCTGCTCCATGTAACTGTCTGAAAACAAATGTTTTACTTATATCCTCTTTTCCAAAGTAGTCATAGTTTAACAACAAGGCTTCATATTGATATGAAAAAAAATATGTACATAACTCAGTGCTTAACAAAATTTACAGAAACATCAGGAACTTCATCCATCAGGAACCCTCTGCAAACTGTTAGTGCAGTTCCCCCCTAAATTAAAATTAAATCTAAACCTAAGATTTCTGCTGGATTGTGTTTTAACACTCAGGAATTAATGATTCTTCACATTATTAAGTTTTCTCAAAAAATTCACAGGCATTATGGAAAAATGCAAACCATCATAGCTGAAAGGGACTCTCTTGTAAGCACAAACACTATCATAAAAACACCTTTTAAAATACTGAAAAGCAAAAAAAAAGGCAGGTTCCAGTGAAACTGAGTGCAGAGAGCTCCATCTTCTGGTAAAACAAACAGGGCTTTCCTCACACAAAACACAAAGCTGATTTGTATCTCAGAGCTGTCTCAGATCCAGCTTCAAGACTCAGAGCCTGTGGGCCATTCTGCCAAGTGTAAGCAGCAAAACAGATATGTTTAGGACATGAACTTCTGCCCAGAGAACTCTCAAAAGGTCATTTAATCCAGATTTTCAACCAGCTTGTGCAGAGGAAGGTACAAAGCTACAGTAGGTAAACAAGTGGCCTGCCCCATCCACAAGAAGATACCAAGACAAATTAAGTTTGAGGAAGATTTTTAAGAGGTAGCTATACTAATACACCATTAACCTTTGTACCATTGGATCAAAATTCAAATTTGTTGTTATGCTGAAGTAACAGTGAGGAGGCAGAGAGCTCACGGTGACCAGCAAATCTTTGCATTTTGTACAAACACCTAATCTGGCACATACAGATTTATTAGGAAATTAACTTTAAAAAAATTGGGAAATCTTCAGAATATGATTTGATCCACACTGGCAAAGTTAACACTTTAGTCCAACAGTGAAGCAAGCCACTCTGCTCCATCATTTCTTTGGCAAGTTTCAAGAAAAGGAGGGAACCTGGTTCCCTGCTATTTGAGCAGAGAGCACACTGGAATTAGGGCATCTCTTTAGCACAGGCTGTGGAAACAGGGAGGGAAGGACAAGCAGATTGAGGCATCCTTAGAGCAACAGATGGTGTTTTAAGGCATTAGAAGTTTATTGCTGAAAAGTTCTGCCTGCTTTAAAAGAGGATAACAAAGGACCACTAGGAGGCATTTTTTTCCTACAATGTGGAATACAGGTCACGGACTTCACTTTTGCCAGTTTTTGCCACCAATTCCATTCTTGGGTGAGGTGAAATTACTGGAAACTAGGCCACAAAACCCCACTAGGATCCATAGGACAAGACAGGGGCTTCATGTATTCTCTAGATTTAGCAGAGTTCATCCCCTCCTGGTGGCTAAAGGTGAGAGCTCTGATATCCAGTGCTACCTGTACTGAAAATGCCTGGCTGACAGAACAGGGAAAGTACAGAGTGGGCTGGATCTGATGCCTAGGTGAACCACTACAATGGAAAGGAGTTAAGAGCTGTAAAATGTGAACACAGTGCTCTCCTAGAGGTGTAACCGTGAATACTCAAAACGTCCAAGAATTTGTACGTCTGCACCGGGAGTGTTGTTTTTGTTATGTTTCTTAAACAACAAAATTATTTTCTGAATACCTGATTTTCCAAAATTTTCATTTATTTTGCTTTTGGAAACAGCAAGAAAGGAAAAACTGAACAAAGGCAGGTATTCTTTGGACAGGGTGTTCTTCTGGCTGAGGTCACTTTCTTGTATGTATATAACCATTGAGCATAGATGTAAAAAGACTTCCAAGTATTTAATGTGGCTTCAACATGAGTTTATGCAGGCTAGGATCCCCAAATTAAAATTCAAGCATTTTAACAGCATAGACAGCAACTGCTGACAGACTTTTCTTAAAGAAATAAATTACTGTGAAATATTCATGCCATTTGAAAATAAAATATATTAAAATATGCATCAATACCTTAGTTCTAAGAAGAGTTACAAAATTTATTGCTTTTCTGTACAACGGTAACTTTTTAGAAGCATGTATAGGAATCCTGCTAAAAACAAATCAAACATAAGACATTCATTATGTGGTTTTGTGATTTTAGGCATCTGTTTGGAAAGTCCTCTACGTCATGGTTAAGGTCTAAGCATGAAGTACAAGAGTGCTGATCCCGTAACGCTGTGCACATGTCTGTTCAAAGCAATCCATCAGTGGAACTAACAAACACAAGTACTGAAAGACCAGTTTATGCACCCAATACTAGCAGACAATTAAGCATACACTGCATCAATTGTAGCCCTTCCAACTTCAAAATTCGAACACTGATAACATTATTAAGTGCTTTGAGCGGCTGGTGTTTTGTCTGTTTCTTTAAGGGAAACATGAAAGCCAGTGGATTAAAAAACCCCAACAAACCAAACAAGAAACCAACCCCAACAACCCCTCCCTCCAAAACAGATTCTGTACAGTTTTATAACATACTAGTTTCTTTCACAGAACAAAAAAAATATATCGAGGTTACTAAAAATTTGTGCTTCAAAAATTACTTGTCCCAGATGATTTTAAGAACACTGTGTCTTGTAACTTCTTTACAATTCCACTTATGCTGAGAGTCTACAAAAGTGATACACAGATCTCAGCCTATTCCTTGGTATTAGGCTAGAACTGCAACTTTGGAATTTACAATCCTCCATAAAGTTAACTCTACCCACACACAGTACGTGGCTCCAACAGACCAACTGCAGACCATAAGGCACATGTGTGCTAACTTCTCATGATATGTTCAGTGCCATAGTTGGGATAGATTATGCATTTATGGTGAGGAAGCTACTTTATAGATCAATGGGTACTACAGGTTTCAACACAGGGACAAGAAAACTCAAGGAACGTAACTTTTCCTTATTTAGTCAGAATGATTTCTGACTCTACCTATCACAAGAATATCTATCACAATTGTTCTCAATATGCTTTGGCTACAAGACATTTTTGGCACCACAGTGTCTGCTCTCCTGAGCCTGGAAGTTAAAACAAGCTCTTGGGCTCATCCTGAGCAGCACTTTGCACACACAAAATGGCAATATGAATAGGGCTTGTAAGTGCTATGACAGAGAACATATCCAGTGCAAAAAAGGCAAGATACGGACCTCAGAGCATACAATCAATCGAAGCAGAAACCTGCCCAACAGACTAAGATGACTTACACCTGCTGGGAAGGTCCTTGTAGGCACTGTATTACTAAAGACCTTTCGGTCTGAGGCTGGAAGACCTGTAGCTCTAGACTGGCACACTTTATGGCCTGCCAGCAGCAACAGTAAGATACCCTGTGGCTTTTACAAACCTCTTGAAAGAGATTTTTCCACAATGGAGCTGTGCTGGATTACAAGCAAAGGCACTATTGCTAGAGACTGTGTGCAAGGTATTTCTTTCCCTCCCTTTTTATCTTACTTCCACATTCTCTAGCAAAAGTTTATCCTGTATGTTGCCAACTGGAACCTCCCTTGGAACCATGGAAGCAATGATGTCATAACCTTGTACTCATGACGGGCTCATGATGAGGTGCCACATGTCCATACACACCCCTACCTGCCTTGCACTTCCTACAGAGAAATCTAGAGAAAAGAATGCTGAGGAGAAGCAATGGCACCACAATATTTAAATACAAAATAAATTCATAAGCTAAGCATGCACCTCCTTCTCCCAAAAGGTATTCTTCAGTGGGCAGATTGTGGATCCTAAAAAGTACTGCTTCATTAGTAAGTGCCTACTCTGACAAAATCCACAGTCATCTCCTTTATGTATAATGCCTGACAAAGTGCTTAAGCAAAAAGCAGATACAGTGTCTTTACTTCATTTGAGCAACATAACCAATAATGATATGGTAGCTCATGGATACTCCTAAATCCTAAGCAACAGGACAATTTGAAAGAAGGCAAAAGAATGGGAAATTAAAGTTTTCAGTGCACTTGTTCATCTATACAAAGTTATTAATTTTGACCCATTTATTTCTCTAATGTATTAAAATTACTCAGCAAACAATACCAGCTAAAATAAGATTGCTACAGCAATTTCACTGATTTTATCTACTTTGTCAATTTATAAGGTAGGGAATTCGCTTAAAAACCCTGTCTGAGAAAGACTTTTCCCAGGAAAAGTCAGCAATAACCAGTAAATAACCTGTTAATAAACAGTGACCTATATTCAAATTGTAATGGAGACAGAAAATGGAAGGAAATACTGGACTTTCTTACCAGTTTGTAATTACAGAGCAGGCCTACACTTATTTATTGCTCTACTCCAAAGAGAGAACTCTTCCAAATTATTACCCAGAAATGTTTTACTAATCTGTTCTTTTAAAAACTTCCCAAACAAGGAACTAAACAATATCCCTAGCTATGTTTACACCATGCCAATGAGTCTTCTACTTTTTTGACATGTTCCTGCGTTGAACTCTTACCATTAGAAAATTCTTCAAAATGTAACCCAAGCATTGTTTTTTTGCCCATTTACTGTACCCTGAGTACATGAAAAACTGCTTGTTCCCTTCCTCTCAATAGCAACACATTTTAAAATTAATTGTATCTTTTGTTGAATCTTTTATTCCCCAGATCCTAAAAATGTCAGTTATTTCAGTCTTTGATTATTTCAGTCCATGTTTCTCTTATCTCCAGCTTTCCTTGCTGTTGTTACTCAGACTCTTCAAAATTATAAAAACCTGGATAATATCCAAAACGGTACACACCTGCCTGAAGAGGCATTATTATTTTCATATTAATATAAAAAAATAATAGAAACATTATTTCTGGGATCTCTTAGAACAAGGACAACTTTTGCCAATGGAAAGGGAAGTTGAAGGGTTTGGATGTTGAAGCACTGTAACAGGCTGCCCAGGGCAGTGGTTGGGTCACTACCCCTGGAGGTATTTAAAAGATCTGTAGATGTGGCACTTAGGGACATGGTTTAGTGGTGGACTTGGCAGTGCTGTGTTAATGCCTGGACTCAATGACCTCAGAGGTCTTTTCCAACCTTAATGATTCTACGAGTCAAAGTTTAACCTTAATACAACTGACTGTAGAAAGAAGCTTATATTCAGTAGCTGAAAGCACTGAACTGCCATTGCAGAGAGCACTGAAGATACTCTGCATGTCATGATAATAACAGAAATATTTTTGTTTAGCCCTGAGACAATCTAATCTTCCAAAGACCAGCCAAATATTAAATTATGATTTATCCCAGAAAAAGGAGAGGGAAGGAAGTGTCTTCATTTAAAGTAGTTACACAAAAAAAGAGAAAAAGAAGGAGTTATGGCAATTTTCTGATTCTGGACTAAATATAATTCTTTACCAGAGGCAAATCTTAATGAAGACTATACAGCTTATTAAAACAAAAACCCCCATACCCCAAGAACAAAAAAGAAACCACACAACCTCAAACCACATCTATAGTCTTGAGAATATGTAATCTTGTGCAATAATAGACTGCTAGTGTCATTTCAAAGTATCTAATAACTCATGCAGTAGTGTCACTTAAAAATGTTTAAGTCTTCATGTGTTGTAAATAGGAAGGAGAAGATTTAATAGTGTGGTGGAGAAAGAATAAGGGAAATGTTACTAGTCACTGCATAAAAACATCCCCTTGATTCTTTATCTCGGAAGGACTTTAAAAACAGATAACTGTATCTGAGGTAAGTGAATTAAACTTTGAGAATTTCTTTGGTGATTTTCAAGGCACTCCATTTGTTTCAGCAAAGGCAAGGTAGGTGCACCTTTAGTGCACCAATCATTTAGTCTTCGTTTTTTTCCCAAAGTACAGGAATCTAAAACATGGCATCACCTCTTGTGAACAGTCAGAATCTGCACTACAGTAATACAAAATATATGTAATCTCTACATTTACACACACACAGCGTGCACTAAATACACACACAAGTTGAATACGTGCCACACAAAGGTTTGTGAATGAACCACCTCCTTTTAGCAGCCTTCTCTTATCAAAATAGAGTAAAATAATTGACCACAGATGCTGTTACTGAAAAACGAATTAAAAGATTATCAAAGAAACGCTTTTTGAGGCAATGTTAGAATGGTTATGTTCTAACCACTGCACGCACTATCGTGCAGATGCTACACACAAAGCAATATTATGGATGCTGTTCTGAAGAGATGTGAGAATGGCCCAGTAATCAAAATCCTGTAAAGATGTCAGTTTTACTGGACTTAATGAGTTTCCCTCACCAGACCCCTCATCATCGTCAGTCGCGGACTCCTGCATCTCCTCTGTGAAAGCCTGAGATTGGCGGGGGTTATTCTTGTTCTCTGAAACAGTCACTTGTGCTTGTGACCTCTCACCTGAGGTCTCTGTGTGCTGAACTGGCGTCGAGGTAGTTAGGCCTTTGTAAGAAATGTCACCTGTCTCATCTTCCTCATAGTCATTAAGGCAGTACACTTCATCCAGGTCCAGGTCTAGGGTCCTGAAGCCCTTAGTGACAACCCCAGGCCTCGGGTCCAGGATCCCACCCAAGTGAGGCTGAGCCAGCTGCTGCCAGTGGTGCAAAGTGGCAGAACCTTGAAAGGGAACAGAAAGACAACCAAAATAAATTAGTAAGCAATCCAAGACCTAAAAGACAAAGTCCCACTTCATTTATCCAGAAGACCAAAGGTTTGGGAGCTCCAAGCCTTTAATGTTTCTGGGTTTAATGTTTCTAGGGAGACATGCTACAGCACAAAACTGCTTCATCTATGCTTCAGCATTTCCACATCAGTGTGAAATAAACTGATCACATCAGCACTTAGGCAAAGTCTGGTGGTGAGAAGCAGCACACTTGTGCACATGCACATCCCCTCCCCATAAATATGCTCATCCACTTCAATTCACGGGATTAAGCAGGAGTAGAAAGAATTTACATTTTAACTGTTGATCTGAGCACCATCACAGAAAGCTCTAAGAGGAACATATACCACATATTCCCACATTAAGCTCACACTAAGACAAATGCTGGAAACATGCCAGAATTTACTACCAGTGGCTAACGGGAAGTCACACAGATTGCACAGCAATTTTAGCTTCGTACCATATGTTAGAAAACCCCATCAACTTCAGGCACGTGTAAGCAGATACACAACTCTGAACTACAAGTCAAGTCTAAACACCTGTGTGGACCCTATGCTACAGGAATTCAACTACTACATAACTAAATGCTACTGTACCTGTAGCTTCATCCTTGGCAGAGAAATGTTTTGAAAAAGGAGGTACATTTTACAGAGAAAAGCACTCAATATTCAAGGTTTAATAGGAGACAGTCAGAAACAGCAATGGATTAGGCAAAATTGATATATACACTGAGATGTGCCCAGTGAAATCAGGGGAGGATTTATCTGATTCCTCAAGTAGCGATTAAAGTTTTTTTAAACTTTGCTTGCAAAGGCCTACATTTTCCTCTGTGCCCACCATCACTACTGTGTTGAAATATGTAACTTAAAATCACACATATCCTATTACACAAACAAAACATCCTTATTTTCACCTCTGCCAGCTCAAATCAGAGCAGTTTTCGCAGTTGTTTCTGCTGCCTCTCTGCAAAGCAGAATACCCACTCATTCAACAAGCTGGCACACAAATATCTCACCCATAATCAAAGACCAAGAATGTTAAATTCATTGCACAGCGTGTGTAAAAGCCTAAACAACTGTAATAACGTGAGAAGGGATGGCCCTCATATATATGATTTTCAATCTGAGAAAAATCCTACAGAATGAGAAAAATTGTCATTTCACATATTGCATTTGAGGAAGCTTACTGTACATAGGAAGTGAACAGGGAAAAACTTTTTCTAGAATGAGTGGGAACAATGGGTGGCATTTTAATTATGCCTATCTCACCTTTTAAGATCTGAATTTTTCTAGCTCAGAATAAAGGGATCTGCTAGATTACTTTGGCTAATGACACTATCTATTTTTTTGCTTTTATTTAAAGTCTAGAGGGATTAAAGAAAACTCACACCCTCAAAGCTCAAGAAGTAGAAACCATTACAACCCCAAAATGAGCGAAGAGACATCCTTATAACTTGTGTTTACTTCTGAATTGTCACCAAGGCCAAGTTTTTTTGCTTCTATATAAAAGAAATACCCCAGAATGTGAAGAAGTGACAGATATTGTCAAGCCTTAACCTAGGGGTAGAGGTTTTCTGTGAGACTCTACTCCAAGAATTAAAGAACAAAGAAAATCAAAATTTCTTTCTGCGTTGCCTGCAAGTATAAAAATTTAATTAACTTCTACATGCTAGCTTCTGAAGATGTAATCTTTTCCATCTTAAAGCACGCCAAAACTTATACTTAAAATAAACCATGCAGAATACCAGCACTTGAATGTTAATATATTATCTCGTATCTTTCCATAGGAAAGATATTTACCAAAATATCTGCATTTTGAGCTTTAACATTTCTATTAAAACTACAGAAATCAAAACAGCCTAAGCTCCATCACAAACAGGAAGATAGCTGGACCTAATCTTGATCTCATAAAATGTGTGTAAGGAAGCTTTAATTTCCTATACAGAAAACAAACACGAATGTACAAGGGAATCCAACAACTGTAAATCCCCTATAAAAAGAAAAAAGAGAAAGCTGCAGACGCCAAAAGAAAAGGGAAATACAACACTTTTGTTGGCCTACATTCAGTCCCAGGTGCCTACCAGATGGTTTTGTAAAGTATTTTATCAGAAAAAGTTGGCATGAGGGAATTACTGTGTAACAGTGGGACTACCACTGAAGGAAGAAGGAATATAAGAACAAAATAAGTATACGAATGGAGTAATTTTTTTTCTATATTCCCGATATCTCTGCATGATTGTACACAGGGTTTGAGGATCAGAGAAAGCTTAAGAATTCATAGTGTATTGCTCCCACAACTGCAATAAAGTGGGTGAAGACATAATCAGTCCAAGTTTTTAGTTTTCCTTCAGGACACAGGTAGTGCCATTTCATGCTTATGACACAACAAGTTACAGGTGCACAGTTAAAAAAAAAAAAAGAAACAAGAAAAATCTCACTAGACTATAACTAAAGCAAGTCACATCAAGCAATTCTTCTGCTTGACTAAAACAAAGCATGTGTTGTTTTTTAAAGGTGCAAAAGATTAATTCCTTAGTGCTTCTGTCACCTTTTTTTCTGGGGGATTAAAAAGAGTGCTTTAAAGGAGAAGTCATCATTAACCTATAATAAATTTATTACAGAACTAATTTTTATTTCTTCTGTTTTATGGCATGAGCACTCAAAACAGTAATAAAACCAAAGGCACAGCTACTTATAACAGCGTGCAGGTACAGCTGACTATTTTGCCCCAGCAGTCTGAAGGCATCCATGAAGTTGAAAAACAAAAAATTAGGTCTCATGAAAAATATTCGGGAAAGAAACTAAGCTGAAGGGAAAAACAAAATCATAAAGATATTTAGTTAATAAAAGTTAACAAACACAAAACTTATGAAACAGGCAGACACAAACGTGCTACAAGTAAGATCTAAAACCAAACATGAGAAGTACTTCAAAAGGTGCAATAATTTCAAGACAGAAATGACCCAGTGAGAACATGGAGCAAAACCAGGGAAAAAAAAACCCAGACAGATAGAAAGATGATAAAGACTTTAAGAGTTTATTGGAAGACAAAAGCAGATATAATGGGATGGTGACAAAAATCTATTACAGTGGTAGCAACCAGAAACTGAAACAAAGTGGGATCATCCTTTCCCTCATGTGGTACAAGAACTTTTATGACCTTTAAAAGCAGCCATGAAAACAAACTATTAAAATCTGCTCGACAGTATGGGTTTGTGTGCTATGGCTATAGTTCCATTCGAACAGGTAGATACAGTACATCACTTTCTTCAGGACATAAGAATGCTTATTTTTGCCTCTGAGTATGTGTCATGCTATATGCTCCTTATAGATGAAATAAATTTGTTCTAAAAAGATGAAAAAAAGGAACTTCTGCAATTAAAACACACACAACGCAATGTAGTGCAGGAGTTCTGTTAAAGGAAAAGAGAGAGAGAGAAAAGCCAAAGCTAAATGACATTAGCTAGTGTATCTGTGAAGTACTACAGGAAAACTTCATTTGGTTTAAAACCTGGAGGAACTGACTCAACTAACTTCCAGCCACAACCTGAAAGAACTGAAGAAAGCCAGGCAGACTATACTACATATGCTTTGACAGCTTTGTTTAAACAGTCTATTGAAATGAATTCAGAAACACAGCTCTAGCCCTGACTACCATCTATCTCTATCTTGCCTTTTCCTGAGACAATGCATGAAGAAAATGTGACTTTAAAAAACCCCACCTATTTAACACATGAAATGCAAAGCCATAGTGACTCATGTATGACCACTCAAACAGCTCATTAAAGTCCAGAGATAATTTTTAATCACTAAAACAGTTTTATTACACCAACTGGACTAACTAGAAGCAGGTAAAGGCCTTTCCAGATACTAATTTACAGAACTCTTGTTTAGATTTCATAGACTTATCCACCTTCCTTTTCCAATTATGAAATGGTAACATTTAGGTCGGATGTAAAGCTGCACTGCTGATGTGCACATGTGGCCTGTAGTATTTATTTTACTGCCTTGGCTGGGATTGTTTCCTAACATTTTTAAGGCTTGTGGAAAAATATAGTAGTTAGAAGATCTCAAACCAACAGCGTGGATTACTGTCTCTAAAGTAAAAAGAATATGTATTACAAAGATTTCCTGCTTTCTGGTGATGGATAAGAGACCACAAAGAGTCACTAATAACAACAGATAAAGGCCGAGGCCCTTTGTTATCACCTTCTAGTGGTTTCACAATCTGAAGCTTTTCTGGCAGGTAGGAGCGACTGCTGATAGACATTCCTGAATATCCAGTGAATTCTGAAAACCTGGAGTGAGTTCCCAGTGACATGATGCTCTCTGTGGGGGTAACGGAACCACTGTGGAGTTCTCCCTTTTCTGCCAGTTCCCGCAACTTCCTTTCCTGCTCCTCCTCAAAGAACTTGCGCTCCGAGAGGTAATTCTCCCGCCTGAGGGAGAGCCTACGAAGGGCAGTCTCTAGGTCACTGGAGCCTGGAGTCCCTGGAGTTCCAGGCTTCTTCATCCTGTCTTCATTTCTAAAACATAAAGGGGGACACAGACAAATTAAAAAAAAGCGGGGGAGGGAAAAAATCACAGTCTTAGAAACGCTTAAAACTTCCACATGACAGTTTTGAGACATGCACCAATACCTTTAAAGTACTATGTCTGGGAACAACTTGCTACTCATCTGGAGAGCTCACAGGCAAACACCAGTCTTTTGTTTCTCTTTCATAGTAAAAGAGTTTTGAATCCTAGTTCCTGTGTGAAAACTCCTGGTTGGAAACTTGCACTTTACTTAAGAGCTTCCTCCGACAAAGAGGTGAGAGATGTCTACTTGTCATACAAACTCAAGTAAGCAGGCCCCATGTTAAAGAGCCAATGCTGTAAGAATATCACAGTGAGTCACAAGAGTAAACATGACAAACATACATTGTTTTAAGGTATTAAGCTGCTGTTACTGAAAAGTGTATACAGCACAGAGTGGAGCTGTACTGGGGGAAGAGACAAGTAGCTAGAAAAGCAAAGTTGCTTTCATTTACAATTTTTCATATTAGGTAACCTACAGATGCACACTTTATTTCTTTTTAGGATCAAAAAAGTTAACTGTAGCTGCATCTGGGATCAGAACTTCCCGGCATTTATGTAAAATGGTGAAAATATAATCCTTTTTAAGTGTTGACCCACAAAAACAAAGAGTGGTTTTACATCATCTGGTGATGTTGCATCTCAGAACAGGTCTGAGTTGCAGATACTGATTCACAGAACTTTCTAAAAGCTTCCCTTTCTAAATAAACTTGAGTGCTCAAAAACTATAAGCACAAAATAAATTTTGAAGGTGTATGCCACTGTGGTAACTGCACTACATAAGACAAAAGGAGGAAAATAGAAACACTTTGCCTTTATATCAGAAACAAAGTGAAAGCAAATTCCAGTCCCATGGTACTGACCCATTGTCCGAGGACTCTGTCTCTAAGATGATGCTATTGGTCTTGTTGTCTATCACAATGTTAGAGATGTCTCCCCCATAGAAACTGGAACGTGGAGTGCTGACACAGCTAGAAATGACTGAGTTCATAGCAGAGGACTGGTTGGAGCCTGGGATATTCATTGGTGACGGAGTCATGGATCTCTGCTTGACAACTTGATTGACATTTCTCACCGTCTCGAAGACTCGCTTCTGGTGACTGTAAAACACACATGCAGTTAATAATCACATAGTAACTTTTTACCCTGAGAAGGAACAGAGAAACAGGGTAACAGCTTAGTAACAGCCCTTCCTATTCACAGCTCTACCAAACACCTTGGTTTTATGTATAGTTCTGCAAAGCAGTATGCATAGGGTCCCATACTAGCTACACTCCAGACATTACATTCAATCCATCAACATAATTCTTCCATCACCCTAGAATAATTTTGACAGAACATTTGACAATTATGTGCATGGACCCTTTCAAATATTAATAAAAAATAAGTGAAAGAGCATTTCAGTAAATCAGCTAAAAGTGCCATAAAGCCATTATGTAAAAATGAGTTTTTAAAAAACAGAATTGACCTCCATTCAATTCTTAACTATGAACTAGCTAATCCATTTTAAAAGAGAGTTTGAATTTACTCTCCTGAGTATCTCCATGCAAGCAAGTCTTGTGTCATTTGTCTTTGAAAACAATTTCCAACCCCCTTAAATAGTACTTAAAAACTAAAAAAAAGGGAAAAAAATCTCAGAAATATAATGGACCAAGACTTGAGAGAGAGGATGTCAAGGCTGGAAACCTAATTTTTTACCTACTTCTCCAGTTCATTCTTTATCACCATTGACCTTATACCATAAAAAATACTGTTCACCTGCTTCAAGATTGACATCAGATGACACTTCAGCAGAAATTTCTTGACAAAAAAAAATTACCCTACATCATGCTACAAAAGTGCCACTGCTGCTTTGTTTTACAGTTCGACAACAGCTGGACACAAGAACAGCACATTCCTTCTGTCTGAAAGGTAACACTGCCAAGCTGTGACAGCATGCCTTAGGCTATTTAATGTCATTCAAAACTCTTTCCTTCTGTCCATGGGTGCTCAACAGTTGCACCCTTTATGTATAGGCTCCGAGTCTATATGTGTATATCTTTAAGAGGCTGAATCTAATAGAATTTATCAAGAAACAGTCCCATAGAGCTTGCAGTTACCACTGCACAAATAAATAAAACCAAGAAAAGTCATGCAACTGAAGAAGTACCCTCCTCTGGTACAGGCAAAGTAAATAAGACATTCTAAAGAAGTTAAACTAGCTTTAAGTTACACTACACTGAAAGGATCCTATGGGGTTTAAACATGCTCACAACTTTCTGACCTTACGTTTTTCTAATCAACATTTCACTCTGTCAAAGCCTCATTTACAGTTCTTGGCTCAGGCTCAGAAAAGGTCAGTGTATGCGCCGGGCATTTTGTAAATGAAATTAGAAGGTTTCTGGGAAGTGCCTACTGTACCTTTCCTGACTGTCCTGTTTTGTAAACTCTGTTTCTGTAACAGACCCTGTAAACTGGATTAACTTATTTCAAATTAAACAATCCATGCTTTGTACAAATCTGTGAGATAAACCTATTGGAGTACACGTGGAACTGGCATCAGTGAGGCCATTTCTGCCAAGCTGTGCCTATCTATAGCTTTGGGGTTGTCGCAAGCACTTAACTTGTTTCCAGCTACTCTCTCGTTTAATTCAACAGAACTTCAGCTCAGGCGTAATGGGCATCGCACTAAGTACCCAACCGTTCCAAATTCCTTTCTGCCCTGATGTTCTTCCTGTAAAAACTGGATTAGATCAGTAGTTACCTGGTAACTTATGTTACAAAACTCACCAAGAGAAAACCCACTAACTTGAACTCCTCCCCTAACTGGCAACTGAAGAAACTTAGCACGGTAAGACACAAAAAACCAAACCTTTTCTCATTCTCAGCACTCACCGATCAGGAAAAAAGTTTATAAGACAAGGCAAAGCCTATATATAGGTGTTTTCTTTTGGCAGTTTTAGCAGAAAATAGAAGCACCCCAATAACTAGACAATTTATTTTCCTTTCTCTCTATCATTCACACTCTGAAAGAAATATTTCTTTTTAAATCTCTAGCTCAACTACTTCCTCTTTTTTCTGTTCTCATCAAATAATTAACTTTGGATATAACCAATCAGTTAGGAACCAATTCTTTTCAGTCGTACGCCAAGTCAGGAGAGTCGGGTTCATCTAAATGCAGCTCTTTTCTCATTGACCCTTCTATCTCTGCTGCCAAAGAATCCTGTTAAAAATAAGCAAAAAAGAGAAACAAATATCATAGTATTAATAGGTTGGCATGACAGAAAATAATAAATTACTTACACAAAATAATAAGTAATTAAGAGTACATCTAGAAAAAAAAGGAAGGTTTAAAAATGAAAAATGAGTGGAAAACTAATATAGAATTTAAAGCACTGACAAAATATGGCTTACTTTCACTTTCCTTTAGTATGTACCATCTGATGTTACATAATATCTGCCAAAGAACCTTAAGAAAATATTGTAGGCAACAACATGATCCAGCTTCCCAGACTGAATTCCACACTCAGTAACACTCGCCTTTCATGCATGAAGTTTTGTTCTCTATGTTTTCATTTAAAATAAACATAAAACTCACAGCATTTTCCACCCATCCACAAAAATGACACAATTCTTGGCATAAAGCACTATATATGTGGCATATATATATCAGAGGTAACAGGCTATCCATTTTCCGTGGCTGGTCACAAAGTTTTACTGCTGGGTGCAGGGTCTAAGTACCAGACATTAACAAACCTAAATGATCTTTTGTTCCACGATTCAACGTTTGGAAATCTTCACACAAAACACATAAACCTATCTCAGCACAAGCATACTTTTCACAGCTTTCAACTTGATTTGTGCAAGCACAACTTGTATTATTAAACGTCTGCACTTTAAATTGGCCTGTGCTCAGTCTCAGAAGGGAACACAAAAAGGCAAGCTAAGCCTTTGCTGGCAATTTACTTCTTGTGAGCACAAATAAAATGTGTTCTTCCCCAGCAGTAAGACAAGACAAGGCAGGCCAGATTTTGCTGCTTGATTACAGTGATGTATTGCAAAAGAAGCCCTTGATACCGTTGCCTTCAGGAGTAATCTAACTACTCTAGAGATACACAGGCAAGCAGAGCAAGTCACTGGACACATTCTTATCCACTCTTTTTTTCTCATTTCATTGAGGGTACTGCATATTCCCTGAGCTTTAAATGTCACAATCATAAGAAATCAGGTAAAGAAAGTTGATAACACCAGTGAAACCACCGTAATTTGTAGCCATAATACAGATTAGCAACTAACATTCTTTTAATGAACCACTGAATTTTCAGCCACTATAGAACAAGAAGGTATGTTTAACCCTGTTCAAGTACTGAAGAACTAGAATGTATATATCGTAAGTGACTAGAAGGATGCCACGTCTGGAAAACATCACTATGTTATTAGGAATTTATATCTCCAAGGATATTGAAGAAAAACAGGAAGCTCCTAATGAAGATCAGCCACTAGAGATGCTTAACCAAGATGTACAGAACTGTGTAACAACCTGTTAATGCTACCCAGGATTCATACCACAAGCACAGAGAGCTGCAGGTTGTATGTAATGGTGCAGCAGAGCTGCACAGCACCACTGCTGCAGAACCAGGTGTGCAAAACTGAACACTCAGGTACCCTTTAGCACTACACAAACACACATTTTACCCATGCTTATGCCAGACCTGGCATCCTATCCCTGAAGAACAAGTCAGATGCAAACACACTTCCTTTGCTTGGTTTATGCTGTTTTTTCCCTTAAATCTGCTTACCATAGGGAAGAGACCAAGGGAGTGGTACCGACGTGATATAGCATTTGGCATTGTCTTGTTCCTAAGGTTTTTCAGCTCTTCTTGAGCCTCATGAAGCATTTCCATGCACTCTGCATACTTGTCTTCCAGCTCTCGCAACTGTAACATAGAGAAAACAGTCCAAGATCTTATGGGCTGCACTATTACCATAAAAATCCTGCAAATTCTTTTAATACTGGTAAGCAATAATGGTGTAGGGAAGAATATCCCACTTTATAGGAACAGATCTCCAACAAGTGAGTATCACTGGAGAATTATTAATAACATGGATTAGCAATGGGAAGGCAGGCAAGGTAAGACACAAAATGCAGAAGGAACTGTTTGCTCCATTTCCTTCCCTACATATCTACATGAAGCCAAGGAGAAGATGCAGGGCTAAAAAAGCATCATTAGTTTGATCAGGTTTAGTGCCTAATCACTGCCATGATGATCACAGGGGCAAACACCATGGGCTGAGGACAAGCCATTCCACAATGGTCCAAAGAACTTAGAAATTTTAAAGCCAGGACTTTCATGCATACATACATATACACATATAGCTTTCAACAGCCTAAGACCATGACTTATTTTTAGCTTCCTCAGGAAACATATCTTATGTAATCACTCTGTCTACAGATGTCTGTGTACCCTCACAGCTTTCGGTTCATCAGCCACTTCAACTAAGTTTGGCAAAGGGGCAGAAGCCTGAACCACCACATTCCTAGAAGTTTCATAAAAATCAGCTATTTGGTTCAGAAAAAGAGATCCTGTTCGTTTCCTTGCATAAGGAAGTAATAGAGAAGCATGAGCCCCATCTTTGTTGAGCACCACAGATACAAAAGGTCCACCCACAGGAAAAGCTTCTCTGGCCATTCCCACTTTCATCACCAAGTAGTGCAAGTACAAGACACATCCTAAAGGGATCAAGCTCTATTCATTCTATCTTGTCCATTTTTTTCATGTGACTGTAGCAACCATAAGACAACCAGAAAAACTGGACTGCCTTATGTTTATTCACTGAACAAACAGAGCACAAATGAGCTCTTCCATGTTATCTCACTAGTGAAAATAGGCTGAAATTACCAGCCTAGAGAAGTCAGCCTCTAAAGGGGGTCCTATACAGCCAATAACCTTCTGTGTTTCAAATGTGTGTCATTTGAAGCAGCAGGGAATAGAAAAGAAAAGGTTTTGAACTCTACTACGAACATAAATGTTCCTTCATTCCATATAAATAGGCAAAACTATTTAATACTTCTGATCCAGCTCAGATCAGAGAGGCAAAGTGAATAGCCATTGACTTGCTACTGAGTTACTGTATAACTATGTACTTACCTCTGCTGTGAGCTGTCTCTGGGCATCTTTAGCTGCTCCCAGATGCTGGACAAGTTCCTCATTTTCAACTGCACACTAAATATGCCGAAAAATGTTAGAAATACTGCAGTGTTTTGTCTTGTGATATTTGCATCCTATACTACAGGCAAGTAGGAACATTCCAACTTTTCTCACCTCTCCTCTGCAGTAATGTTAATCTACACATTAATTTAAAAACATCTAAAATGCTAACAGAAAAACACATAGCATCAGAATGCACCTTGTCAAATGAACCTCCAAACAAGTATGTGCCCACTGAAATACTTGCACTGACATTCTTGTCTCACCGACATCACTCAGAGCAGAATTTTAAATCTAATATTTAAAATAATTTTAACTATTGCATTTGATAAACCATATATGCATCTTTTAATAAAATAACGCTTCCTAGTCAAGTATGCTAGATATTAAACACCAAACAAGGTCATCCACATAAGGAGAGTGGAATATTTCCTTTAGGCTCTAATACAGAGAGGATTTTAACCTGCCCTTCAGTTACAGTAGTAGCAACTAACAACAGTAGTCTCTCAACTGGATTGCTTACAGCTTTGGCCTTTTTCTGCAGATCAACTATCTGAGAGAGAAGATGAGTGATTTCCTCTTGCTGTCGGGCAGCATCTTCAGTTTTCTTTGCTAACTCTTCGGAGATATTGGCAATCTGGATGTTCGCATCCCCTTTAAGATAAGTGATTACAATTAACATCACAAACCCAAAATCAGAAAAGTAAGCATAAAGATGTTCTCTTGGAACATCACTTGCTTCAGCAGAATCTCACCCCCAATGCACAGTAAGGAATTTCTGAAAAACACAGTAGGACACAAAACCAAGGCATCAAGTGCTCGTGCTGCAAAGGAGATTGAACATTTTCAAAGTAAAACTCTTTTTAAATGAGAAAGATTTAGCTTTCAGCCAGAATTTTCTGCTGTGAAATTTCAGCCAGAAATTTTCTCCTCAAAACAATTTATAAAAGGAAAATAAGTACCAGAGAAAAACGTGACTGACTGATCTGTTCTGGTTTCTTTACTGAACTATCTCAAATAAGTATAAAGAAGTAGGGACATACTTAGCTCTTTTACACAGTCATTGACAAGTTGTTGTTCTTTCTCTTCATAAGTAATTGTTTCAGTCTTCAGCTGACAGGCCTGTTCAAGAAATCCACATCAAATATGCCACATTAGCACATTTGTTCTTTGCCAGTCTGTTGTTGCACCTCCATCTGCTTCAGAAAGACAAGCTATTCTAATCACTCCTTCGGGAAGACAGTGAGAAACTACAGTTCTTGCCTGCCCTCCCACATGCTCCGGAAAACGAGGCCAGGTGAACATTTAGCAGAGACATTACTGTATGGAGAAACTTGCATCATTATCACCATATGCCCACTAGATGTCACTTGTGTATTTTGCACTGAAAGTAAAAAGAAAAAGGCTTGGACATACAAAAGATTAGCATGCAGAGCTTGATCTGTCACCTGAACAAAGCTAGGTATCCCCAAAAACTAAATAAATGCTTGGTTTAAATAAACAAATTAAACATTCAAGTATTTAAAAAACATGCTATTTGATACTATTTGAAAAGTTCTGGCACTGTAACCATGTATCCCACAAAAAACCTTAGTGCTACCTCCTTCCCTGCTTTGTCTTTTCCACTCTGACTCTGGGAGTGCCAAGAGCAGCATGGCTGCAGCCAGCTGGTTCTGTCTGGCACCACCTCAGTGGGTCTGTAATCTATTCCCCATGCTGGGGGCAGGCACAGACACCCACATGCAGCATCTGTAGAGATCTGCACAGCTCACAGGTTTCAGATTTGGCTTCATCCTGTGCCTTGCTGGCACAGACTGAATCTCCCTGGATGGGAAGGCAGTGCTGCAGGGAGTTTCCTACCAGCTCCTGATGCAGTGGCTCTCTCAGTTCTAACCCCACGCTCATTATTCCCAGACCATCTATTGTTCACCTTCCTTGTGAACTTCTCAATTAAGTGTACAGCAGTCTCCATTATCTGGTGTCTTGTGCAAAGGTGTGGCACTACTTATTTACAATGGTCGTAACATCCTGTTTTCATACATTCATTCTTAGACCAAAAGTATCTCCTCTGCTACACTCATGTTACATGTTTGCAAAGTGGTAACATGCTCCCAAGGTTTAAAAGTTGGATTAAACACATAAAATCATTCACTTCAGATTCAATTATTAAACTTTTAAAAACTGTGTCATCTGTGAAACAAACAGAATACTATCAGAAATAAAAAAGAAGAAAAGCCCATTCAATTTAAAATACTAACTGCCCGACTTGAAACGCAAAATGAAGAAATATAATGCAAATTTAAGCTAGCAATTATTGTTTTGAAAAACATTGAACTGGTATTAAAGAGACCATGCCAGCCTACAAACTTCAGATCTGCAGCTCAAGTCACACGTATCTGCCAGGTCAGCCCTTTAAAACCTGTTTCAAAGTGCAATTCTGGACTCCAAAATCTGCCCATGCTCCTGCACATTCTTACTGCACAAAAATTGCTTTGCATGTAGCTTCATCTGGGAAGAATTTCTTCACAGAAAGGGTGATTAGACACTGGAATGGGCTGCCCAGGGAAGTGGTAGAGTCACTGTCCCTGGAGGTGTTCAAGAAACGACTGGACATGGCACTGAGGGCTCTGGTTTAGTTGATAAGGTATTGATGGGTCAAAGTTTGGCCCCAGTGACCTTAGAGGGACCTTAGAGGTCTTTTCCAAGCTAAACAATTCTGTGATTCTATGTAGCTTCCACATTTCAGCCTTTCCTTCATTTAGAAAGATAAAGGATGGTGATTAAACAGCTACAGAGAAATCACACTCTTAGACTCTCAACTTTTAATGCAAGCTTCTCAATACCTGTGTTCTGGCCTTTAGATGAACAACTATAGTAAGCAAAACAAAGGGAGCAATTTCACCTCAGATCTAAGCACAACATTTTCCTCTTCAAGGTCCTTGAGTTTCTTTTGAAGAGAGTCCAAATGAAAGTAGTTCTGGACGGAGGAAGAAGATTCATTCCTCTTCAGCCTTGTACAAGAAAGCAACAATTTTAATTCATTTTTACGTGTATTATGGCCAATCTCACAGAAACACAGACTGAACACAGGTCTCAAAAGCAAACAGAGCCACATGAAATACAGCTTATTCCTGACAATACTTTTGGGCAGCAATAAATTTGCAGTGAATTTCAAAAGAGAACATTTAAAAATTGTATTTATTATTCCACACATTTCCTATGGAAAAGTTATTCAGCCAAGGCTATGAGAAAAGAAACCACCTTACTACAGGGAGCAATCCAATAGCTCCTGATTAATGCTGCACATGCTTCATCAGAATGCAGCAATAACTCTGCAAGGGCAGACAGCCCCTCAGAGCCTGCAATGCTGTTCAGCCAGCTAATTGCCTGGAACCCATGCTGTAAAGCCATGCTTTATTTCTCTCCCTCGGCCTGGAATTTTTCCACAGTGCCTTCAGGTCCTTCAAGCACAAAGGTCACTCATGTAGCATGTCCTAGCACAGCATGCAAATGTATGTGGTGAACTGGGCTACTGTCAGTGAGACCCATGGCTGCCCCACCACAACAGTGACCTAGTTCCTCTGAAAGTTGCAGCATTGTGTCAGCAGCCTCCCTACGTACTCTCCCCTCCTGGCTCTTGCTGGCACCTGGATAGCCAGCTGGCTCAGTGCAAATCCTTCCAGCTGGAGCCTTGCACCAAGTTCTGAGTCCCATTTATAGTTCCAGCCAATACTGGGGTAATTTTA
The DNA here is from genome assembly GCA_013398055.1 of Ifrita kowaldi. Taxonomy (NCBI): domain Eukaryota; kingdom Metazoa; phylum Chordata; class Aves; order Passeriformes; family Cinclosomatidae; genus Ifrita; species Ifrita kowaldi. The sequence continues at coordinate 188,732 of VZRS01007580.1, forward strand.
CCACTTTTCAAAGCTATTAAATCGACCAACAGATGATGGTCCAACGCTGTAGATCAATGAACTTACGGGGTGGAACAGACGGACTCCGGTTCGCTTTCTTCGGCAGCACTGGTATAGAACTGGAGCAGCTCATCTTTCATGGACAGCTCATGCCGCAACTGAGAAACCTACACAAGGAAAGAGCTCACAGATCAGTAAGCTGATTTTCCAGACACATTCTTAAGCAAATCCACCACAAATTAGCTCGTTATTCACCCTGCAGGCATCATCTTCACACTAAATCAAGAGTCCAAGACTGAAACAGACCAGAACCACTTCTTTTCTTTCTTAGAAAGAAGGAAAAGTGTACCTTTTAAATTAGTCACTAAGTGTTTTTTAACAAGTCCAAAAATGCAATTTCACTGCTATTAGATGTGTTTCTTTTTCACCTTCTTTATCATGAGCAATCCTGATTCACTGTCGCATTAGTCTAGATTCACAAGCACAGTAATGGATATATTGCAATGATACAGCAAGAAATAATGTGGCACAATCAAGCCAAAACTTGCTTTTATCCATTTTGTGTGATGACTGTCACCTTCTGGCTTGAATGTACACCGTGAAGGCCTCAGACGCAGACATTACTTCCTCTCCAAGAGACTTTACATAAAATTACTGAAATGCTTGTGTAGTAAGGTTACAATTGTGACTCAAGCGCCTGTTGAGCTGCAGAACACCACCACACAGTGGGAGGCTGCTGTTCTGAGGCTGTTCCAACAGTGGAGATTGCAGTCAGTTTCCAGGTTTTTTTGGCTCTGGTAAAGTAGTTTGTGGGATTCCCATACTTAGTACACACATATGTCGAAAATGAACAAAACATCAAAATTGAGTGATTAAGATTCCCTGTAACTGTGAGCTCCACAAACATAATCTTTGTTATTTTATATTGCTATTCTCCAAGAAAAGGGTTGAAAGCCCAATTAGACAGTAGCACGTACACCACTTCACAGCTGTGATTTAAGATGTCAGCAGCAAAAGATTAATTTTTATTTGCCTTGCATGACTACAGATAGCATAACTGATCAGACACATCCATTCCCCTCCACTTGCACTGCACTGGCCCTCAGTTTGCACTTTCCCACATAAAAAATGCACAGCACATTTCTTTTTATTAAACTTCTGCTTTTCATATTGTAAGCATACTTTTCTTTGTAGTTATTATTAGAAAAAAACCCAGAGAATATCAATGACATAGATTTGAACTCCATTTTCATCAAACAAAAAAGCAGACACAATCCAAAAAAGCACTTCAATTGTGCAGAATTTGAAGCAAACAAGGTCATTTACTTAACTAAGACTATTCTGCATAATGAGAAGTGCTAAGGCATCAAGTCCTCCTGAGACATGGGTTCTAAACAGCAAGGGGAAAAAAACCATCCCCATCCAACCACATTTTAAAAAACTGTTAAACAAAATTTGTGTATTAAGTCTTGGAGGCTTGCTTTCTCCATTTCAGGAAGAGCTGAAATTCTGAACCAAAAATAACAATTTACTTCCCTTCAGCACATTACAACTCAGCCTCTTTAAGTAGCAAGGATTCAGATACTGTCTGTGGGTGGACACTAGATCATCTCCAGCTCTTGCTACTGTGGTTTTTTCCTATGAATTAAAAAGACTGAGGATACTATTTTTACTGCCATTTCCGAGCATTCCAATCCTCCAAAAGAGGGTGAACAGTCAAAAAGGTTGACTTTTAATGAAGCAGGACCAGAAACAATAGGCACAAACTGAAACATGGGTGGCTCCTTCTTAACATCAGGTGCAACTTTTTAATTATGAGGGTAACTCAGCACTGGCACAGGTTGCCCAGAGAGTTTGTGGGGTCTCCATCCTTGGAGATAGTCAAACACTGTCTGGACATGGTCCTTGGCATGTAGGGGACCTTGCCTGAGAAGAGGGTCTGGACAAGATGTCCTCCAGAGCTCACTTCCAATCTCAATCAGGCTGTGAAACACTCACTACAGTAACTTCCAGCAACATCTCCCTTTAATGCAGCATTTTGTGGTGTGTTAACTTCGGTCAGCACCTAAGCACCCACCAGCTGAGCACACAGTCTGCCCCACAATCCCCATAGCATGAAGGAGAGACTCAGAAGCTCAAGAGCAAGGAAAACCTCATGGGCTGAGACAGTTTAACAAGTGAAGCCAAGTTCCCCATGCAAGCAAAGCAAAATAAGGAATTTATTCACTTTTTTCTATCAGCAGCTGCATGTTCAGCCACTTACTGGAAAGTGGGGCCTTGGCACACAGAACTGTCATTTGTGAAGACAAACACCATAACCATGAATGTCCCGGATTCTTCCACCTTTTCCTGACCTTCTATTGTTGAACATAACAACATATGGTATAGAACATCCCTTTGGTCAGTTTGGGTCAGCTACCAGAACTGTGCACCCTCCCAGCATCTTGTGCAGATGGTGGACAGAGTGAAGAGGGGGAAAAAAAAAACAAAACAAAAAAGGGTGGGGAGGTTTGGAGGGGGATGAGGGAAAAAGAAAAGAGCCTGGTAGATGCTGCGCAAGCACTGCTCGGCAGTAGCCAAAACACTGTTTTTATCAACACTAACTTAGTCACAAATCCAAAGCACAGCACTAGGTAGGCTGGTGAAGAATATTATCTGCATCCCAGACAGAACCAGAACACATTTTTATACTGCAAAACACTGGACTTGTTTTATGAATAGAAATAGCCTGTTCTATATTTTCACAAGTCACTGCAACATGTGCCCTCTGGAGCAAACACTGCCACACTACTGCTGCACATTCTTGGTATTGTTACCAAGCAATAGAGACTGAGTTCTTGCTGCACATGGGACAAGGCCCACAACACCCCAGGAACCAAGCATGGTGATAGCTCATCTCTCCAGGATTTTAATTCTCTCTGCTGGTGTGCCAGCTTCACTCAGCTTCAGAACTACCTCATGAAATAGCTGCACCTGTCTTAAAAATAATTTAAGTAGAAGATAAAAGTATCCTCACACAGAGAACAACAGTTTAAAGACTTGGGACCTAACTCACAGGATCAATCCTTACTGAATCTTAAACAACCGTTTCAAGAGTAGAGCTGATTTGTTTCCCTGACTGACAGCAACTAAGTGCTTAACAGGCTGGAATTACTCAAAAGGAAGACACCCTTTTACTCGGTATGTAAATAGCATGCATGCAAGTACCAAGTCAAAGAGCATTTCTGTCTTTCCAACATTACTTTCCACTTCTAATAGACCAAAAGCAGTGTTCCCTTTTTAAAGCCACCATTCCAGATTATAATTCAGCTTTTTCCTTTCTTCTCACTTTACACAGGACAAAATCAAACTTGGACTTTGAAATCTGCTATCATCAAAACATGAACTCTGACAGGTGACCTGGAACTCGAATAACAGGTCTAGAGGGCTGTATTACCCAGAAGTTAACACAGGTTTGAGGACGTGTTATTTGAGGACTGACACTGTCTTGGAAGTGCTGCCATTTTAGCCTCAGAAACATAGGACAAACTATGTAGAGGAAAAAGAAGCAGAAACTGGGAAATTTAGAAAGATGAGGAGAAGCTAACCTAGTGAGCTACTCCATTCCAAATACAATTCACATTGTGCAGATTCACAGTTTACATTTCTTTGATACTGAGCTCTAATTTCAAAGGAGACAATATTAAAGTGTAGGTAGCACCATCCCAGAGAAAACGAATATGGAGCTGCAGCATTCTTACTGAACAGCAGATAGACACACTGTACCTGGGATCTATACTCTGCTGCTGAAAAGGCAGACACCCATCTCTGCAACCAAACTACTTTACAATTAAGAAAGCTCCCTCAGTATAATGTTTATGCTTCTAGAATATAATACTGAAACAGTAAGCTGGGACTGAAGTGTCTGTGCACACGCTATAGTGGATTGCTTCAGTCCACTCACCCTTTGTTCTCTAGCGCACTACAGCAAAAATCTCGGTTACATCAGTTTTTGCTGAACATGATCACAGCCCCTTCTTAAACTAAGCAGCACCTAACAACACAAACTCAAAAGACAAACCCAAGAATCGGATGCATTTTGCACAGGTCTTGATTACTCTGACGTGTCCCTGTCAATGTGGCATGTTACCAGCACACAGGAAAACCTCAGCCTGCTTAATGGGATGGACAGAAGGTTTTGTCACGACAAAGGTCAAAGAGATATAAAGCTAAATTATTCACGCCATAAGACATACACCAATAAAACCTTAATTTTACACCACACACCAAAAAGAATTTGTCCCTGTATTACAGAAAACTCCTATCTCCCAGACAAACCATTTTTAGGTAATTTTTACAGAATTTCAGAAGTACTAAATAAATTCTTTAATCTCTTGCCTTTAAAGACAGTTGTCTTAGTTACTGTTCTGTTCAAATATTCAAAATTCAGTTTTAATAGAAAATCTGCAATCTACTAGAGACAGATTTTCAATACACAAAAGTGTCATGACTTTAAAGTCTGATGAGCTCTGCCTCAAAAGCATCAGTTTCTGAAGGAGTCAAAATAAGAGTGTGAAAGAGGGCTGTTGACAGAACATATGGCCCAACATACCAAGCCACCTGGTAAGAGGCTTATTTCTGGTGGCACTTTTCCTAATGCTGCTCCTTAGTCCCACTAAATAAAAACAGACGTGGACAGAGGCAGCTTGTCTCTGTCCTCCACCTTCCTCCATCAAATTTTCCCCTCTGGATGGATGATATGAATACACAGTCCTGCTCAGTCACCTTGCACATACCTAGTACATGTCATATTGACCAATACACGAATAAATTGGTCTGCCTCATGATGGGACTTGGACAGGAAGCAACAGCACTCCTTTGGGACAGAAGAGAACTAGTTTTCCATGCCAAAAAGGGTAGGCCACATCAAAAGATATTATTTCATTGTGTGTGCTCCACCACCATTTATCACACATCAGCAATCACCCCATCTGCACTTTATCCTCCAGCCCCTTTCAGGGCTATAATGCAACATCTCACACCCCTGAGCAGTGTTAATTATGAACCATTTCTGAAGTTTTTAATCTACTGTGGTTCATTGTTCTCCTGCTGTCTTGCTCAAAACCACATATGGATGAGATTCAAAATCCAAGGTCACTGTCCCAGAACAGGAGCAACAACATTTGCTCCTAGCTCAGTTATTAAGCTGGAGTTTAGTGACAGTTGTACTTACAGATAAAGAGCTCTTCTAAAGCACAGGGGCTACTTGAAATGATATATGCTTTCTGGTGTGTTTCATTAAATACACCAACATGTGCACTCCCAGCCCAGAAAGCCAACCATACCCTGGGCTGCATCAAAAGAAGCATGGCTAACAGGTTGAGAGAGGCAATGCTCCTCCCCTACTGTACTCCGGTGAGCATCCAACTCTGGAGCCCTCAGGAGAAGACAGACATGGACCTGTTCAAGCAGGTCCAGAGGAGGGCCACAAAAATATTCTTTCTCCTATAAGGGAAGGCTGAGAGTGCTGGGGTTGTTCAGCATGGAGAAGGTAACGCTCTGGGGGGACCCTACTGCAGCCTTTCAGTACTTCAAGGGGGTTTATAAAGAAGATGGGGACAGACTTTTTAGCAGGGTCTGTTGTGATAGGACAAGGGGTAATGGTTTTAAACTAAAGGAGAGCAGATTTAGACTAGATATAAGGAAGAAATTTTTAGCAGTGAAGGTGGTCAGACACTGGAGCAGGCTGCCCACAGCCAAATGTATGGAAAAGAACAGAAAATTCCCCCCATGATTGCATATACAGCATTCAGGCATAAAAATCTTACCTCTTCTCTGATGTGTTCTACTTGCTCCTCCAGGAAATCATTTCTTTCTGTCAGTGATTTATTCTTTTTTAACAGCGACTGGCCAATCCGAGCAGCTAATTCTAAGTCCCGTTCTTTCTGTGAAGTATTAAGAATAGAAAGCTAATTTCAATTTTTTTTTTTAATCGGCAAAGGATCAGAGGGAGGGTAAAATTGCCATGAAAGGGTAGGAACAAGCACTTCAACAAAAAAAGACTTTTTCCTTCTGTGAAGGTTTATTTGTTCGGGGTTTTTTGCTAATTTCCCTTTTCTACTCTTGAATATGTTACAACAGCATTATTCAGAAAAGACTGACCCTCTCTCAAAGCATTCTTCAGTTTCCACTTGCTCCACCTAGAAATAAAAGGCAATAAGCTATGCAGGAGTAGAAGCCAGTTCCCCCACAATGAATGTCCAGCTCCTGTTTTTGTGTATGCCAACCATTAGTGCTTTTGTACAAAAACAGATCCTGGTTCCTTTTTGCAGATGCCCCAATCTACATTAAGTGGTTACTCTCATGTCATGCCCGGCCTCTTCTTCCCTCTCCTCTATGAGCACACTACTGGAAATCACCTGTCTTGACAGTTCACCACAGGTACCAATAAAAACTAGAAGCTTATCCTGTTGATGACATGTACATATCGATGTCTCAGCCTTGCAGAAGCTGATACATGGGATTGTAACCTGCCTGGGAGAGGATGATAAACTTCACAGAATTTTGCACTATTAATTAGGCATTTCTATTTATAATTTTCTTATTTCACTACTAGGTTTTTTAAATAGTGGTAAAATGGTGCTGTGGTTAACTCCCTAATGTAACCCTTAGTTCAACACCATTTGAGGAAGAATTTTCTCCCTGTCACTGAAAATATTGTTTGGGACTTCTTACTGCCCCTAACTACCATCCAGATTTTATGACTAAATGCTGCCTTATGTCATGCATACGTTAGTGACAAAGCTTACAAAACCTGCAGCTACTGTTCACACGGATTTGAAGTCAATGAATTTGAATGAAGACACTTTCATAATGGAAAAAAAAAAGTTATATAATAACCAGTAAATAAAAAGAGAGGTTATTGATCACTGCTGTATCTGCAAATAGCATTTTCCAAATGGTTTCTGAAGGTCAGACTTATATTTGCATTGAAAGCTACTGGCATTATCTAGCCATAAAATCTTTATGTAATCTTTTGTACAATCTTTCAGAACAATAGGTCCCACAAAGTTATCCAAAATACGTTTGGTTTATATTTTAAGCCAACTTATTGTTCACTAGTTTGGCTCACCTAATAAATACTGAGTGGAAAAAGTATATTGCTAGGGTTTTGACAGTACAGAGGAGGAGCTATCTAGCAGCAATGTTTTTTAACTTCCAATTTGAGGAACGTAAGTGCATGTACAGGCTCTTCAAATAACCTCCTGGGACTTTCTATGCAATTTTTAGCTATTCAGCTCTAAATCTCGGTTTGGGGACAGGCCTCTCTCTTACTCACACAATGAGAAAGAACCGAGTTATTACACCAGTGTGTAAAAAAATAATACTGAGAAGCAGCACACATTTACACTATTATTAGAAAAAGACAAGAAAGCAGATTCATGAAGCAATCTGTTCCTATTCTTACCACGTACCCAGGCAGGCCTGGTGCCACTCCCTTTCCTTATTTCAGGGCAACAGGTACAGACTTCTGAAATATCTGCACACATGCTGTTTCAAGGTCTTCTCTTTCCTATCTTCCCAAATGCTGCACCTTTCACTCTATCAACTTTGTAGTGCAAGCACCTGAAGCTTGCAAACATGAAGGACAGACAAGGGATAGCTTTTATTTTTTCTCTCACTTGTATGTGTGAAAGCAACAGGAGGAGTTAAATTCTGCAAATGGATGCAATCTCTTGTGTTAACCATCATCTGGAGAACCGAGAAATGTGCTGTAAGTGCACCCATCCCAATGAACAGAGTAATTTCATCAGAAATGATGGTCTAATCAAACAAAAGGGCTCACTGAAAGTATTTGTTTTACTGAAATTTGACATATTATACACTCCCATATTTTCCCCTTGCCAACATCCAGATAGGAAAGTACACAAGTAGCTTTAAGACACTGGCTCAGCAAGCCCTTCAAGCTTTGCTCCTGTGAGTGTGATGCCTGGATCTAGAGACATTTGGCTTCAGGGACTAAGGGGAGGAAACAGTTTGGCAGAATGCTGCCATCATTACTAGAAGGAGCCATTGAACAAATGCAGTAAATCTCAGCCAAACAACTACAAGTCAATGAATTATTCCAGAAGTCTTTTGGGTAAAGCAGCAGTTTTAACAAGTACTTCATACAGAGGTGTTTGAACAGGTTTGGCTCAAAGCACATAATGTAAGACTGTACTGAACTGAGAGGTATCAAGAACAGGTGGGAGATGTGAGCATTCATTCCCGTGCTTGTTTCCTTGCAGAATTGGAGGGATACAGACCACCCAGCTGGCTGGAAAGACCCCATTTTCGACATTGCTATTGCAATAAGCAAGCAATTGAGGATAAAGGATTAAATTGCAGTCAGCCATGAACTAATTGTAACAGTTTTCACCCAAAGAATTGCTCAAAGTTACCGCAGAAAAACAACTAATTTCAGTCAAAAAATGTATCATGATATTTATTAAACATGAGCATTGTACTCTGACAGGTGCTTTTTGACATTTTTTGAGTGCTGAGGATTACAAGAACACCAATTCTAATAATAATGGTATTAAAAAACCCACAAACAACCAAATCAACCAAACATGAGGAAAAGAAGAAAAGAAGACAAATGGAGTACTACGTATTTTCTAATTTTGTGTCTATGTACTTCTCTGGAAAGAAATTATCTGAGAAAATTATTATGAATACAAGTCTCTGAGCTTTTTTTTATTATTTTCTGAAGAGAATATATCCATCAATAATGATATTCCTAGTTTTACATGTACTGTAAAAATATGTGTCATTTGACTCCTCCTCCTCCTCCTCATTCATTAGGGCAAACATTTGGCCAAGAGCAAGTTACATGGCCTCAACTGAAAAACAAGCAGAAGTAATGAATGTATTTGACCAACGTAAACAAATGATCTTTACTTAGAAAGAATATTTACTTTACCAATGAGATAAAGTGTACATACACTTAGAGCCCTTATTCTTCTCTACTGGAGGACAATCTACCAACAACGTTTAGTAGTGTTACCATGTAATTTCAGCACTACTTTCTCATACTGTGTATGGGCCCTTAAACAGATGTAATACTTGCCTCTTCAAGAAGACGTGTTACAGCATCTATGTCATTGTATGTTTTAGTCATCTGGCCCACTCTTTCAGCGCATAAAACTGCAAAGAAATAAAGCAAAATATTAACCAGATAAGCAGTACTACTGGGGGAGGATCACAGAATATTCTGAGCTGGAAAACACCCACAGGGATCACTGAAGTCCAACTCCCATCCTTTGCAAGAAATATCTTTCTAATTTAGGTGTGCATAAGTTTTCATCTTAAAAATTACTTGTGTCAACCTTTGGGTAAGCACATCAAGAGCTAAAAACTCAAACCAAAACAACAAAGAAACAAAACTCAGCCCCCCCTCCCACCCCAAACCTGCCCTCAAAAAAAAAAAAAAAAAAAAAA
>VZRS01007580.1:198220-286259 GCA_013398055.1 Ifrita kowaldi
AAAAAAAAAAAAAAATCCAAGATTCCTGTTATACTGAGAATATAAATGCTCCTCCTCTAATGAGCACTTGCTTTTGTCAGTGGCAGAACAAACTTAAAACATTAAAACTTCCTTCTCTGAATATGAATGTTTTGGGTTTATTAAAAATCAGGAAGTCAGAACAGATGTTCTTAGATACATAATTAGGATTCCATCATGTCACCTACTCATTGTATGACATGCAGTAGCCTTACTACATGAATAAGCAACTCCAATACTGCTGGGGGCACTGTTCATCAGAAAGACACCATGTCATATTAAGACGATAAGAACAGGGTTTTATGGGAGAAGACAGCAAAGTAAATACAAAACACGTGCAAAATAAGAAATGGTTCTTGTAATACCCAGGCTACACCACAGTGACCACAGTATCACTTGTAACAAATATTTACTTAGACTGGTTGAGATGATTAATCACTAAGGTGGAACCAGCAGTTTTATCAGACTGAAGAAAGTATTCAGAAGTTCAGTCTACCACCATAGGTAATCCTTTAAGAAGCTACACTGACTTACCTAGAAGTCAACAAATTTTCTAAAAATTCATCAACAGTCACAGGAAACAACAAAACTTTCTGTTCTCCCCTTCCACTATTTTTATTTTCAACTACATGTTTTCCTCAAACCCTGTAATTCTGGAAAAAGGGACTGCTAATGAAATTCAGGGGATCACATGGACTATGAGTTATCAGGCTGCTGTAGCCTGAACTGTTCTTCAGGGGATTTACCCTTGGCAATGTCAGTTAAGGCTCCGTCTGGCAGATAAGCTAATGTTGTTCTAGCGCACACTAAGGCGGGGGAAGAGACAGATCAGGCCTAATAGGATTTAAATAGTGAGGAGAAAAAAAAAAAGCAGAACTGTACAGTAACATTAGCAGGAGACAGCTTGTCACACTAAGGAAACAACATTACCTAATTCATAAATACACAATCTGCATATATATAAATAAACAGCTGCTCACCACTAAGGCACATTGATAATACATCAAATGCAATAGCACTTAAATATCTATTTAAATGTTGGAGGACATTTTTCCTGACCTAACCATCAGAAAATTGCTTAAACTATGGCAAGAAATTCAATTTCTTAATTTATTTTCCCATTTCTCTAATTCTACTTTCGTGGATCACATCCTACAAACACGTATAATTATTGACATGAGTAGTGCCAGTGAACTCCAAAGAATGCTACACAAAAGTATTCAAAATATAATTGCATTTATCCAAATAGTAAGTGAGAAAGTGGTAAAAGTCAAAGGTTTATGCTTCAAAGTAATAACCTGACAAACATGACATACCAACAGAAAGAGTAACTCTACCACTGCAGAAGTAAAAATACAGTACGTCTGTAGGCTACAAGCTATATCACTCAAAAGCAGACTATATCACTCAAAATCAGGATTCCACAGAAAAAAAATGCAGTAACTTGCACAGAGCATTGGCTAGAATTAAAAAAGGGGTTAAACAGAAGTTTTCCACAAAAACTTCACATAAAGACAGAAGGTGTAATGTTTAGAAGACTATTCATCCACACACACACAAACTGACATCACCATACACTCAGTTTTGTTTCAAATATAGTAAGTTCATAAGTCATGCCATAAAACATCTATCAGAAACCCTGACACCAGCAGGTTTCCAACACAACTGCACACTAAATAGTTCCCTTGGTTACAACATTCCATCACTACTATAAAATAATGTTTGACATGGTCATTAGCAAGCTCATTTCAACTCTGTACCTAGCACTAACAATCACCACTGAGTAGGACTATGGCAACCTCACACCATCCTAATCCAGGTAAATGTATAACCTTCCTAACAGCCAGGCTGATAAAAGGATGGCGTTCCCACAGACAGAATGAAGTCACTCAGCTGGGAGAGTGGTAAAGGTTGATTTGTGTGGATACTCCCTGGGTTATTCCTTCAGAACTTGCCATTTAAACTTTAGCCTGGCAAGGCAATACCACAGCATTATCACAACAGACATTACCAGCAGCGAAATAGAATCTGGTCACCAATAGCTTTTATGTCTCGAAATTTCTGTCAAAGTTCTGTTCGTGATTGTCAAAACAGAGATCTTCACACACTACTCTGCCAATGTGAAAGGGTTTCAAAGAAGAAATGTTCTTTTATGCATCCTCTTTATTCTCCAAGTGGAAATAAACTTCAGTAGACTGCATAAAATAAAATTCTTCAGTCAACTACTGCCCATACTACTACTACTACAACATACAATACTGTAGAAACACAGAGCTACTAAGTAAATGGAAGGATTTCCTTTTGGAAGGAGGGCAAACTTGCAAAGAGGTGTTGCTTTCCATTACTCAGAAATCAAGGCTTGTGGGGAGGAGAAGGTGAAAAGTGAGGGTGAGAGTGGAATTCAGAAGCATCATTTAAAAAAAACCCCAAACCTTAGAAATGTCTATATATTTAGTTATTCAACCTCCACACACCACAAGATAACATTTGGCCAATTCCTAGTACAGGAGTTTTTATTTCTTTAGTGATCAAAAAATCTCTCAGTGAAAAACACCCACTATTTTGAAAAACCATTTAGAGGTGTGATCTGCGAAGTATGCAGAGGAAAAGTACCTCCCCCACCCCACATATCTAATGGATCCTGCATAGTGAGTTTCTAGCCTGCTGGAGTTTCTGATGAGTTTGAGAGCCTGATAACACTGCTGTAAAGATGAAACAAGAGCAAATGAACGACAGTGCCTTGTAATGCAAAACCTACAGTGCCAAATGACTGACCTCTTTTTGCTCACTCACACATCAGTAGTTTTTTGCTTGAGGGTGATAGGCAGCACTGTGTCTAAGTGCATGGATGCATGCAAACAGCCAAATAAAATACACTTTGCACTTCTCAGCTTATGAAGAAGGCTGATAGACAATACAGAAAGAAAGAATAATTAAAAAACCCCACATGTTTTGATAAGTGCTTTGAAGCTAATGTCACAGATCCAAAACAGGAAACAAGGGACAGAGAAACCTCCCATCACATTTTCATGACAGCACTAAATACATGGTACTGGGAACATACTTGCAGTTCAAAGTGTTTGGGTTTTTTTTTTTTTAAAGCCAAACACACAAATGGACAAATGCTACACAGGCCAAATATTTCCTCTGCCTTAAAGTACCTAGCACCATCTTCATATTCTCTTAAAGCTTGCAAATTTACTGGTAACAACATTCCTGTGTTTCCCAACATAAGTACAGCTGAAAGGATGTACTCTGCATTTATTTCTTGTCATCTAGTTAATGGAGCACTGATTGCCAAGCTGAAGATGCACAGGGAGATGGAGGAATGCATGCACCTTTCTGGATTTCTCCCTGAAAGTCACCTATTCAACAAGTATGCTACTTAAAGGATGTTTACAGGAAGATGAGATGGCCATGGAAAGGAAGGGGAACAAGAATACCACTACTGGCAGCTTCTGCAATGAGCCACCACCTGCCAAACAAAGGATTCAAGTGGAACAATGGAAAAAATAACACTGCAGCCAGCAGTCACAGGTATCCTCAGCTCCTGCTCCCTGCATCCCTCCTCAACACATTCTCCCTCTCCATTTTTGAGACCCATCAACCCGGGATAAACTAAAGAACTAAAAGAGAGCAGCAACTGCTGAAGAGGAAAGCCCAGCTCCCACTGCTCCTCTTCCCATCTATTTCTAACTACTGGGAAACATAAGAGGGCTAAGATGTTATTGTGAGCTTCACTTCTCGGGCAGATAATATTGACCTGTACAATTACAGAGTCTCACAGGGAAGGCCCTAGTGCATGAGGATTTGCCCACTACCAAAATTTACTTCATCAGAAACTTCATCAGGGGAAACGAATACTGTTCATGGAGCACAGATCTCTTGCCATTTAAACACTCATGCTTCTTCTTGGCAACGTGGCAGGAGGAGACAGTGCTTTTTTTTTTCGTAACAGTTCCCTACCCAAAGCCTTTAACTACGGCAAGGCCTGCTATATTCTTGCTCAGTCATGACAAGCCCTGGCTCACAAACAGCTTGTCTTGCTCCCCTCTGCTCACAGCTCTGTCCAAACACCAAAGATACAATCACAAGGGCATCACATCCTAAATGTTGCACATGGAGCCACACAGAACACACACGGCAAATCTGACTGACCAGCCGTGCTCCCTGCTGCCACTTGGCAAACGTTAGCCATCGAAGGCCCTGGCACACTCAGACTCCACGGCTCTCGATGGATTCAGTTCTCAAAGGCTATTTTTACACTCCAGGGATAAAGCAGCCGCTAAAATTACAGCTTCACTTCCAGAGCCACTGATAGTTATCCTCTGGCACAGGTTACTGTGAGCACTACATTACTTGAGCCAAGCACATGTGCAATTCTGAAACTGTGCCATATTAGGTATATTACCTCTCAAATAAACTCAGGAAAATTATACCTCAAATATGCTGTCAGCTGTTACTGACCCAGCCTAGAAAGATTTTCCACAGTTAAAGATAAACATCGCAGCTTCTCCTCCAATGCAGAGGTGCTTTTGGCAGCCCTGGCTAAACTGGGGCAGAGGCTTCAGATCGGCTGTTGCCTGCCACATTTGAGACAGCCCTAAAAGAATATGCCCATCTAAAAAGCTTAAAAATTTTAAGATACTACTGTCACCAGAGCTTGAAGAATGGGCTTCTGAGTCACAACTTGCTAGAAGTCCAAATCCTAACATATCACCCCAGCAGCTCCCCCAGCCTGCCCCAGCACTCCCCAGGCAGGGAGCAGGCCAGTCACTCCGCAAGGGAAACGGGGAGGTCAGCAGGTGCCCGTGACCCTGGTCAGAGGGATAAGGAGCGGTCACAGCGTGCCAGCTGCCCCACAACTGTCAGGTCACACTGCAGGCGAGCTCCGTGCAGGAGTCTGGAAGAACATAATGGTGTGAGTGATACAATCTCAGTCAGCAAGTTCAACAGACAACCCAACAGATTTGGTTTTTGTCTTCTTCAGATGTTACAGCCTGGCTTACTGTAATTTCAATGGCACAGTTTGCAAAAGAATCTTTCAATATTAAGCTGCAGGTACTGATTCTTCTGGAAGAAGAGATTTTATCTTGCTGTTTAAGGCTATGGTTCAAGGAGTGTGTTTACTGCCATTTCTCTCATAGGGTATTCAAATAGCTTAGCAAATCCAATATTAAAGCCTCACATACAAACCTTTGTTATTACTTAACCTCAGGTTCGCAAAAAACCCCACCATTTTGCTGTTACTTCTTTTCTAAAGCCTCTGCCTGAAACCTCAGGCAGGGAAAAACTTCAAAGTACTTCCTCTAAGTAGGACACGAACTGCATCAAATTTTCTTGTGATGAATGAAAAATCAAGTTAAAAGAAATTTCAAAAAGAGCATCAGACACTTGTTCCTTCTATTAGCATAAAAACAGATCAAATGTGGTAACTTGGAAAATACAGACAAAAAGTGGAACTAAGAAACTAAGAAAAAGTCTCTGGAGAGAATTCACCTTAATTCTCTTAATTGCCTTAATGCATACATCATTTACAGACACAGCACAGCATAGCTCTTCTCTTGAAAGTTAAAACTTTTTTAGCAGGATTTTTTACTACTAGCCACTGAGTTACTGTCTTGACATTCTCTTCCATTCATTTCTTGTCAAGAAATGGCTGGACTGCAGTTAATGTAACTAATAAACGGGTGAAAGATTTAAACCAGGATCTGGACTGTACATCTTTAAAAATCCTAAAATGAAGTTACAAGCCTGTAAGCCACACATTCTCAGCTGTGTCCTTTCTTAAATATGTGATTTTTCCTATTCCTTGGGAGGGGATGGTTGTGCCAAAGCTTTCAAGAATGACTCCTCTTCATCTTTTTTGCTTTAGCATTTACAGATCCCAGAACTCTGAATGGCCTCCATCCTACTGTACATTTACATTTTCTGAAAGTCAGACCCCTGGAGTGCCTGATTTAAGATTTTAATAGTGATCCCAAGACTTATTATTTTCTTTTTAATTCAACTTGAGACAGATTCTATGCCTGCATTTACTAAGTACTTTAGATAAAGAGGACTTTTAAACTACCACATTAGTAAATGGAAATGGCTGCCATCATAGGTCCTACATAGGTAAGAGTCTTTTCCTCTCCCAGCTGCAAAAGCAAGAATCAAAACAAAGCTCTCTTTCAGAAACAGCTGACCCAGCGAATCACTAATCACAGAAATCTGACAGGTTGTCCTTTCACAGCTTAGGTTCCTTTACCAAGACAAACTTAATAGACACTATCAACATATATCCCTGAGCAAAGTTTCACTGCAGTCAGCCCCGAGGCCAGCTTATCAAATGAAAAGTAAACATACTGCTGTCAGGCAACGTTACAATTCCAAAGCAATCCAGTGACTCCAGGGCTGTTCTGCCCAGGTCTTTATGAAGGTGACTTCCACTGTCATCAAGAGAGCTGACTGTAACGCTACCAGGCATAACTTTAGTTCTGTGACAGGCTCCAGAAACAGGACTGAGGGGAGTTACAGCATCTACATGTCGGGACAGACATAAACCTCACTACATCAAAATGACTATAAATAGTCAAGAAGTGAGTACACATGCTGCACATGGAATAGGCCAAACAGTTAAGGAGTCTTAATTACAGAGTTTTATCCTCTTCCTTTCAATAACTATAAATGGTTCAAGTGAAGCATATCCTCTGATTTCCCATTTCTGGTACCAGATTTACAGCCAGATAAATGTTAGCTAAAATGTTTCTTTTGTTCAGCGTGAAAAGGCTACATGCTGGTGTTTCCAGCCACTTATAGAATGGATTGACTCATCCATTCTCCTACAGAAATACTACACTTTGCAAGCACTCCCACGTGCAAACATACATAAAAATACCATATATATCAGTTTTGTGTATCTGTATCTCTGCTACACTGTGTAGGTGACATGAATGCAGAGGTGGAGAAGAGAAGGCATCTTTAGAAGACATTTCGAACACATACTGAGCTTTTGAGAGGAAGGCACTGTAGAAAGACAGGGCTAAATTTATCACAGATAGAACTCAGCTTTTTTCCCCCCTCTCAAAATCAACAAGAACAGCTTCAGACTGTTAGATCTGGATGAAAGGTAAAGTCAGCAGAAAGAATAAGAACAGCATGATGTACACTTCAGCAATTATTTAATCGCTAAAAAAATAGGAATAAAATATAAAAAAATGTAAGCTGGTCTCTCTTGATAAACTTCCTCTCCATCCCAATCCCCAGTTTTAATTTTTTTTTTTACCAGTATTTTCTTCAGCACCTTTCAGACACACAAGTCTGAAAACCAGGTGGGGTATTTGATTGTGAGGGAGTTTTTACAGGAAAATTCTACACAATGGGATTCAAAGAGCATGGTCCATTCACCAAGACTCTGGACACAGGAACTGTTAACCACGAGATGAAATTCACAGCACATCGCATTCTCTGTGCTAACAATCCTTCAAAGCATCCTTACATCAGCTTTACAATAGTTCATTTGGAAGTAACAATTCCTTACCATAAAACTACTGTTTCAGAGCAAAATTTACAGCACATGAAACAACAGGAATGGTGCATTCAGCTTCTGCTACCTGAAACCCTGAAAAAGGTTGCCAGATTGGCTGGAAGCAGCCCTAGAATAAGCACCCTCTCTAAACAGCAGATGCACAGGAGGATTTTCAATGCAGATACATTCCCATTTCCAGCTGAACAGACTAGCTGCCCATTATTTTGTGAAAGTACAACAACATTTTTGGGTTGGTTTTTTATTGAAAACTTAAGTCATAAGACCCCACACTCGGATTATTTCTGTCTATGTGCTTTCAAATTCATGGATAAGCACAAAATTGCTGCTCTGTTCTAGAAGCACCTGCTGGCAATGACAACCTAAAATACACAGTTTCATAAGACACACATGGTGTGCATATAAAAAATGCACTACAATTCCAGAGAGAGAAAATTTCCCAGTTCCTGTTCCATTATAAAATAGGTATTGCATAGCCTACATCTGTTGATCATGCATTTCTTCTTTAAAGAAGTATACATAAATTAAGGTTTATCTTATTTAGATATTAGACGAATTTTTCATCCAAATGTACTGGCTACCCATATAAAACACAAAATTTGGTGTATTTACTCCACAAATAACACTCAAATCACTTATGTGTTGCCATGTGCTACTACCACGAAAGATTAATAACAAAAGGTGAAAAGTACCTTCTTCCAAGATATCAAGGCTCTGCCTGTCCAAAGTGTGTTCCCTCTTATTTTCCTTTTCATAGTCATATTCATAGCTTTCCTCTTCGTTTACTGACATTGCTGCAGTTATCCCAGATAGACACGAAATGATGCCTTAGTCTCACAGGCGATGGGAAGTCATTCCCTCGGAGGCTGTATCTTTGGGGAGAGCAAAGCAAGGTCTCCACAAAGCAGGATACCATCTTTCCTCACTCACATGCTCAGCCAAGGAACTCCGGAGCGACTGAGTATTTGTCCTTAATGCAACAGCTTTGTGTTGTACAGATGGGGTGGAGGAGGGAAGAGACCATCTGTCTAATAATTGCTAGAAGGTTTATGCTGCTCCTCAGACCAGCTCTGACAGTAGCCAGTTTTTTCAAAAGCCCCACCAACAAATTTCAGACAAAGTTAGTGGGCTGAAAGTCCTTCCCTGACACTCCTCACGTCAACAGGGCTCTCTCTCTTCTGCCCCTGCTCTCACGAGTGAAGTGGTAGCTCCCCACAAGTGTCTCAACACGGAAGTCTGACCCAGCCTCTGACTGTCACACCTGGGGAAGGGTGTGCACCGTCATGGACTCATAAATCACCTCCCGGGTTGCCCAATGCAGCAAGACCTCACTGGAGCTGTGAACAGCCTGAGCCTGTGCTCACACCCAGCCAATCCCACCCAGCAGTGAGATATTGATACCCAGGGCTATTGTCCAGTAAAGTCTGGCCGCAGCATCCACCACACGCTAAAACCACTGCGTTAAGAATTAGGCTGGGGAAAGGAGCTTTTTCATTGCTTTTTTATAAAAGAGATTACACTGGTACAAAGAACTTAAATGACATATCACATTAGCTATCAAATACCGTGTTTTCCACAGTCATTTTTCTCTTCAGTCTGCTGTGGGAAAAGAAATACCTCACAAGTCCACATACGGCATCCTACTTAATTTTCAAGGGTGCATGCATCTCTTCTTTGTTCAACAAGAAACAAATCTCCTGTGCTCAAACCTCTTGTTTTCCAACAGGTTTGCTAATCTTGTCTACATACATAGGGCAGGTTAACTTTCTTATTTACCTTTTTGTAGCCACAGGTATTTAATGTTTGCCAGGTTGCCTCCCTTACATGCAGCAGCAAGCAGGCACCCTTTGCTGCTAAAGCATTCCCATCCACATCATGGGGCAAAGCATTTGCAGGCAAAGAGGGGGCACTGCAAGGCAAAGGCACCTCATCATCCCCTGAGGGGACATCACTGCTAGGAACAGACGGACAAACATTACATTATAAGCCAGGAGAACGTAACAGCTTGGGTCATGTAGGAACAATTTTTCTATTACCATTTCGCTGGTGCTCAGGAAGAACAGGGTAATATGAGATGGGAACCAACTACTTTTATACAATAATGATGAATGATTCTGTTCTATGTTCTAAACTCCTGATATTTATATGCAAACAATGCAACAATGTTTATATAAATAATAGCCAAAGGACATGAAATACATGTAAGTGGTTGCTGCAGAAAGAAACACACATTTCTGAATAAAAAAAGATCTTGCTACTCAAGGCAACTTGATCTTTGACTGCCAAAATTTACTGCAATATTCAACAGCAGCAATAACCTCAAGAACTCAGTTGGGGGAAAAAATAGGACCGTCCCTTTCTCCTCAAATCATTACATTAAAAGATGACATTTTAGTAATAATGAGAATTACTTCTAGTTTCTTAGAGCTTTTCTGTGCCTTGAATCAGCACTATAAAAAAAATCCTTACAATCAGACAGTAAGGGTCTTAAGTGCCTACTTGCTATTCAGTGTCAATTTAACACATTTCAGTAACAGCTAGAAAATGGAAATTGAGAGAGTAACCAAAACAATAAGTCATACTAAAAGAATGCAAGAAGCATCTTTTAAAGTTTAGGGACAGAAAAGTCATCCCTGCCAAACATGCTGCAGTTTTAGCAGTCCCGACAAACATTCAACTACAGCCAACCATCTAGTTCATGAAGGACACACTGAAAGCAGGCATGTTGCTGCCCAAAATACATGACAACATAAGGAAAGTAAGTGAACATTCCCACAAGCTGGCTTCTGAACTGTGACTAATATCAACTCATGCCACACAGGAGGACTCTGACATTCAAAAGCTGGGAGAAGGTGTTGCAATGCCTATTTTGATATCAGCATATAAAGGAATGTATGCCCCACCCTCACACTATCAACTAATTTTTCATGTATTCTGCACTACACCTCCCTAGCAGTGCAGGAATATTTATTTGCTAAAGATTACTAGCCAGATTTCCAACAAACCTAAACAATAAGCAGCTATGGATAAAAATTAAAAAAAAAAAGCTACATTGTATTCCATTCTGAAAATATACAATCTAATCTGGAAAGATTCAAAAGAGATTTTTAATATTTTCTGTAAACACATACTCAGAGACTTTAAGAGTATACTAGAATGAAGATTCGCTTTTATGGGTTGCCACTGGGAAGTAAATTTGGTGTATTTGCTGCAATTCCCACTCTGAATTAGCAGCTGAAGACCTTTACCTCCTGTCAGGAAGCTTGTTAAGGGGGTGCTCCAAGCACACTCCTAGTACAACGCCTGCACTGAGGTACAGAGTGTATTCAGCAGCTTTGCCATGGAACAGGAAACACACAAACCAGGAGCTAGTTTGAAGAAGGGTGAGGCTGGACAAACAAACCCTCATATCCTGACTCATTATTTCCAAGGAACTCCAATGCATTCAAATAATTTTAACTTCCCTTTATCAATAAAAATATCTAACTTCTGCACAATAAATTATTACTAACAATGCTGCATCTAGAACAAAGAGATTCTCTGTAAGCAAACAAGTCTAAAAACAGCAGATGAAATGGCAGCACTTGGATTTAAAGCATGCTGATGAAGAAACGTGGGTATTTTGGGGTGGGCTCTTCAGGGAGGGAGATAAATTGGTTATTGAATATGTGCTTTCTGTTAATATGTACAGTCAAGCAAAGTTAGTTCACATTTTTACTGGTTTCATGTTTCCCACTCTTCCAAAATCCCACACAAAATATCTTCTGTCACTCAACCAAAGGGACAGCCTGTTACTCCCGCAGAAAGGGAAAGAAACAGGATGAAGTGGGAAAACACTTATCTGGATGTTTAGCATTTGAGCAGAATGAAAACAAAGAACATCTCTGTGTGGCAATGTATGTTGCCTTATACGGCTTATGTGACTTGATAAAGAACAGAGAACCAATGAAGGAGTAAAGAGAAAGAAGTGGCATGGCAAAAAGCAGAAAAACAGGAAAACGGTATCAACAATTACAGGAATATAAGCAAGGTTCAACTACATTTATTAAGCATAGAGATAAAAGACATGGGAGCAAAACAAGATCAACCTGAATGACCATTTTAGCTGAACGCCTATAGAGCAAGGGCTGTTTCAGAGACTGCATGCTAAAGGCATTCGTAAGACTCTCACAGATTTCAATAGCATACCCAGTGCCAGCATCCACTAAGATTCAGAGTAACACCAGGGCTACTCTGTCCACAGGGATGGACACAAAAGAGGCCAATGTATGAGGGAGATGATGGGCCACCACACTAACATAAGCAAGGCAACAATTAGTAATCATTCATAAGAGATCAAGCAGAACAAGCAATAACATTGTCCACTTTTGTTAAAAAGAAAGTTAGTGAGCTTGTTGATAACTGTATCAGTGGAGTGGAAAATAGAACAGAGGAGAGAAGTTCTAAACAGTAACTGCAAACATAACAGGTGGTAAAAACATTTCAACGTGAGTGGGAAGAAAATACAGGAAGGGGTGCTGGAACAAGACAGAGTGGCACAGGCAAACATAGAAGTGGTTAGAAGGTTCAGCATGTGTAACAAAACCAGGCACGCCATGGGTCTGGCAGGGGAAAAAAGGAAAAGACACCATTTCCTCCTCGAGAAATTGCAAAAACTCATGACCAACAAAAGGAGGAGGAAAGATCCAATCGCACATTCACAAAGTCATCTGGAATTGTAGACAATTGAACTCATGCATTGTTATGAACTGTTGAGGTAGAAATAAGCAAGTAATGGAAGAAACCACCAGAAAAGCAATTTGCTCTAAAGACAACCTGGATTTCTCTAGAAAGCATTGTTCATTAGAAAAATATTGCACTAAGAGAAAGGCAGGGAACAAGCATATTCATAAAAATTTCTATGGGTAGATATTTACCTGTTTGTTTACTTGGTAGTTTGTGGGGGTTTAGTATTAATTTTTTTCACCCAAGTTGTCTTGAGTGCGGGATTTTTAAGAATGCATTTTTTTCTATAAAAAACCACTTATATGAACCTTAATTTTTATACTATTATTGTTTGCGACAAGAGTCTACAAAAGTTTCACCTTCTCCTCTTTATGACTGGTTCTGCCCAAGTCTGCTATGAAATAGCTACTTTCCTACTCATGTACAGGCCCAGCTCTTTCCCCATTCCACCTACACAATATACTTTGCTAATGCCAAGTAAGGTGACAACTGTCACTCATATTATAAAATATTATACTTGAAAATATATCTAAAAAACACAGTGCAATAGTTATTTATAGCAGTTTCAATTTATTGTCATGTTAGTTAACACCAGTGATTCACATAGAGTGTGACATTTTATTGTCTATTTCCATCTACTCCTACCAAAAATAAACTCTGTAAAGAACCTTATGTAAAAGAATTAATTAATTATTCCAACCCTAGAAAGTCTTTATCAAGATTTATAAATTGTAAATTTTGAGCATTTTTTCGTTTTCTTTTTCAAGATATTAAAAAAAATACCACCACCAAATACAAGTTGAAGACATCATTACTATGTCAGTCATTACAGAAATTCATTACATCTGAGGTAACAGTGAGTCACTTCTTTAAAGCTAAATAATAGCATTAAAACCTTATATCCTGATACAATTTCAGACTGTTTTTTTTCTCTGAAGAACAAGATACCATACGCTGTTAAAATAATTATTAAATAAATGAAACCAAATGAAGTCATGTCTTTTAAACTGAAATCTGAGTCCCAGAGGCTCTGACAAAGGATGTATGAACAATTTCGTCAGAAAAATAATTCTGCAGAATATTATCTTGTGAGGATTCCAATTAGTTTTAATGTACCACCTACTGTTTTCCAATGTTGTATTTATCAAGAAAGGTGAACTGGGTGGGATTCATAACTGACTGCACACATACATCTGAGCTCCAGAGAGTCCATGTATGGCAGAGAAATTGGCTCTCTAACTGTGCTTCAATTTGTCTTAAAATAGATATTCAAAACAGGTCAGCTGAGCGGCAACTGCCTATCTCACTACACTGAATGTAAAAAGAATCTCAGGAAAATGACTCTGGTATCAACAAATACATGGCAGAAAAATCAAAAACCAATAAAGGGACAGGCATATCTTTTAATATGCCATCTGTTCCAGGTTTTTGGAAAAGCTCTGTTTTCTACTATAGCAATGCCTTTTGCCTGCTACCACAATTAGAGTATCTTTCTCCATCAACGGTAAATGCCAACACTACTTTAAACCCAAATGAACATGCCAGTATCTAAGGCCAAAGACTGTGTCTTCCACTGCATCTCTCAAATCCTCCTCTCTTGCACACCTGAACTCAAAGAAGCAAAAGAAAGCTAAACCCCACAAAATTCTATGAACCCTATGGGACTGCCATTCACCTGAGAGGTTGAGACAGGACTGACATCATTACCACTTCATCATGTAAAAACTAATAGTTTAATTAAAAAATAGTAGTTATAAAAAATGCAAGACAGCATTATGCCTTACCTGCTGGAGAGATATTTCCCTACCACACATTAAACCCTTCTTTCTCTTAGGGAAGAACTTCACCAATACTTCAAGCAGACAGCCAGCACATACTCCAGCTGACTCTGCGTATGTCAGCTCATGGAAGAAGTATTCTGGGCAGGGGCTCAGCACTGACAGGAAAACCTGTAAGCCCAGAATCAGACCAACCACTACTGTGCACCTGAGGCCCTCATCCCACAAGGTACTTAAACATTTACCCAACACCTGTTGCTTATTCCATTGCTGTGAAACTCCCACGGTTTCTCCTGTGCAGCACACACCTTAAGACAAAATGGGTGAGCAGATCAGCTCTTAGCTCAGACATTCAAGCACACCACATTTCCACATAATGACACTTTGACAAGACAAAGGGTCATAAAAATGAACAACTGAAAAAATAAAACCTAAATGCTACCTGTGGGAGCCTTAACACAGGGAAAGCTACAGCTTCTACTGACCATACAACTGGTCTGTTTCTTAAGCTTCTAAAAGCAGGCCAACTCAGCCTGTTACATCATGCAGATTAATCAGATGCTACAGTATTTACTAGGGTTAAACCTAGAGGATAAAGGTTACATAATGGATTCAATCCAAATTAAAGTGGTCAGATCTCTCAAATAAATATGCACCTCTCTCTTTGAACACCTGCACAGGAATAATCAATTCCTGTAGTTCAAGTGTAACGAGCTTCTGAAACTACATTCAGTTCCAAAATCTAGTACTGAGAAACAAATGGAGGCACATGACACTGAAAAGACCATAAAAAACGATTTAAATTTTGTCACCCTTATCTTTACATTTCATGTTCCCTGTGGAATTGTTATTGTTAGAGCACTATCATTGCAATATCGTTGTGTATTACATATGTACATCATCCCCTGGGCCTACATGCCTTCCTGCTTTCTGTGCTTTGCTTCACCGTGATCTTGGACTTGCCTTGTTTAAGCTAAGCTCTCCAACCAGAATAAAATCCATATACAATTACTGCATTCCCAAAGCCTGCATTTTGCTTCAGAGTGCCAGTAATAAAGGATCTTGATTTTTTCATGCTGCAGAGAATACAGTTTTAGCAATTCCTTACCCTTTCTCACGTGCCTTCTATCAGAAGCCTGATGAAAACATTCAGTGTCCTGATACAGAAATAATCACCCTAGCAAACATTATATGAAAATTGCAAAAGGCACAAAAGATAATGCTTGCCAGAGTTAGCAATTCTTCCAGTTCGAAAAGTTAACCTGCTCACTTTTAAGAATCTACGTTTTTTAATGTCTTTCAGACAAATAACCAGAGAGAAAATACGTACTGCCTATTAACACATTGAATATATATGTATTACAAGATATTGGTAATGCAAAAAACCCACAGACTTCAAACTCGAACCAATAATCAATCTTACCATCAGTATATTTAAATTCAGCTCAGTTATTATAGATACAGTTAGCTTTCTGAATATTCTTTCCCCTGCCCAAAGACCACTCACACAGTGCATAAGCTGCTCTGCCACTCCCTTCAGAGAGGAAAAAGCTATACAGCAGAGTCTCTTGCAGCACACTCACAAGAGAGGCTGAGGTGCAAAAGAGGTGCAGGCATCTCTGCTGCACCTGGGTGTTACCTTTTTCTGGGTATTTCCTTTTTAAAACCACTGAATAATGAAGCTCCAGTCTTACAGGTTCCAAATTCTGCAACAAGAGACTAGAAAGAAATATTTACCATCCGTGCATTCTTCATAATACCAGTCCAGTTCATAATAATCTGCTTCAATAAATTTCTGCATAGTCAGTATCCTTCAGTGACATACAGGAGATTTCACTTCGCTGCTAAGGTCAAGTGAAACGCAGCCATGCCTTCCTGCCTTTGCAAAATGCCAGAGCACAAGGCAGCTCACGGGAAGCTGAAAATGAGCTACACATCTTCACTGAGGCCACAACTAAAATAAAAGGGGGATGCGGAGGGTGTATGTGGAAGAAAAAAAAAATAATAAAAAATAGAAAAAGGATGCAGAAAGGAAGCAGATGCCCTGGCGGCTCCTCTAATAAAGAAGCTCTGCACAGGAGCCTTGGATGGGTGTTAACAAAATCCTCCTATCAAAAGGCTGATGCGCTGACGTTGGGGACACACACCACCGCCCGGCTGGTTCTAACTCATTCCTTTCCTCCCCAGTCTCCACATCTCTTTCAGGCTAATGTGTTGCCATGGAGACAAGCTGGCTCCAAAAGCAATGCAGAGATGAAGAAAATGCATTTTGTTCTTTCTGGCTTTACAGACTAGAAGGAGCCCTCCATACTGGAAACAAAAATCGTTGCTAAGAAAGATGATACAACTCATTGCCACTGCTCACAGAACAACAGCATCACACTGTTGCAATTCACTGGGGACATGCAGTACATTAATAATGAAAATCTAGTCCATTACTACTCTCCTCCACACAGTTTGATAAAAGTCTGCCTTCCCCATGGAAAATTAAACTATGTTAATGCTATTCTGGTCTGATATAATAGAACCCTTTCTGCAACCTGCTGTTGAGAAATGCCAAACAAAAAAAAAGAAAGAATCAGCAAAATTAGGACAGCAATACATTTCTCCTTGCAAAAAAAAGCTGATCTGTTTCTACTTTTTGCCCTCTCCATGAACCACTGCCTGTTTGGTTTTTTCTTCCCCCAAGCATCTAAGTTTCATAGCTGAAGACAAGAGGTTAGGCCAAATTTTCACTACTCCATTCCTAAAAATACTGAAGGTCATCACCCAGAATAACTTAATTTTTGTGTTCAGTGCTTTGGAAATGGAAAAAAATACTTTTGCAGCCCCCACTAAAATGGTGTTTAAGCTGCTAGGAGAGAACGTGTCTGAGGAACAGATGCATTAAATCATCAAACACAGCAATTCAAAAAGCATGTCTGAATACGTGCAGGTACAGATACCAAGGGGACCGACAACCATTTTGTTCACAACCAGCACATATTCCTCACTCATTTCTCCCCCTTTTTTAGGAAAGGTGATTTTTTTGAAAACACCAGTAGAAGCAGTGGGATGGATTAAGTTGTGACCTATGTCAGTAACAAAAGGTAGGAGGTCATATTGGGTCTGACCAAGGAAGTCTTTGGTGTCTGTCCGGCCAAAGACTCCATCCACAAGAACAGCCACGAGCAGGCAACAGAGAACTGCACAACACTTCCCACAACTGCCCGCCCAGCCTCTAACTTCTTCATCATCAGAGACAGCCTGAGACACATACAGCTACTGCTTTTAGCAATTCTTGAACAACTTATCCTCTCTGTTCTTGAGCCCACATACATTTTTAGCATCTCCAACATCCTCCTGCAAGGAGCTCCACACATCTACTGCTGATGATATACAAACCCCTCACCTTTTGCTTTGCAACTCATATTTACTAACTTAACTTGATGCTTCCAGCTCTGGAAACCTGAACACCCAGTTCATCTCTCCTCTTCAATCACTCATGATTTGCTGATATCTATTAAGCTCACCCTCACTCATGTCGCTTCCAGGTTGTAATCACTTATTCTACTCCCTGACTGGTACCACTTTGCTTTACTGTAACAGAAATAGGTAAGGAATAGTCAAGCTATGCAGAGGAAAATGCTTTGGTTTCTTGACCACATCAGTATTTCAGCTTTACTGGTATAAGAAATTATCACTGCAGTAGCTTTGAGTCTTGCAGAGTTTCAGTTATGCATACTCACAAGGAAAAAACTATACGTGCTATTAAATGCAATTAAGGCTACACTGTTAAAATACCGGCAGAGAAAAATAAAGGTTCCTATGGCAACATCAACTCAACTGCTCTGCATATAAGCTATTCGTTCCACTTGTATTATTTTTGTCCAAAAGGTAATTTCAGCCTGGTAATGCTATTAAATAAGCATTTAAAATAGAAAGAATTAACACTGGCTACCATCTTAAATTGCTGCAGGGACAATCTCCTTTTTTTATTTGCTGACATTTTAAACAAAGGAAATCTTCAACATGCCAGAATTTTCTTCTCACTGTCCTTCCCACGGCACACATACTCCCTTTCAATGAGACAGGATAAAAATAGTTCAAGGTAGGGGCTTAGGGCTTTTTTGTTTGTTTGTTTTATTGATATTTTTTTACAGATCTGATTGGAAGCATACTGGTAAAATCCAGAAAGGCATTACTTTTCTGTGGAGAAAATCACCTGCGTGGCCAAATGATTTTAGAACTCCTCAAGAGACTTGGAAATACGGAATAAGTGTATTATCTTCCCAGCATGAAGACAGAAACCTTGGGCAGACAGAATACTATATATCCAGGTATCCACTCCCAAGCATCCCTTCAATTATATGAGGAATTGTAGCTCTATAAAGCTGGAAGGGTTGTCAAGTTGAACAGGAATTTGTGACCAAGCTGACAAGGCAGCTGCACACTTGCAGAACCTACTTTCAACTTTTGCAGTCCTACTTTTCCTTCCTACAGGGGTGTATCAGATTCATTTTATAGTAAACTTATCAGAACAGTATATTTTTCTGGTGGACTGATTCTACAAACTTTGAACCCCTGTGTATTCAAATCTCCATAATGCAGTGCTACATTTGGTTGGGGTACTATTGTATTACTTGCCTAAAAGTTCATATAAAATGCGGTTAAAAAAAGATTTAGGGTAACAGGTCTGCAACCATAAGGAAGTTGCATTTTCGTATTCCAAACCCAAATACAGTTATTCACATTTGTTCAGCATTTCCTTTCAGCTGCTAAATTTTGTTCTATTTTTTAATGTTTACTTCTAACCAAATAAACCCCTTCCCTTTCATCTGTTCTCCACAGGGCAAAACATCCAGATTGATAAAGAATTCTGGTAGTCAACAGTGAACAGCTAGACTAAGCATTCCTTAAGTTTGTGGTTACAAAGGGGTTTCATTAGGCAGAAAAGATGGCTTGAAAAGCTCAAGAGCCCTCTCCTTCCTTTTTGCTGAAATAAATCCATGCTGGGGGTCAACATTAAATGTATGTGCCTAAATTACCCAGGTTATAAAAACCAGACAAACCCCTTCCTTTGTTTGAAGAGAATTTTTGACAAAGGTACTTTCATCTACCCCACAGCAGCACACTCAAGACTGTAGTGCACTGTGCCACTAGGGTGCAAAGCAGCAGCAAGTCATCTCTGCTGGCAAATAAAGTCTTGAAAGGATGTCACTAAATAGCATGTCACTATAAATCCTGTGTTTCCTTGCTTAGTCATTCTCAGCTTTTTCTCCAAACCTTTTACAGTTCTGTGAGGATGCTTTGAAACTGAACACTGGAGTTGGATGGAATCTTTCCATGGCAGCTGCAATGGATTGGCTCCCATTTGATTACCTCTGGGTCACATTTCGTCTCTTGGCTACAGCCTCAGGACGGTTCAGATAATTAAACACCATATCGCATCATCATTTTCTACAGTCACCAGTACAGTCACCACCACTCAGGATAAAGTTGCCCATCCCATCAACATCATCTGGAGCCTTTTTTATCAGAGCAGTAGCTGTACAGGCCACCACTATGCAATGCATATTGATCCCAGTCAGGCATTGCCACGACACATACTCTGCAAACTGACAAAGTAGGCATATTTAAAAGCCCAACGGATTTTCAAGGATGGGCTGTCACACTTATTTCTAAACTGGAATAATTTACTGATATGAAGAGTTAGTGGTGTTTCCACCCTCTGAAAGAACACTGAATAGGAGTCATCCTGTGACTACATATTTAGTAAGGGCAAACAACTCTGCAACTCAGGACAGTGATCTCTTCCAGTGTAGTGTTTCGTTTAGCAAGAAGTCTTGCTTAACCTGGAAAGAGCAAAAAACCAGAGTAAAATCTAGAGCACTGAGGGCACTATAACCAGCTGCTTTCAGAACTGGTATTTAGAAAAAATGGGTGCTTCAGATTTGATTGACTCTCCTTCCTCAAACTGGGGTAACTATTCAGGGTTTCAAAATAGTACCAGTATTTCCTACAGATGGGACAGAGCTCGTGGCTTCTGACCTCACCTGGTACAAGGCAAAGACTCTTCTAATGCAGAAGAGGGTCTAACTGCTCTCCCACTGAAACAAAATGATTTAACATGAGACATGGGCAGCCAGATGAAATTAAAGTACTTAATGACAAAAAGCTATATTCCACATGAAAGGATTATTTCTCCCTTCCCCCAAATAATTACTGGAGAGCACTATTTTTGCATTTGTATAAAATCAAAATTGATGTCTTTGGCAACCTTCCTGCAAAACCAGCTGTGTAGTTTAATTAAGGTATCACTGGGCTCACTTAAACACTGTAAATAAGACCGTAACAGCAAGAGACAGACATTTAAGACAATACACCCCTATCTAGAATTAAGAAAATCAAGAATAAAGCTTTAAAGAAACAAATTTTGCAAACTGTTCACCACCTGGAAATAATGTACATTACAATCTCCTTTTTTTTTGTTATATTTTTTCTGGAGACAGCAAAAACATTTCTAAAATGAAGTTGAGCTTAATACTATGCTCGATTAGCTAGACAAAAATATTTCAGCTGCATGGTTATGACCTATTTTTCTAACAAGGAAAAAAACCCACTGAGAGACATGATTGCAGCTTCGTGGGAGAGGAAAGGAATGCATTACACTGAAGGAATATAGAATAAGGGAGGCCAGAATAGGACCAAGCACTCCAGGTGTGGCCTCACCACTTTGAGTACCACTCCCTCAGACTGCTGGCAATGCTCCTCCTAATACAGCTCAGGGTGCCATTAGTCTGCTTTCAGCAGGGGCATATTTCTGGCTCATGCCCACCTTGGTGTCCACCAGGATGCCCCAGGTCCTTTTCTGCAAGGCTGCATTCCAACAGTTGGACCCCAGCATCTCCTGGTGCATGGGGTTGTTCCTCCCCAACTGCAGGACTTCGCACTTCCCTCTGCTGAATAGCACAAGGCTGCTCTTGACTCATGTCTCCAGCCTGTCAAGGTCCCTCTGAATGGGAGCACAATCCTTTGGTGTCTCAGCCACTCCTAGATCCTGTGTGTGTGTCTCACCCTCTGTGATGCTGCACAGCCTGCTGACTTCCTCTCAACTTCTCCACCTGGTGATGGCTTTTCAACAGCAGCACACCTGCATAAATGAAGGTCATCTCTCTGTACCTCAGGATAGGGAGCAGATCTAGGCACTTCCAGCAACCTGACTCTTGCAGGGCTGCCTTTCCAACCTGAAGCTCTTTCTGGGCTTAAGTCTCTGTCTGGGCTAAAGTCTCTGCCCTGAGGGACAGGTGCTCCAAAACCTGGAGAATGCACCTGTGGCACACTGCCACCACATCTGAAGGCTTAGGTTGTTCTGAACTCAGAGGAGGATCCCTTCTTTGCACCGCTCCACAGAAACTACTACATCTGTTGGCTGTGTCTGGGAGCTGTGCTCCAGACTTGACTGTTATAGAGAACTTTCTCCCAACCACCAGCTAAAAAGGTACTTGATGATCCCTACTAAACAGCAGATCCAAAGAAGGCTCAGAGGGTGCTCTTGGGTCAAGAGCAGCTGACAGCTTCTGAGAAGCCACTAGGACTTGCTGAAGCCCACATTCCTGTGGCTCACCTTACCTTCACCTTACACGCAGCAATGGGCACCCTCAGCTTCTCAGAGAGTTCCCAGATGGGCCCTGTCCCCCTAGGCTGCCAAGGAAAAACCCAGACTGCTGTGCCTGCTCACTGCCCCTGGTAGCTGTGCTCAGCCTGGTTCTCACACAGACCTCCCCACAGCCCTCAGCTAAAAGTGAGCTTGACTGCCCCAATTTGCGGGCAGGGAGATGGAATGCCATTTTGCTGTATCACGCGTTCATTTAGGCTTACTTAAAGGACACTCTGCCTCAACAGTTTAATGAGATTGGTCAGATGACATTTAATTCATTTGATTATGCTTTAGGATAAGATCAGTTTTATTTTATTCATTTGGCACAAACTGGCTCAGCCTTCCATCTGAAAGAAATAATAACAAAGATGTGCTTTGGAGTTCCAGAATGTAAAAGCACAGTTGCAGGCCTCATACTGTTCAGTTCCTCCCAATTGCCTTCTTACCCAATGGCCAACTAAATTTTAAGAACTAAATCTCTACATCACCTATCCTGTGTTATAGCTTAAATCCCAACAAAAAGCAATGAATAAATTAAAATACTTTGATATTTGACTTTTAATCGTTCTACCAATATCTTCAAAAATTAATTAAAAAGGAGAGCTAAGTAGTCTTGCGTCCATCCTCTTGCATTACGTGGCCCAGCAGATTCTGATTTTGAGCCTTTGTGGTTGTGAATTGGAATGAGGATCTCAAAAAAAAAAAGCCACAGGAAGGCAGAAAAATCTGCTCTAACAAGCCACAGCAGTATGCCTAAGGGTCACTGCTGATTCTTCTGCTACATGGATCGGCACAGTGGGAAAGTCATCACATTTCCACCAACAGGTTACAAACCAGCATCAATCTCAACACACAAACAACTGCAAGAAAATTTTCATAAGTCATTGACAAATTAAACTTTCAAAGAGACAAATTACAGTATTTGCTCACACCCTCATCGAGGTTTTTGAAACAAACTAAACAGATACAAGAGGGGTAGCTTAATTGCAGCACTAAAAATTGTGCAAGCAGTCACACCCTGGAACACTCTTTAAAGTGGTGGTGGCATAATTCACAGAACCTTTCTGCCAACTTACTAAACATAGTGTTTTGACTTTCATAGTTAATTTTGCCACAAACCAATGTTTGCAATCAATGCAATAATTTTGAAACATGCGAAGTTATTATGATCTTACACTCTTACGCATAGATGGAGTCTGTGACCTGTTCACAGCAACTGAACAAGGGTAAAGTCAGAGATCTCAGTTTCCAGGGTATCAGTCTAAGGCTAGACCCAAATTTGCTTAAATTTCTTGAACTACTATCTATACACAAATGTCTGCCTGTAGGCAGTAAGAAACAAACATTCCTTTATCGAAGATCTCCTTGCTTGCTTCCTCTTTTTTAAGCAGTTATTTCCCAATAAAAGCAGAAAATATACACTGTGGCAAGAATTACAGGGTTTTTTTCATTCAATCCAGTTGATTGGAAGAAATCTACAACCACAGCAACACGGTAAAGCTGCAGTCATTATGTTTGTAAGTTAAAAGCTAGATCAAATTGTTAAGTATTCACAGTTTCAGGCAGCTATGCTACCCAATTTCTCTGTTGTTCGCAGCTTCATTTTCAGAGAATAATAAAAGAGTTTGGGTTGGAAGGGACCTTTAAAAGTCACCTAGTTCCAAACACCCTGCCATAGGCAGGGAACCTTCCACTAGACTGGGTTGCTCTAAGTCTCATTCAACCTCACCTTGATCGTTTCTAGGGATGGGACATCCACAGCTTCTTTGGGCAACCTGTTCCAGTGCCTTACCACCCTCACAGTAAAGAATTACTTCCATATAACTAATCTAAACTGACCCTCTGTCAGTTTAAAGCCATTATCCTTGTCCTATCACTACAGGGCCTGCTTAAAAGTCCCTCTCCTTCTTTTCTGTATCCCCCTTTAAGTACTGAAAGGTGCTCTGAAGTCTCCCCAAAGCCTTCTCCAGGCTGAACAACTCCAGTTCTGTTGGCCTGTCTTCATCTTCACAGGCTCCAGCTCTCTGATCATCTTCGTGTCCCTCTAGATTCACTCCAACAGGTCCATGTCCTTCTTACGTTGGAGTCCCCAGAGCTGGACACACCCTCCAGGTGGGGGTCTCACAAGGACAGAGTAGGTGGAGAGAATCACCTCCCCTGACCTTGACCTCCCTTGACCCGCTGACCACGTTTCTTCCGATGCAGCCCAGGATACATTCGGCTTTCTTGGCTACAAGTGCACATTGCTGGAACAGGTTGAGCTGTCAACCAACACCGCCAAGTCCTTCTCCTCAGGGCTGCTCTCAATTCATCTTCCACACAGGCTGTATTTTGTATCCATCCCCAGCAGTCACACACCTACCATGATCTCAGTTGGTAGAAGAGGAACGCTGCCATGTGGATTTTTGAGTTCCTTGTCCCACAAGGCAAAACATTTTTCCCATGGTTATTGCAACAGACCACCCATGCAGACAATTTTATTCATGAGACAGGACTAATCAGGTTACTAAAGGCTTTGGAAACCTTACCTTTCAAAATACCTATTTAAGACAGCTTCTGCCATCATTGTAACAGCAGTAATGGCACGATAAAAAACCAGGGTAGTACACTTGATTCCATAGATCAGCTTCAGCTTATCTCCCCACCCTTCCCACTGTTCTTGTGCCATTGGGGGAAGTGGAGAGCATATGTAAGTTATTTACTAAAATACTTCCATGCCCTTTATTGAAGCATGAACATCAGAAACTCAGTTCTTCATATTATTCATGCTTTTCTTTACCAGCTGTGCTCCTTACAAAGTGATTTTTCAGGTGCTTCAAAATGCAACAAAGCCATCTTTGCACAGGTTTGTGCTGAGCCCTGTAATTCATTCCTCCTGAAGCTCTACAGTGCCTCAGTAAGTCTACCTAAATCTACATACTACTATAATCCATGTAAATCCACTACTATTGCTTTAGCATAGTAGTCATTGAGATGAATCACAGAAGTCTTCTCTAATTGCACACCTAAGTCAATATCCACAGTGGAAGAACCCAGAGACATGAATCCACTCACCATGATAAAGTATCTCCAGACTCAAACAAAAGAATGAATAACCACAAAGGTCACAAATCCACTCATGTTCCCTCTAGGCACAATTTTTTTTTTTGTCTGATAGTATGAATATGAACAAATGAAAGAATGAAGGGCCAAACCATCTCAACCAAATGGTCAGAGTCTGGTTCTTCACAAGGTTTTTCTAGAAGCTTAAGCTGCAGCAAAATGATTTAATGTCATTCTGTGATGCTGGCACATAGTGCCGCCAGACAACAGTGCAATGTGTCAGAGAACACGTTCAAAAAAAAGTGGCTATGGAAAGAAGTCTAAGCTTTTTAAGCTGCACAGATATAGAAATTTCAGTCTCTTCGAGACAGATCACAAGCAAAAAGAAGTATTTCAGTTTCTCCAGTATTTGATAATATGGAAAGGTGCATGCACAAATCACAAATGCAATGGCTGTTCCTGATTAAATGTTCCCTTCGTTTTCTATCTACCACAATGTTGGAGACCAAAGCAATAAATCACAAACAGTTCTCTTGCTCTCCAGAGCTTCCAAAGAATTGCACAGATACTTCAAAGAAGGTAACAAAAACAGCACTATTTTATTTGTTTCTCAGTACAATTTCTGAATTTTTGACTTACGGAAGTATTTCAAGGTCTCTTCTATTTGCTCAGTTGTTAAGTCAATATTCGCATCGGGGGAAATGAGAGGTGTGTGAAGCCAGTCGTCGTGGTCATAACCATAGATTGTATCCGCTCTTAGCTTATAATGAGGCAGCTGCTCTTCCAGGAGACTGATGATTTCAACTTCAGGAAGATTGGTACTGTTGCACACATCTGATAAGGGAAAGGGAACAATCTCTGTTAGTTGCCTTGAGTACTATACATACAACCTTGAGAGACATCCGTTTGTTTTGATATCAACAAGATTTTGCTGCATGTAAAGAACAGCTCAATACAAGTAAGTTCAGAAGACATGCCTGGCCCAAATTATCCTAAAATATCGTATTTACTAATAGACAATACAAGGGCATGCTCTCTTAGTGACCAAAAGGCTGACCACTAGAAGCAGGGACATTTATTGAAGAATAAGTGGGCTACGGTGGGGAATAGCCAGTTACAACTGGAGTATTAAGAAAGGATTAGTGCACAGAGGAATGTAAATTTTTTATGTTCTACTTCACAGATCATTTTTAGCCTTCAAGCCTTACGTATCTCCTTAACTTGGTCTTCGACCACAATTTAGTACCACCGTAATTTTTTGCCTTTGCTGCTAGCAGATTTTTCTCAAGAAATAGAAATCCAGGACTGCAATAGCAAACAGTGTCACAGTTCACACCTAACACACACTGGTAAAGATGATTACAGGAACTTCTAGGGCACCTTTTGACACTATTTGACCTGCATTCTGTGCTGCAGCCCCTCATGTTCACAAATATATCAAGTTTGCACCCAGTTCGAAAAATGGATACCGACAGCCAACATCAACTGCAAAAATGTTACAATTAAAATTAGAGCTTTAAATTTAGGCCAGGAGGTAGCTGGGAATTTTTAACACAAACATCCCAATTCAAGGTAGAAACTTTTTTACCATGAGGATGGTTGAACAGGGGCACAGGGAGGCTAGAAGTAGAGTAAACAATGCCATGAGCACTTACTCTGAAAGACCTGCTATTAGTAGAACTCAGAACACATTACCCTTCAGAGGTACCTTCCAACCTATATTATATTATAATGAAGAATTTTGAGAGCGTGTCAATACCCAAAACAGTCATGATAGTTCTAAATATGTTTAATTATCATATACAATTAAATGCAATGTCATCCTAAATATTTATTAAGGAACTGAGCAACCCATGGTATGTTTTCAGTAAATACTTAGTGCATCAATCTGCACATTTTCCATCTCCACACCAGTACAAAGAGAAAACCCCACCATCTAGCATAACCAACCCCTACCCCCCACACAAAGTAAGGAAGAGCTATCTATGCCTTTTTTGGAAGAGCAACACACCAGAGCTCCCTCTTTAACCAGTGTCATAGCTCTTGCAACTCTTGCTGAGACTCACTCCAGAGTAAACAGCCAAGACTGTCAAGGGCTTGAGCGCTCCCGTGTACCTTTACTGCCATGACCACGCTCATCATGGTCCCCTCTGCCAGGAGCTCCATGTACACCCCAGCCCCTGGTCCTGCCCTGTGCAGTGCTGTAGGCAAGCCTGTGCCCAGCTCTGTTCCCTGCTGACATAGACTCATTGCCCAGGCTTCCTGGATTGCTGGCATTTGTCTGATGATCAACCCCTAGAGAGTCAACTTGAACCTGCTGCCAGCACCTTTGCTCTGCTTGGGAACAAAGGGACTGGGCTGTGCCAACAAGGACTGTGCCCTTCCCATCCTGTCAGCTGCCTGTAAGGCAGCCCTGCTCTTGCTGCTTCCTGACAAAGGCACCAATTTTTGTAAGAGAAACTTATTCTTGCAGGATTGATGTAGACCTGCAATTCCACTGTCACTTAGTGAAATTCACCTGTGTCAAAGAAGGGGAGGAAGGAGAGAATGGGGAAACAACACATACTTTTCTATACATCATTAATTACCTGTGTCTTTTTAATCCAGAAATTACATTGTCAAAAGCATCCCAAGCACTAAAAATTGCAAGAACATTACTATTCTATCAGACAACAGGGCAGAGAATACCAAGAAAAACTCATACTGTCAATCTCCTGCCTACATACTTTACAAAATTCTGATGATTAGAACTATAATCCACTTGGGAAAGTTGCATTGTACTTCATGGTTCAAGGAGTCTGCTGTTACCTATCAGGAGGTATTCTCCTCTGCCTTCACCCAGACTGTTCTGCTAACTGTTGTACATATGTGAGTGTCCTCCAACCCTCCCTGCAGCTAGGTGCCCGCATGTGCGGCAATGCTGTTTTTATGGAGCTCTGTGCAATGTGAGAATCAGCCTGCACACATCATTTTAAGAGGCCCTTGCAACCCTCTCAGAGGGACTACTGGCTTACACAGAGTAACAAGATCTGTTCCCCATGCTTTGAAAGACAAGAGCCAGCCTGTAACTACAAACCTTTCTTTGTTTCTGGCTACCTTTCCCATTGCTGCAGCATCATCTCAGTGCCTGCAACCATCTGAGTGCAGAAAAGCCAGTTGATCTTCTAAAAATCACCTGCTGACATCCACTAGACATTCAAAAACCTTTCTGTGTACATGTACACACAGAAGATTTTTCTTTTATACATCTATCTTTAGATTACCTAATTGCTCTCAATTTCAAGAATATGGAGTTGATTTCTTTCATTGGGGTTGTTTTATTTCTGGCCGAAATGTTAGTTCTTCTCTTCAGAAGAATGCAAGAATCTACACAGCCTGAGATGATAGTCTCAGGAACAAAGAAATAAAAATCTTGAAATATTCAAACCTCTAGTGTCTTTCTCTTATTAGGATTCCAAAACAAACAGACTTTACAGATGAGACGAGAAACTTCCAGTTGTACAGATAAGTAAACTGCCTTGTTTTATCCCAAAAAGTAGTGAAAAATGAATATGAAGGAAGTGACCAATACAACATGAGGAGGAAAAAAAAAAACCCTCATACATGCACATACCAAAAAAAAAACCAAACCAAAACCATACAGTTTTATTGTGGAAAAGAAATCCACTAGAATCTGAAGGCTATGCAGTAAAGAAATAAGAATTATTGTGGAATACAAATCAACCAAGAAAATTTTTCTACTCTACCATATAATAAATTTTTCTACTCTACCATATAATAAATCCTGAGCGTTTCTAAGCAATTCAGAAGGCATAATAACTGGAAAAGATATTAATGAGTAATTGGAAAGGCAACTTTTTATGATGCTATTATGATGCTATTGTCATTAACTTCTACTGCAATTTTAAAATCTGTATACCAGCAGGAAATAGGAACAGGCTCTGATGTAATTGCCTATTTAGAAAAACAGGACACCATGGTTACACTTGTTCATGACTAAACATTAGTTCACCATTTAAATCACGGCAATATTCTCAGTGCTACAGTTATGCAATCTCTTCCCCTTCACTTTTCCTCCCCTCCCTTTTTCTGAGACGCACACATTTGTCATGAGAAGATATGCAGACACCATCCCCCATCCCCAAACACCAGGTAAATTTTTTAGAGGATTCTGACTGTGTTTCTACAGATGTTTTTTTTTTATTTCTGATTAGAACTGCAAAGATAAACTTGAGTAACTTCTCTACTAAGAACACCCAAGACATCATCTGTGATTGTGATTTATGATTAAGTTAACTGATAATCAACGGATATAAAAGCATTTCCTCTTGTCCTAGGTGGTACCTTCATTTTATTGTGAAAAATATAACACCTTACAGTTATAACAATTAACTGATCATTAATTTAAAAATGATACAACAAAATGTACCTGAACCACATCCTTCTGAGTTGCTGTTACAGATTCTGGGTTTTGTAATCTAAGCAATTTTCAACTTCCAGTTTTCTAGACGCATTTGGCAAACAAATTTCTACAAGCAGATTAAAACCAACTTAAATAGCTAATGAATTATGAACTCATTATTCTTAGTAAAGCATGGATCATTCCAGGTTCTGCTTGTGCTCTTGCAACTCTATACCTTCCAGCACTTCGTAGAAACAATTAAATATTTTTTTTAAAAAGTTAACTCTTTTTCATATTATTTTTGCAAATAACATGTTCTACTGCTTTAGTTTCTTCCTAGCTTAAATGCATGAACACCCCACCTCATTTGCTTTGTTGCAAGTATGTATTTCTCAATGCCCTGCTCCTCAGGAAATGAAGAAGGTGCTCAGTCCGCTTTGCAGTAATTTTTGACAACATGCTCATGCTGTCTCTTTTCTAAGTGAGATTAAAACAAATGTTTTCAAAGACTTTTGTCCTGGTTAATTTCTTGTTACAGTTTCTAATCTTCTCTTTCCATAAAGAAGATGCAAAACAGGCAGAACACTCCAGCTGCGTATTTCTTCCCACTTCAGTATCCCTTGGGTAGTTACTAATGGATTACCTACAAGCTTGTTTCATATCTTTTCATACATTGGCATTGGACTGGCTGGTGTATTTCTCCTTTTCTGGACATATTAAACCTCTCTACCCCATGCCTCTCAACTTAAGACAGCCACTCAAATTTCACTGGTTGTTTCAGCTTGCTTATATTTCCTTAGAGAAATTTCTATTATTCTTGCTGATCTAGCTACCTTTGATTATTTAATCAGTTCCCTTTCTTCTAGGCACATCTCTATCCATACAAAATGCTCTAAATATAGTAAACTAACTCTTCACTGTGGAGCCTGAAGTGAGAGTGGGAGGATGGCTTCTTCCTTCTCCCACTCTTTTTTTCTTTATTTTTCACATGCAGAGAAAGAAAGAATTTGCAGGACAACCATGTGCATGTGAGGATAAGAGTACACTTGGTTATTTTCCGATGCACACTTAGATCTTCCCTCAGCTAACAAGTGAGCAAGGAGTTGATCATACAGAAAATGGAGTGAGAAGTCTAAAACAATGGGATCTGACTGTATGGAGACAGCACAGCTCCTCAAGGAATGCCTTCCCTCCCTGCACATAACAGCACCGAGATCACAAGGCATGGTGTGGGGTGCTGTCACCCACTGTCCTTTTCATCCTGCACTCACACAGCCATGCAATACACGAGGTCACTTCCCATAGAGAATTACATACACACTGAGCTGTCAGCGTTACTTGGGTGGGTGGAACTATGCCACCACCTCATGAACAAGCAATTCAGCCTCAGTCAAACTAACTTCAATGCAGCTAAGTTCAACATGAACCACAGGTAGACAGCTTTGAAAATCTCATTCCTATCAACCTAAAAGCACCTAATGGTCACCTAAAAGCAGCTCATCTGTCAAACTCTATTCTCTATCAGGCTTTTGGATTTCATCTGTTTATGGATGTAGATGTATCTTACTGTAGGAAAGAAAAACCTAGCTTGACCGATAAAGAAGGACCACCGACTCAATTTTCACATCAACTTCACATTAGAACAAATGATAAATTCATAGAATGAACTTAGAACGAAGAGAAGGGACAAGGGCATGGGGAGGGTGATGGCCAACAAACAAAGAACACCCCAAAACATACAGTAAACACACAGAAAAAATTAACTCTACAAATCTCAGAGCCTGGTATCTGCAGGAGCCTTTACAAACACAATGCAAACAGCTTATCAGCACAGTCGTCACAAGGAACATAAAATATATCGTTTCTGCCCGTCTGCATTCTGGTTCAAACCATCCCTGATCTTCATGGTTTTACCGATTTGCCTCGGAGCAGAGCTCGCCTCCCAAGGTTAAAAGGACTGCCGGGTCTCCACAGAACCCGGCGGCAGTACAAACTGCCACCTGCCGGCAGAACTGCCGTAGTACCCGAACCCCCAAACCCCACAGGACAGCTTGCCAGCCGGTTTCCCGCTTTCAGCCCATTGCTGTAAGTGGAAAAAACAACGGCTCATAAACCCAGCGCTGCCAGGAACTATGCTAGGGTCAGGGCTCTGCTCAAGAAGGGGCATTCCAGAACACACACGTCATGACAAGAACGACCACAAGAAAACTACCCAGAGACAGTATCATTCCCAGAGCACAATGCCCCTGAGTTGTGGTCCTGATGGAAGCCAACACCTTGCAAACAGCACAAAGCAGCTGTGCTACTCAGAAGTGCCTCCTCTGAGCAAAGGGAAACAACCGCTGAACACAAGTGTGCGTAGCAAAACAACTCCACTCTGGGTGTGACCTTAGGGAAGTGCTGGGCTGCTTGGCAACTTTCAAAACACAAGCTTTGGTCATCAGGCTGTAGCACATGCCCACACTGAGCATCTTCCAGGAAACTCCACCTCATCAACCCCCAGCAGCTGATGCTCAGCCCACAGCCAGAGACGGGCAGTCTAAATACCCTCTCCTTCTTAAACACAAACAAAGCAAGCAAACAAAAATCCCCCAAACCAAAAGAAAAAAATCCCAAAAGCAAACAAAAAATGCCTCAGTAGCCAGGCAAATCTTTCATTTCTTGCAACAGAACTAAAACATAACTTGTCACTACCTTTTGAGGCAGCTGAGGAAAGAGAAGTAGACAATCACAGGAACAAAAACAGACAAGAGAAACAAGGAAACTCTCTGAAGAAAGCTGGAAGAATAAAGAAATCTACTACTTTACTTCATGGGACCACATACTCCTCCCTTTGGTTTACAGTCCTGTCCTATTTCCCACACACATACTACACTTACCCTTGACACTTAGCTCTCTTAAGAGTTTTTTTTAAGTTTCTCCATTTAAAATCTTTGAGAAAAGTCAATAAATAACAATTCCAAAAAATAAAAAGCACACAATATCTGCCAAGGGTCAATTCCAGTGCTGGCTCCATATTAGTTAAGCAAAAACAAAGTTCTCTGCAGAAAAGGCTACACCATGAAGGCTAAAGTCCAGCCACATGTAACGCAAGAAATCGAAGTTCATCAAGTTGAGGCTGTTCCATGCCAAATACCAGACCATTTTGATTGCTGATTTTGCTCCATGTGACGCTGAGATTAGTCACCTAATCTAGCTCAACAAGCAGACAGGAGGCCATGACTACATTAGCATCCTCTTTTTTCAGCAGACCAACAGGCCTAACCATATTCCAATGATGGAAGCAAGAAGGATGGTCTTTCTCCAAATATCTTTCCAGCAGATATTTCCTGGCTGCTTGGAACAGCCCAATAGCCTCCTCTTCCCCATGCCTTCTGTCCATTTAGACAGTGATGGAATGAACTCATCATTATCACTACAAACAGCTCTACATAAAAATGAAAAGCAGAGGGAAGAAATTCTACCACACAATTAGGCTGCTACCTATGCTGCTGAAGAGGAAAACATGGCCTGTAGTCATCCATTACTTGAGTTCTATAGGCCCACATAGACACAGTCACTAAGTATTGACTGAGGTCTCTAATTACAAGTATTTCTTGAGCCTTATTTAACAGTTACAGGCATGTGTACACAGCAATAGGCAAAACCCCAGAACTTACCATATTTCTATTCAGCCTCAGTTCTCAGATGCCCAGAATGTGGCTACCTGTACTGAAGTCTTACAAACGATACTGCTGAACTCAGGACATGTGTTTCAATGTAAAGCAAGTGGTTAGATTATAGGGGGGAAAAAATTGCTTCTTAAAAAAAAAAATCCAATTCACTGACTCGTCCAAAGGGAAAGATAGTGTTAGCATCCTTACACAACCTAAGTCTCACTGCTGGCTGCAAAGCCAACCTGCTGGAAGCAAAGCCCTTCAACATGAAAGCTGTTTCATACCTCTAAAACGCAGGCTCCTCAGACAGCTTCTGTAACTTGACTGGCATGGCATGACATGATCTGAAATTGCAAGCCCTGCCACATCTTTAACCAGTTGTATAAGCAGCAGTTCTTCTGCCTCTAAACATGGAAAAATCTGCACAAAATCCAGTCTTCCGTGGGAAAACAAAAGATTCCATGCCAACCTCCGTTTGGCTTGGCCAAACACACCACTAAAGACTAGGATAAATTTGGGAATGTCAAAGCTAACAAAGATGAAACCAATTTCAATGTGAGGAATGTCATTGCTTACCAGGTTGAAGTGTCCCTGCTTTGGTTCCATCCTACATACACATTCCTGCCGTGTATAAAAGCTGAGACAGATTTGGTGATGAGAGTCCATTAAACTATTAGGACCCTAAAGTACATTATGCCATAAATTTAAATGAACTTTGCCTTAAATTAAACTACAGAAATGTTTCTCCCTGTAGATAAATGCACCCATACTCATGATTTTTACATTAAACAGAAAATAAAAGGAAACTTTTTTAGCATGGCTATTCTTTTAGAGTAAGAACAAAAGCTATTCATGTAGCAACGACATGCTGGCAATGCACTGTTCAGCAGCAGTAAGAATAAACACATTCATTAACCATTAGGATCTTCCAGCTGCCAAGAGAGACTGCGAATGTCTCAAAACCCCATTGATAAATCACTGAGTATGAAAACCCTGAAAAGCAATTGTTCTGCTTTTGCTTGTTGTTCAGCCTGGCTACAAAATGTGCCAGCCACTAAACAATGGCTGTCAACAAAGCTTTCACAGAATCACAGGCAAAACATAAGAATTAAATCTTATGTAGCTTGCACTCTACAGATGCTTACTTTAAGTGAAAAATGTGTTGCTTCATGATGGACACCCATGCATACATAGAGGGGGAAAGGTAAAGCTGAACTTCACATGTTATGGAGCTAAATTATGGAATAAAAGTTATTTTCACGTATTTAAATGCACCAATAGTCAAATGTAGCTTTTTAGTCTTCCTGCACTATTTGCACCACAATAGGAAAACAAAAAATGCAAAACAAAAACACATCCCCAAAAAATCTACTAGGCACTGGCCTTCAGTACTTTCTATTAAGAACAAACCCAGAACACTGATGAACACTTAATTGCTTTCATGCACCCCTGCCTCAAATAAAGTACACATTTAGGAATGATAAGTGCTTCCCAAAACAAGGGAAAGCTAAGAAGAATGTCTTTAAAAATGTCACACTGGACTTGTAATTACAACACTTGCTTTCGTAGTGATGTCAGAATTGACAGTTTATACTAAAAATCATGG
Organism: Ifrita kowaldi; assembly: GCA_013398055.1. Taxonomy (NCBI): domain Eukaryota; kingdom Metazoa; phylum Chordata; class Aves; order Passeriformes; family Cinclosomatidae; genus Ifrita; species Ifrita kowaldi. The sequence continues at coordinate 232,615 of VZRS01007580.1, forward strand.
ATCATATTAGGAAGCATAAATAAGTAAGAGGGCTAGACAGGGAGCACAGCAGAATTCTGCTCAAGGGAAAACCAACCAACCAAAGGTCGTTAAACCACAAAAAGATAATCCTTGACAGAATAAAAACATATGCCCGAGATACAGATTAAGAGGTGGTGTAACAACATGACAGAGGAGAGGAATCAGAAAAAACTACCAGGTTACTGGAAAAGGATAAGAGCTGGAAAGCAACCGTGGGGAGGATGCAAGGGGAGGAATAATCTACATGAAGCTGACTGAGAATGCACCAAAAGCCAGACAGAAAATTCAGAATAGAGGCAATGATGCAGCAGGCACAGAGAATAAGATCATTTTGTCAGAGTATGCTAGACAGAAATACAGTTAGACTCATAAAATCATTCCAGTCATGCCGAAGGAGCTATCTCATGTTAACAGGACTGGCATTTTTGGAATGCTTTAGAGAAAGGAATAGTGTTCAGAATTTAGCAATAGCTGCTTACAGAAGTGTTGGGAAAGAAGGAGAAGAGATCAAAACTAGATCAAGCTTACAGGATGAGACTGGTAACAATAACAAAGTAAATGAGCTGAGGTAAGGACCCACATTCTCATAGCTTTGTTTGAAGGAGAGACTAAGAAAGCTGGGAGAGGAGTAGGCAGGGGTGTAAAAATTATGAAGGTTTTTCAAAATCATGAAGGTAACTTCATAAGGAGAAAGAACTGATATTCACCAAAATCCTGCTTAACTAGGACAAATACTGACAGTAACAGTGCAAGATTGCTGTCACTGTACACGGGAGTAGCAACCATGAACCTGCAGGGTAAAATCAGCAGATCCACATGAGAAAAAGCTATGGACAGGTTCCAACACTAAATAGTTCTGCATGATGGGGGTACTTATGCTGAGTAGACTACTGAGAGTGGCTGAGTACGTGATCCCCATATCCAGCATCTGCGGTTTCTGGAATCAGAAACACAGTCCTGAGCCGGCTGGTCCAACACAACAGAGCATTTCTTATGCTCTTTGCTTGAGTTCCAACTCCACCAAGCAATATTTTACACCTCTTCTCTCATATTGACAAAACTGAGAAAAACATGGAAGTCCCACCCCAAATCAGGAGCTGAAAAAGAAGCAAATGTTACAGCAAGTTATGCTCCACTAAAAGAGAAAGGTAAACACAACAGTAAAAGAGAATGGTAACCCAAACAGAACTCAGAGAGGTTCAAACAAAGGGAAGCGATTCAAAACTGCCAATTTTTTTTCAATACTTTTTTAACTATTTAAAGCTTAGAAGTCAACCAGCAGGCCTGTGACAGGTACCAAATCCAACCAGAGCACCCTGTTGAACAGTCTCAGAATAGCAAGCACACAATTTCTGGTGGTAACTCACACACCTAGAACAGGACAGCCAGGGGTACAGCATCCTCCCCATCACCTGCGTAACAAGAGTAAAGCAATCTCACAACAACCTGTAATACCTAAGTCCCTACAGAGTTAATTTTGAGTAATCATGCTTTATCACACTTGAAACAGAAGGAATAGACATTCAGCCTTACAACACAAAAACATGCATCTTGGGGGACACACACACAATGGAATGGAAATTCCATGGGTCCTAAGCATGTCTTTTAAAATAAAGTGATTACATAAAGAAATGGTCAGAACGACATCACTTATCTGTAAGATCAGTCAGTTATCAAAACTGGCTGATGTTGCCATGAAGAGTGGTGATCTGGTGGAAGAGAATGGAACCTTGGTTTCATATGGGAACATATTTAAGGCCTGAATAAGGCTAGAGACAGGATGAAAGCCCAGAGAAAACTTTCAGCACCCAAACATTGCTAGAAGATTGCGTGAATGAGGCTTGACAGCAAGAGAAAGTTGGTTTCTCTGGATGTTATGAGTCCTTCCAGTCATATGCAGAATGTTACTGCAGTCAGTGCAGTAACATTCAAGTTACACAACCTGTGAGCAAGGTCAAACAATACCAACTATTCTCACAGATACCTTCCTGCTGAGAAAAAAAGACATTTCATGGTTTGACCCCTCCATCACTTTAACTTTGTTTTTAGAAATTAAAAAAAAAATAAAAATCTACTTGTGTGAATTGCAAAGTAAGACACAGAACAGGTTATCACCACAAAGCATTTCCCAATAATTCAACAGCCCTCAGGAAATTGTCCTGAACAGCCAGAAAACACACTCCTACAGGCATTTAGTAAGAGTAATTAGTACAATGAACAAATGAATCATGCAAACTAATGAAGGAGCTGGGCAATTTAAATTACAGTCCATTCATTCTCTCCCTTTTCAGAGAAGGATGAGGAAACCTACATGGCATATTAAGCAGTTAGCTCCTGAATTACCAAGTACATCATACCAAAATCACTGCAAATAGTGAGTATTCAGACATGCAAAAGCAGACAAAGTTAACTTACTGAAGATGTCTAAGGATACTGTGTTACACACATTTTAAGAGAAAAAAAGAAAAACAAAACACAAAAAGCCTCACAAAAATATTCTGGCAGTCAGACAGCTATCACAGGAGTAATATCCAGTGATATTTCAGACTTCCATCCCCACTGCACTCTCCATTTCCAGGAGGACAAGATTTGTCTGAGAGCAGCTGACAGATAAGAAAGAAGGCAATCAGTCTAAGAGGCTTTTGTAATTCATAAAATTGGGACTACTGTGCAATTTAGTGATACTCTGCTTTTTCATGTCAAGATTACAGCCCTTCCTGCTCTACAAAAAATGAGATGGGGGTGGTGGTGGTGTTAGAGAAGAAAGCTCCCAATTCCAGCTGTTGTTTTCATCAACATCTGACTGAAAGTATTCAGGTCTGCACTGCAAATACAGAAAAGACAGACAGACCTTTAAAAGCATTTCCACTCCCTTTCTAGCAAAAGGAACACTAGATGGTGCTACATCCATATTCCTGTCTCTATGCTCTCGGATGAATGGGAGCAGCAAGACAAAGAAGAGTTAAAAGGAAAAAAAAACAACAACTAGGACATGATAGATGCCTCCCACACGTAGCAGCACCATGACACTTCCATACAGTGCTGCCCCACTGTCCACCAACCTCAGGACTTGAGTCTCCTGCCCATTTACTTACAGGAGCTCCCCAATCAATAGCAATAGAAACTTCAAGTCAGACTACATTGATCTTCTCTCCTAAATCTCGCTAACAAAACCTAAAATGAAGTATTAAAAAAAATCTATTACAACAGCTACTAAGTCCATTTTCAGGTTTAGTGTTTAGAAAGTATGTGCTCCACCAGCAGTTTTTTCATAATAACTCTTAAAACATTCCCAAACATTTTTTTTTCAATGGATCAACTATCCTATTTCATTTGCCCTTCTGTGCTGAAGTCAGCACAGATTCAGATGCATTTAGCTGCATAAGGCTTCACTTGCAGCACCTATGAGCTTTGGATGGTGCTTTAACATCAAATTCAGTGGGAAAGGTGGTTTTACGGTGCTGTCCCTCTCTCAGACATTGGCTCAAGGAAATTTTTCACCACACTGTTTTTTGTCACCTGGGTCCAGCCCTGCAGTGCTTATTGCCTCTGTTATGCCAACATAGCTGCTCTTAGGCCCCACAGTAGGACAGATCAGAGGTGTGACCTAACTAAAAAATAACCCTCATCTCCTCTCTGACACAAAAGCAGAGCAAGGATTCTATCCAGAGCAGTTGCCTAAAATGCCTCTAGTTGCACTCCCACAGAAATCTGTTAAAGCACAATTATGAGATGGTTTGGGGGCAGGAAATGTTTAAGCCAGCCCTGTATCCAAGAAAACACACTTAGCACAATCAGAATGTGCAACGCCCTCAGCTACATTGAATCTAATCTTGGGTTCCGGGCAGCAAAGATGGTGCTGCTGACAGAGAATGCCAAAGTGCCTCTCTACTGCCAACAAACACAACAGGAAACAAAAACAGTAATGAAAAAAAAAAGGGAAGCAGCATTAATAATTTTTTGAGCATCAATGGCCTTGAAAAGTTAAATAGCAAAATGTGCACATCATATAGTTTACTATTAGCTATATCAGAGATAGCCCCAATTACCATTAGCTTGCTGCATTACAGAACGCATCACTACACCACACTGTGCCTCAGTTTCCCATTCTTTTCTTAATTGTGCTCAAGCCTTTATTTGCAAGAATTTTTGCAGATAACTTTTACAATAGGCTGTAGGTGTTAACCTTAGACTAAAAAAAAAAATAGATTTCCCTGATTGCTGAATTTGAACTCTATGATGAGTCAAGGCTTGGCATCAGAAGAAAAAGTATGGTATATGCAGACTTGATACGAGCAATTTTTTTCCCACTAAACAATTTAAAAGTGTAAATAGTGCTAATTTGTCAATCAGAACTAAACAAAGTCTTCATGTTAAAGTCTCTGACAATCCTGACAATTCAATCAAGTATTTATCTTTCAGATTGTTTCAAGGGTATACACTGCATACCTGCACACAATACTGATAAAGATTTTACAGAGGGAATATGAGACCAATTCCTTACTTTCAGCCTGTGCCCTTTGACACCTTTAAAACAAAAAGCTGAAACTCAAAAATCCATAAACACCAAAAATAAAAACCCAACTAACCAAACAATCAACAAAATCACTGCTGTTTCTACTCCAAGTCACATCATGTTGTCCTCAGGTCACAAACAGTACAAATGTGACACCGCAGAACAGCAAATCTATTTAAAAAAGCAATTTAGGATCAATCTGTAAACAACACTTGGCTGACAGCTAAGCAACAAGAAAGAGATTCAGAAATGACACCCGGCTTGAAGGAATGTGAAGTAGCAAGAACATGTACTGGCCTCCATTTAATAAAAACTTTTTAAAAGTTTAAAAAGTGAGTTTGTCTTGCCTTTCAAGGAACCATAATCAAGAAGGCATCTTGATTCATTAAAGAAGTTGGTTGTCCTGGCTTATAGTCAGAAATAGAAAAACAAAGTTAAATTCCAGTTAACAGGGTGGGGGAAGAAAGGGGGTGAAGTGAAGACAGGCCACAGCCTGGCAAGATCCTTCTACAAGGGGCCTGGAAAACAGAGTTATACTACCAGGAATGCATTTATGTGATGTGTAGTTTCTAGTCTACCTAACAAGCAAATACCTACATGGAAGTCAAAAGGATGACCCATTTTTGAACCAACCAGTTAAGTAGCTCTAAAATCATGAAAACAATGAAGGAAGAATAGCAAGTAAGTTTCTTTAAACAAAACATTTATTTGATGTAGATGCATACCTGACAAAGTGACTCCAGTGTTAATCCTGCTGCTTGTCTTTCCAAGGAAATCAGGATGGACTTGAGAGCACCTCTGCCCTTCTTTCGATTTCCTTTTTTTCAGAATATCAACCCTTAATAACTACACAGCTATTGGGCTGAGCTAAGCTAAGGCATGCTACTAAAGCAGCTGCTGACGGTCACCATTAATTAGTTCTGTGACTTAAAGACAATTCTAGAAAGGACGGAAAGTAACTCAGGATAAAAGTATCTGGCTGCCAAGTAGAATGGCCTTAGTCTTATTGCTGTTTTTTTCACACATCTCATTTCTCCCTTCCAAAAACTCAGCTGACTCCTCAAACATTCCCAAAAGGACTTAGAACTCACAAGGTCACGTTAGGCTACCAGAAGCCTCACAGCTCAGCCAACAAACCACGCACTCGGAATGGAAACTGCCTGTCATTTCATGGCCATAACCATGACTAAACTTACTTACAGTGATTATTCAAACACAAAAAAATTGGGTCAGCTGACCACAGCACTAAGAATCTAATTCTGTTTCAAATACCATACTTCAACACATATTCAATTTATTTGTATGAATCTATAATAACATATTAAACCTTTCATAAAAGCATGCAGAAGAAGCTATTCAATATACATTAACTTTTATTGTTCCAGAACTAATGTGAAAAAATGAAATGGCTTTGAAAAGCAAAAATATGTGCAGTAAAAATGTTAGATCCTATTTCTCCCATCCCTTTTCTCCCACAAAGCAATTCTCTTATGAAGATAAAAATCTAAATTATGCTGAACATTAGGACAAGCATTCCATAAACTTTAAGCTGCAGTGCTGCCTCCTCCTCATCCCTGACTTTGGTTACTTCCCAAACAAACTTTCAAATGGTTCCATTTCCCTAGTACATAAATACAGTAACCTGGTTTCACAGCTGTCATTGGTCTGGCCTATTTGTAAGGACTTTAACATCACAAAGTGCTTTCATTGAAAATCCTGGTGCCTGTGAAATCACTTCTTAAACAAGAAGAAATGCACAGAACAGTGGCAGCACTATCTATGAAGCAGATACCCCACCATGAGCTTAACTCTACACCTCCACATGCTTACCAAGGTGAAAGATTTGACTGCTTACCAGTAATGGTGCAGGCATCTCTGTACTCTCTGCAGTCTGGCACATCATCTTCCACCCCTTCGCTTACATAGTGCTCCTCGTGAATGCCTGTGTCGCAGGCTAGGACTGCATGGCTCGACAGCTCCGAGGGAGGCACGGTGGTGGCCAAAGTGCAGTCGTGCAAAGCTGTGGCGTCCAGCTTGGCAGGTTTCACAGGCTTGTGCAATGTGCCATCAGGGGGACCAGCACTGGAGACTGGGGCTGGCTGGCACAGATGGAACTCCTTCTCTTTGCTAGAGTTGGCTTCAAGAAGTCTGTAGAACACAAAGGAAACAAATGTTCTATTCAAGCCATTCCAGAAGTGTATATCAGGACAGATGATTTTCTTTTCCTTAAACATTAGTTTAACCTGACAAATTTAGCAAATACTAAAACGCCAGTACACTTCACAGAGCAGCTGCCTATGTCTGCACTTTGCACAGTCGTGTGCACTCTGCACCTTGCACAGTAGCAAAGTGCCCTTCCCTGTACCGTGTTTTTTAACCAACAGCTGATTAAACATCCATATTTTTGCCTATCCCAACTTGCAGTAAGCACAGTCCATTCACCTTGGCTCATTCACCAACTTTCTCCCATGTCAGCCAAGCCAAAGCTCTGTGTAACCCAGCATCGGCATGAGCCAGCTCATACAGACAGCACATCCCTGGCTGATCTACTGGCACTTCAGTAACATCATAATTTGAAATCAACTGATAGCAAACAAAACAGCAATGATTAGAAGTTTATTCTATAACCCTCCTAGACTTTCCTCTCCACTGCACAGCCCAGCCCCTCACCAACAGACTGGCAGCTGGCACCTCTGCTCCCTTTACAGAGTCCACAGAAAACAAAACTCAAGGCGTACTGGGTTAAGGGGTTGATCACACTGCTGCTCCCCAATGCCTCAGCCTCAAACTGGGAACAAAGTCCCTCAAGGCTGGATACCGATGTCCCCAGCAAGACAAAACTGGCCAGAGAAGGAATGAAGAAGAGCACATTTCTCCCAGAACTTCACCAAACCTTCTGTGTAAGGAGCTAAAGGCACTGCAAGAAGTGGTGGTATGGCACTGCTTTTGGTTATCAGCAGTGTAAGGAAAGATGCAAATGCTCCCTGCTGCTAGGAAAGGAAAATATAATCATGGGATTGCAGAAAAACAGACTTGGGAAAGGGCCTGAAAGACTTTATACATGTAATAGCTCCAAGGCATAAGTGGCAGCTGAAGAACAAGCCACATGGGAACACCCAGACAACATGGGAAAAACAGAAAGACAGACAGCAAGAGGACACAATTGCACTGGTTTGCAAGCAGCAGGTGTGGATGCAATTCCATATGCAAGTCCAGCAACAGAACATGCTATAGCATGTACAGTGTTTCACTGAGAACCAGATATACAACAGTTTTCTTGAGAGTTCTATGTGAAAAAGGCTCTCTCTAATCTCTATGAACACATCCAGATAATCTTATTTTGCTGTTGAAATTGCACTCAGTATTTTGGCATCTTGTTTTCTGGCATTTCTAGCCAACAACATTATTGCTCCACCAAAACATGACAGTATTTCTAGAAATTCACTGCAAGACTCAAATATCCATCTCTAAACTGTCAAGACAAAGATCAGGTTTAGATGTCCCGGGAATAAGTTTCAAAGAAGTCTTGCAACAAAGTTGGAACACTGCAGCAGCATCATCATTTCTCTACCTATTTTTCCCCTTCAGCACCGGCATAAGAACAAAAAAGCAAAATTCTCTCCCCCTTTCAGAGGGTCTCAACAAGGATACATTTGCACTGAAATCCAAACATCATAACTAGAAAACAGATGGGCAATATTAACTCTTGGAAAAAAACACCCCTATACACAAAGTAACATTTCATTAAGTTTTCCTCAATTACATACAGTTGTATTCCTGCACGGTATCATTTAACCTGGAAATAGTTCTCACACTCAGAGACTCAAAAACTGTATTTTGTAAGGACCATAATAGCTAAAGGAACTTACTAAATCAAATGATAAATTTATACCATACCCTAATAAAAATGATACTCTGCTGTGGGAGCTGCAGGAAGAGAAAGTTTCACTCGAGTGCTTTAACAGAAAGTGTTATGGTTCCCCTGCAGAGCATCCATTATTCCTGCACTATCACAGTACGTACTGAAAAGAACAATGGGGTTACTTGTACTGATTACTTTTAAAATCGTCCCCTTTCAAGTAGCTCTTTAGAAATAAGAGGGAGATTACTGATATTAGAAATTAGTTAATCAAATGAAGTTGGAATAAAAATGCAAATCTTAATTTTCCCCTCTGCACTGAAGATAGAAATAGTTTAAGCTATAAACAAGAAAAAGTACTGGAAATGCACAGACTAACTGATTAGATGGGCTCAATTTTGTGCTAGCTGCTACCACACATCTATGAATTACATTTGTTTTGAGAACTGTTAGACAAGTCTGTTGTTAGGAACAAGGCGATGACTAGGATTAAGTAACTAAAAGCACCAACTGCACACTTCAGCTTTTCTTGCCCTCCTCTCCAGGCCCTGCCATAGCAGGCTCAGGAAGCCAGGAACACAACAAGCACTCCTGAATGAAGTAACACTGATAACCAAGGTGTGATTTGTGTGCAGCCTTCAAGTGAGTTCTGGGAATCTAAGATCTTGTAACTTTTCTGAACAAATGACATCCAACATCTGACACACCTGACCACCTCTACTAATTTCTGACTCTCCCACACAGTCCTCACCACAAATACTTTTGGCCAGAACATAACATTCCAGTTTGCATTACAAGTTTGTCTTGAATGAGTTTCACCTCTTGACATTCACTCCACTGAGGAACCACGCAACCAGTTCTCCCCCTCCTGTAAAATCCACCACAACTCCTGCCTTGTCTCTGTTAAGAGTAAATAGAGATATGCATCCAGAAACAAAAGTCATGAGTGCTCTTCCTTCACACAACCTGTTTCACTGTTGGCACTTATGTAAACTAGAAAAAAATAAGCTTGAAAGCACAAAGAAGGAACAAAAGTCAACCCCGCCAAAATTCACAACAGTCTGCCTGGTCTACTGCAGAAACGTGGAGCATCTACCTGAGAAAGATCAGGATTAAGGAAGAGAATTTGCCTTGATCTTAAAACCTTGTGTCATGGAGGAAAGAAAGCCAGCATAAATGTGTATATGTCTGCTTCCTTTCAGACTTATTAAATATCCTCAGTTTCCATACACACGGGAGAAATGTTCACTCGTCTAATACCTACGGAGGCACTGTTTGCATGGCCGCTCTTGTAAGGCAAATATTACCACCCAATCCCGGCAGCACACACTGGTCCTTTAAATTTTTAAGTCTTCCTACTGCAGAAAATAAAAACAAACTGCAGCTGAGCACTATTTACCAGCTTGTCAAAACAGCCATGAAGAGAAATGGACATGGTAGCTACCTTCCCCATGAAATACACAACATTAATATTATTCTTTAGTCGGTGTCACCTGCACACACAACATTCATAAACAAGATGGTACGAATTGTTACTGCACTCTTTGGTATTTACTCCTCCTGACATACAAATGAGGATACAAATCATTATTGCAGCTTTGTACTTAATCGGACATCCAAACAAGTGCAGAGTTTGTAAATCAGATTTTAACTTTTCTTAATGACATTTCAACCCATTTCATTCTTTCTACTGCATATGCCAACAGCAGCCTGCACACAGGATTTAAGTAACTCCTCTCCTACCTAACATGACATAATTCAGCTTTTGCCTCAGTATGGCAAAAGCTGTATTGCACCACTGGCTGTATTGTACCATTTCTCTCAGTCTGAATACAATGACAGTTTGAGGCCAATAGACAGATGTGGGACTAAAGAAATATTTAATTTGGAATGTTTGAACTTAATTCTTCAGTGTAAAACTGCTTGCTGAAAGAGCAAAATTCCCTAAAGTTTATCACATATATCTTTTTAACACAGGTCATTCTACTCTGAAAAAACCTTATTTGTCAGTTATTTGTTAAAGGCATTCATTCCAACCTTGCACTTTGTTAGAGTGATCACACAAGCACAAAGACTTGCCCCTGCATACCACCTATGTGGAATGCTCAGATTTTGGTCTAACCCAATAAATGCCCAAAACAGAGTACTGGCATGATTACTATATCAAGACCTTAAATTCTATATGGAACCAACACCTCTGCAATCTAATAGTACATCCACACAATAGATTGGACCAGACTGCAACATAACCAAGATCTGATGAAGAAATACATTGGTACATTGCTGACTGTAGTGTACCTGTGGCAGCCCAGATTACAAAAGGCAAGTCAAGAATTGAGCTGTGATTAGTCAGCCCTGTGTTCCACTTTAAAAAAAAAAAACCAACCCAGCTTTGCCAGTTATCTAGGCAAAGCAGTTCAAAGCCAACAGATACATTTACATTAGACAAGAGCCAGAAGTTGATGGTTTTGAGGTAGAGGGGGAAAAATCTCCACATCAGTCAGCCTGGGTTCTGGACATTAAAAGAAATGAGTTCCTTTTTTCTTTGCAGTTTGTTTTGTGGGGAAACAGTTGAGTTTCATACACCACAAACTTCATATACAAGCAAATAAAATAAACCACTTGCTTTTTCACTGCCGTTTGAAATGAAGTTGTTCTGCATTCAGCACTACTAGCAATTTAGGTCTGAATCTAAATACACAAATGACTTTAAGTAATCCTTCTTCCTCCATTGAAAGCAGAAGAAGATACAGAGCTGTTCAGCCACGTGCATACCTAGAGCCCAGCAACGCCGAATACGTTGTCCATAACTTTGCAACATTATTCTTACCACCATCTTAGATTGCAGCAACAGCAATTTACTGTAGTCACAAAACATCTGGAACTCCTAACGTGCTACCCAGGAACCACATGCTGGACCCTTTGGTGATTATTAAGCTTTGAAACTTTTTTAACTCAGATTTTGTGAGCTGGATAACTCACAAAATACTACTTTTATTCAATAGTCTAAAATGGCAACTGGGACATTGCAAACATCTGCCAACTTAAAGAAATACTTCCTTAACAGAGGGGAAAAATATTTTTCCAGAACATCTGACTAAAACCTTCCAGGTCATCCTTCTGCTATGCATACTCTCATACATAATTTAACTATGCTGTTCGGTTTAGAGCAGAAGCAGAACCATTTACTGTCAGCTGTCTGGTTTTGCAGAACAGCTCTGGTGCATATGATCCATCAATTCCCTTTGGAGTAAGAATCCGAAAACTCTGTTCCAAGATGCATTTCAAATGCTACTTGCTGTGTAACACGGACATGAAACTTCAGGTAGTCCCTTGGGCTACATCACTGACAAGTCATCTGGTGTGTACCTATTAAATTTTCTCCTTCAAGAAGCTTCAAACTGCACAGGTAAGTGGGGACATCCAGGCCAAGGTGACAAGCTAAATCTAATCTAAAGTAACCCCCCCAACATCAGTAATGAAGATTTAAGAAGCTTCAGTGTTTTGATCTAGTCACCCACCTCTACTGACCAAAGTATTTGCTAATTTAGACAGAACCACAAGGTATCAAGGGATTGAGAGAGCCTTCTGCTCTGCACATTCGCCTGGAGCTTCAGAGCCCTGATCCTGTATTCTCATTTACTAATTCACTAATTCTCATTTACTAAGTACTAACTGCTGCTTAAACACATCAGAGAGTCTTAGAATGTGCAAATTCCACCCTTTTCTGTACTTGAAAGAGTCCCACCAGAAATATTTTTCCTTGTTTTGTGAATCATGTTATAAATCTACTAAACACCTTTGTTTTACTGTAAGCCTGGTAAGTTTTACTAAGTTGTTTAAAAAGAAGCCTCAAGGTTCTTATTTGCACCCCACCAAAAAAAAATTCTTCAGATGCAAAATGCTCCATGTAGACACTGAAGCAAATCAAAGCTACTTTATATGTCTGTCTCATCTGTAAAAAGTTAAACATGCTTGCCTACCCTTGTTGCTTGGGAAAATAATTGACTGAAGCAACTTAAGACTTGCTTCAAGTATTCAACTCTTTATTTCTTTCATAATGCACATTTTGAAGCCATAAAAGCTTGCCTTTTTTAAATTTAAAAATAATTTTTGCACTAAGTGGGTGGGTTCAAAAGCCAGTCAAAATGCATTCTTCAATTTAAACACACTTTGTCAGACCTTGAAGAAACAACCATTTGCAAAAGGTCTGGCTTTTACACGCACACTCATAAGCATTCACTGTTTAACTTTTAGATAAAGGCTGAATATGATCCCAAATAATTTACTGAGTAGTTTTAATTATGTGGTGTAGTATATATACTCTCTTATAAACCATGGAGTTTAGCTTCTGCTCAGAAGCTGCCTTTTAAACATGCAAAATGCTGACTGCTTAGTTAAAACATCTAACTCAAGGGACATAAAGAGTCTAAGTGTCATAGATGAGTGACAGAATGTGAGAAGCAGTTTATTTACCCTCAAGCACTTTACATAATTCTGCATTTCTCATGTTAGAAGAGATCCAGTAATTTTACAGTAAAAACTAAAGGGACAAACATCTTGGATAACTCCAGACTACATCCTTATCCAGAATTTTAAAGCCATTCAAGGCCCTTTTTATCAAACATCTTGCCTAAATTTCCTAGCTTTATAGTACATTCAGATCATATTCCATGCTTTTTGTTGGTTTTGGAATTTTTTCTCCTTCACAGTAGGGTTAGGAACACTTTGACCTAGCCAAATGCAATCTTCCAGAAGAATCAACACCCAGTGTTAATGCCACATGCTATGAAGGACCTTCGCAGGTATATGCCTCCCTAAGAGAGGCTCTTCTGCCTATGAAACCATAAAAAATGTTTTCAAGCTAAAGATCTGAAGGGTTTCTAAAATCACTTTTATAAAGCCTCATAACAAATATTAAGCTAATGAAGGCATCCAAAACCAGGACAATACCTGGTTAACTGCCAGTGGCATGGTAATGTCATTTAGAATAAAAAAGTCACCACTAGAGAACGAAAAAGCAAGAATAGCAGCAGCAATAACCAAAAAGCTGCTTAAACCATAATATAACCATGTACAGCTTGAAATCTCACTCTCAAGGTACTGAAAGCTGCTGCTGTAACCTTGTTTGGCTTTATTTGACCATTAAGTCAATCAAGACAGTCATGTTTCCTCAAAAAACGATGAAATCAAAACATCACAAATAACAAGCCTCTTAAAAGAAAACCGCACTACTGCTCTCCACAAACCAAACTTTCTCACCACTAGGATTTGGCCTTCAGAAGGAGCCCATCAGTCTCTTCTCCCCTCAGGGCAAGGGACAGTGGAAGCCTACTGTAAGACAAGCCCTGGGTTTGACCTTCGCAGCTGTGAGGGCACAAGTGTGCTCTCAACCCAGCTTTATGTAACACTGCCCTGCTCTGCTCTCAAGTTCCTTCAGGCAAATATTGCAGGGATCTATAAATAGTTCTTCCTCATGTAAGGCTCACATTACACTGGAAGCTTTTTACAGCTCCCTCTCCTTTTATTAAATATAGGCCGAAAACCATGCCCTTCCCACCATCCCACTCTCTCAGTGAACAAAAAACCTGCAAAAATGTTAAGTAGTGTGTTCCCTTTCCTGCAACACCTCGTGCTCCTGGCTGGGAGATCTTCAGCTGTGTACCTGCCTTGGAAAGGTACACCACTACCGGTTCGACCACCACCACTAGTGCAGAGTGTATGAGAACTGGATGTGCAGGCAAACAAGGAATTTATGAAAAAAGAAAACAAAGCTCAGAGGTATGGCAGTGCAAAGTATAAACACCGCAAACATGTCCTTTCTTTTCACACCCATGCATGTGCAAGATGCTCACCCAGGTAGATCAATACGAGGTGGGTCCAAAAGGCATGGACCAATACTTGCTGAAGATAAGAATAAGATCTTATGACTTAAAAAAAGCAAAACAAAACAGAACAAAAAAAAAAAAAAAAAAACCAAAACAAATTTTTTTGGATTAGGCTGCTGCTATATTTAGTATGTATGGACTCCAGCCTCAAACACAGTGAATACACAAGCTAGAATACAAGAGCATCAGCTTTGGTACACAAACACCATTCCTACCAGCATATCTCCTTGTACCTCTAAAAAAAGGCAGGTATCAAAGAGCTCAGGTATGGGGAAAATGAGTACACTAGCAGCAAACCAGGTCCTCAAATAATATGGGTGGGAACAGCGATAACAGAAATGGGAGAAGTTCTCTGTATTTATACACCACAAAAGAATGGAACTCCCCACTCCTTTACTTCTCCATAAACCTCAAAGGCTTTCAAAAGAGAGTTTTGNGGCAAAAAAAAAAAAAAAGATTTTATAACTAAAAAAAACAAAAAAAAAACAAAAAAAAAAAAAAAAAAACCAAAACAAATCTTTTTGGATTAGGCTGCTGCTATATTTAGTATGTATGGACTCCAGCCTCAAACACAGTGAATACACAAGCTAGAATACAAGAGCATCAGCTTTGGTACACAAACACCATTCCTACCAGCATATCTCCTTGTACCTCTAAAAAAAGGCAGGTATCAAAGAGCTCAGGTATGGGGAAAATGAGTACACTAGCAGCAAACCAGGTCCTCAAATAATATGGGTGGGAACAGCGATAACAGAAATGGGAGAAGTTCTCTGTATTTATACACCACAAAAGAATGGAACTCCCCACTCCTTTACTTCTCCATAAACCTCAAAGGCTTTCAAAAGAGAGTTTTGGCTACAGCTTTCCTGCTAGCTGGGGAGAGCTGTTGATTACCACAAGTTCTCTGAGCTGCAGCAGCTGAGGTAACACCACTGTCTCTTCTCTTGAATCCTGAGCTCACTTCCTACCCACAGGAAGGAGCAGTGAGGGCACTTGCCCAGAACAAGAGCAGAGAGTCATAAATGCACTCCACACACATGAACTAGCTACTTGTACAGGGGAAGCAAAACAAAACCCCCCAAGAACTCACTGAATAGTGGCTGGGCCTAAGACAGCAGGCAGTAGGTAAAGATATTCAAATTAAAATCTGTTCCCGTTCCAAGCTAAACCCCTGATGAGCCAGCCCAGCCATACTTCGTTCCTCAGGGTAACACTAAAGAGCAAGGGAAGACAGCCAAAAGACCATGCTAGTATGTTGGTTTCCCACCACTGCTACAATACTACTGTTTAATCAAAAATACAATAGACCTAATTGCCAGCAAGTTAGGGCCAAGAGTTTTAGACAAGTAACTCTGAACAAAGAACAGACTGGCTCAAACCAAATATTTATCATGGTTTAAAACCTGGGGGAGAGGAGGCAGTTTTAATCTTGTTTTGCACTACTATTGTTCTTCTCCTGTTACAGGAGGAATTTTTAATTTCCTGCCCTCTGCAATGATTTTTAAGAGTCTACATGGAGTTCGTACAATTTAAATTTTAAAAAATACTGATTTACAGGATTGGAAAAAAGCACCATTATTTCAAATTTTAACAGCTGACCTTCTGAAAATATTTGCACAAAATATCATATAACACAAGACTGCTGCTTTTCTTTACTGTTTCTTATTGCACACAGGCAGTGAGAGCAAGGATAAGAAATTCTTTGCAAACTGCCCTAAAAAAAAAAAACCCCAACAAAACAAACACAAAACTCAAAAAATTCAAAACCCATACACCATAACTCCTGTGTCCTGATCCACTTACTTTCAGACTCAGTTTATTGCTTTGGATAAAGTTGAATAATTATGTAGAAATATGATTAAAAAATAAGACCAACAAATAAAGCAAAACCCCATCTGCTGAGTAAGAACATCCTAATTTTTATTTTTATCAGAAATTAAAAAATTTAAATATCCTGTTGCTGCTAGAAGCAATTTCAAAGACAACTACTGGGAAGCTTACCTCCAAGGACAGTCTGAGCACCAATTCCTGCTCTGAGTAAGATGCTAAGTCGATCTGCTTTGGCTCACTAGCATCACTGGCCCTCACTCCCTGGCAGCAAGCCTCCCCACGTGCTCGAGCAACTGGCACAATCCAGTGAGAGCCTCCATCACGCTTCAAGGTTGCCTTACAACCCTGAACGTGCAGAGGGCTTCTCAAAACCTATCCCACAATTTCTCAACTGGCTGTTAATATCCCTGGGCCTCATAACCACTTTCTTTTGCCATCTCTGATTAGATGTGTATGGGAGCAATGCTTTTAACCATACACTGTTATGTTTGAGAGGACATGAGTGATCTGAACACAGCTCTGTCACGAGCTCTATAATTATAGCCGCTCTCTAAAGCTTTGGGCTGTGGGGAATGCAGATCACAGCCCATTTCAGCCCAGAGAAAGCCACATCTCCAACAGTTGTTGATATCTGAACCTTAGCAGCCACTTTAGGTACCAGTGTTGAGGAGTGACATAACAAGACCACAAATTCCTAAACAACCAGCAACCCAGGGCCTTATACCAAAGCCTTGGTCACGTGGCCTTCCCAGCAACTGAGACATGTGCCCCTGACTAATGAGGGTGCATCTCAGCACACACCATTCCAATGCAGGACTGCTTCCCTCCAGCTCCCCTAGGGGCTAATGGCTACAGCAAAACAAAGCCATTTCACAGCCCTTCTCAAAAGGCTATAATGTAGTTTAAAAACTGGCACAATTATTCTGTCAAGTCATTTTTCTGCTTCTGATGCTTGTGTGTAAACATCAAGAATAAAATAGGAAAATAAGAATTTGCTCTTTAAAGGTTGCTCTGTATAATCAGTATATTACCATATACATGTGTCTGTGTTCTTGGGAACCTAGAAATGTTTATCTTAACAACAGGCTGTGGAATTTTAGGAAACTGAGCCAATTATCCATGGCTTAGTGCCATTAAAGTCAAAGTCACACAAGCAAAGATTTTAAACCAGAGTTTTTTAGAATTCAAGGGGCATTAACACGAACATGGCAAGAGCAAAGCTGTGATACAGTCTTTACTCACACACAAAAAAAACCACCAACCCCAAACAAAACAAAGGAGAAAAAAAAAAAGTCGCCTTACAGGGGGGAACTACACAAGAGCATAAGCTAGGGGAAACTGATGCCTGAGATGGCCACCTAAAAACAGAGACTAGACAAGAACAAGGGAAAAAATGTATTTATTTGAAGGGCGTTCAAGGTCCACCTTGGGCAGTCAAAAGGCTACACCCAAGATGGACGCTGAGTCACGAGTTCTTCACACTTTTGTAAGTTTGGTCCATTTGCATATCAGGATCAATTCTCCAGTTACAATCCCAGTTAATGATGTAACTACCCCAAGTTTGCCCCCCTCTTCAGAGGCCTTAGTTTACATATTTTCGGGCCTGGGACAATCTAGGTGTCCTTGGAGAACAAACCTGGAGTGGCTTGTTATGTCTAACCAGCATGAGAGAACAGCAGCTAACAGGCCACAAGAAACTTCAGTTACACACTAGGCAGTACAGGATCTGAAAAACATACAAGTTAAAACCTAAGGCATCAGTACAAATGCAAATTAAATGCAATACATGCTCACTTCTTGCTTCATTTGCAGACTATTTTTCTTAGACATAGAATGAAGCTGAAATCCAGCATTGTGGCTTTCCCCAAAGAACCACAAAAATAAAAGTTTGGATTCACTCAGTGCAAATGGATCAAACGGTTCCAGATACTTCCTGAAGGTGTCCTTAGATAAATTCCTGTGTGCATGTACATATTCTCCAAAACACGCAACAGATAGTCCTGGACACTGAACCTCGCTTACCAGATTCACGGCACAGGCAGTAAGGAAGCACTTGACCACACTGCCCCCTGACAGCTCCTGCTTGATTGGAAATCTTCATTGTGACCAAAAACTACTTTAAGTGGATGAGACAAGCTGATCTGCTTGACCATCAGGCAATTCAGTTCCCCACTTATAAGCGTGCCTTATGACTTATTTGTATCTTAGCACCCAGTCAGAAAGCATTCACAGTCTACCAACAGCCTCAGGCAAGCAACCCAGCCAATTTTCCATGAGGAAAACAGTTCTAAGACAAACCTTATTCCTATATATTAAGGATTTTATTCTTTGTGTGCTTTGAAACTTAGTTGGAAGACTGAAATTTCTCTGAAAGTGAAACTTTTCACGACAGTATCAAAAGCAACCCTTTCTTGGGCAAGAAAAGGAATTGAACTAATTCAGTAAAATATTACAGACATGCTAAATGTAAAAGTGCAGAGAACAACATGTAGCTTTAAAAGGTTGGTAAACTCAGCATTTGAAGCACTTCTTTATTCAGCTGAAAAATATTTTAAAAAAAATCACTAATGTTGCCCATCTGCAGTTTAAAAGAAAGCCTCTCTCAAAACAAGTATATTATGCTTAGAAATGCCTTCCTTCAAAATGTTTTTTTATGACCTAACTTGGCAGAACAATGGTCCTATCAGCCTCAGAACCACAATTAGAATTCATGTCCCTTGACTCATACATACTCTAGCACAAGGAAAGTTATCATTCCCAATACTCGGTTTTCTCAAAATAACCGTAATAAGACTGGAACATCTTCTGGATTTTAAGTACCCATGGTTACATTTAAAGAAGATGATGATACATTTTAAGACCATAGGAAAGTATCACTAAACCAAAGTAATAGTCTGACTGTTTTAAAGACTGTCACATTTTTGGCTTGTGCATGAAGAAGAGAGCTGCTGTCAAGGGAGTTATGGAAGATTCAGATTTCAACAGCAACAGGTAAAATGGAAAGCAAGGCCTACAAGTACAATCCTTAATATAGACACAGAATTTCCTGACAGGAACAGATCTCTCTACCTACAAATTCCCTGTGTAGATTGCTCATTTGATATATGTACTCTTATTTGAGCTGAAAAAGTTAGAAAGAAGCCAAGGTTTGACAACTGAAGCTAATAACATTTAAAAGTGCTTGGAGACAGCATACCCTCAATTTCATTATTTAAGCCTTTATTAATTTTTAGTTCTCTGTCCAATATATTCTTACAGCAGACCTCAAAGCTTTATCATATCTCTTTTACTGTCAAGAGAGAATATGAAGCTCTCCTTGCTATTGAAGAAGGGCTGGAGAGCAATTCCTTGCAACTTAATGTGGCAAAAGGAAAAAATGAACTTGTGGAAAAAGGACTGCATACCACATAATTAAAAGAGAGAAATTTTATAAAAATACTTTTATATTCTGTGTAGGCACTGACTTCCCTGAAACAAAGTCAATCTACTTAACTTGTTTTACAGTTCATGTAGAAAAGCTTTTGATTTAAATTTAGTCATGCTTTAAGCATAAGTAGGGTGAAATAATACAGTGTATCTGCCTGGGAATTTGGGCTCTAACACAATTTTCAGTAAGAAATGCTGAAATAACATTAAAAAGTATGCCCAATAATGGCAAATATCTCCAAGCTATCACTTGTCCCATGCAAGTAACAGTTTCAGCTTTGTTTAACAAATTCTTGCAGTCCAGACAGTTCATACAGCAGTTCAAACAAAACACAAGACTGTATTCTAAAGTGAAAATTGCAGTACTTCCTCTACCAGGATATATGGAATTAAATATTGTAGCTGTTCCTAGTGCACAGTAGAGATGTGGCTACATTAGACCACCCTTACATCCCTTGGTGTTCCAGATCCAGATGCGGTTTTCAGAAATACACTGTTTATTCACCTGTACCAAATGCAGGGTTCAGCAAGATCCTCAGTTTCCACCAAGAACCATTTTCTGTTCTTCCCAGTGAAACGTTCTGCTATCACTTTAAAACCTTCTCTTTACAATATTACATTTCTCTTTTGTGCACTTTTATGTTTTCACCTGTCCCTCACCATGGAAACAGAAAAGGAAGAAAAAAATAAAATGCACATACCTCATTTACATTATTGAATAAAAATACCCTATTGATATTCATCATTAGGTTGGAATCTCCATGCCCAAAACAGGAAGCACAGATAAGTTTCCCATGACTCAAGCCTAGCAGTAATTCCCTTGTAAACTTCCATCACCAACACCAGCAACTGACAGGTCAAGGCCAAAATAAGCCACTGTCCCATAGTTTAGAAAGGCAGCCAGCTTTCAAACAGCAGCACGTCTAGCACAGCCCCTCTGGGGTGAACAACACGTGTTGGCAGTGACAAATTGCACCAGAACCTTCCTTGACCTCTCTCCCTTTTAACACATTTTCATGGTAGGTTTGCAGTTCCACCACTTGTGCCCTTTCTTCAAAAGCTGCTCTTCAGTGCAGACTCCACAGGCACTGACAGCACACCAGCTGCCTGCACAGCCCCTGCCCAGCCCAAAGTATCTCTGTGCAACCCGAGAAAGGCACGCTGCCACCTTCTCAGCAGGATGAGACGGTGCTGAAATGCTCTTCCCCGGCCTCGCTGTATACAACACTGACTGCAGGAGAAACGTGAAGGTTTATTAATATGCAGGAGGAAAAGGTCAGCAGCTTGACTTGGATCCACAACTTTCTACGCTAAGATCAATCGCACAGTATACCAGATGGGTCAGGTAAGAGACTGGTTCTGCCAGAACAGACCATGAAACTCCAAGCAAACACCACAGCATACACCCATATGGTCTCCCACAGAATCATACTGCTACTTAAGTGCCCATACAGCCATGTTGATATGGAATAGAAGAGTGTTTTACAGCTCCCACTGATTTCTGACAATTCATGCTAAATCTACAGCAAGACAACAAATCACTTAACAACTGGCAGTATGCTCTGCATTTTTTGGTCGGTTTTGTTGGTTTTTTTTTTTGCAAGTTCTCAAAAACCTTTGGCCTAATAGTGCCATTTCACAGATTTCAATTCTTCCTCAATCTTTACATGTGTTCAGACCTGAATGCACTGAAGAACAGAGCTGTTCATTTTCAAAGGGCCCTATACAGAGATACCAATTTTTAGTTCAATTAAGAAACCACATAAACCTCAAACACACAGCCAGAACAAAGACTACTATTTTCTTGCTGCTGCAGTGCATTTGTGACTTATGGGAGGGGGTTTAGGTGCAGGTTTCTGAATTCTGACAGATTTTTCCTCTTTCCCCTTGTACAAGTTTATTCTCATTTAATAAGAAGCTTGTTTTTGCAGTCATGCATCACAAAACTACGTCACTGAAGATATATGAATCTATTCTGCTCAGATCTTTGAATTTATGCATTTGTTTACAAATCAGGTCAAAGTAATGTAGCATATGCATTAGTGCAGAGTGGCAGTGTACATTCCTACAGATGAAAGCAGGAAGGGAATTTGAGCATCCTCTACCCTTGGTCCCAACATGTGTGCACAGCTGCACAGTGCTGCCAGGACATTCACAGTACAAAGTTAAAGGCAACTAGAGAGGACACTGACCACATCATTTTTATGTTATGCAGCACAATCATCAGGATCAGCAGAGACACACATGCCATCAGGCCTTTAAAACCAAATATTTCATGTTTAGCTATCATAGTACAGTTTGCATTCATCACCAATTCCCTCTGCTGCAAGGCAAGGGACACCACCATAACCACCAGGTTGTAACCATTATGGCCTGTACTCTTCAGACAAATTACAAACAGCTGCAAAAATAAAACTGAACTTCAGCTGAGCAAGTTTGCAAATTATCCGGAGTACACCACATGTTCTGCCTGACAGTGGGCAGAAAATACCTCACTCGACAAAACTGAAGTGCCATATGCAAAATTTTCCTACAAACATCCTATACAGACAATAGAGACACCATACTCCACCACTGGATGAAACCCCAAAAAATCCACCACACAACAGCACATGTAGCACAAAAGTTGGCTATCACACAATACTGTGAGCAGGACCAGTGCCTACCAGTCAAAACAAAGAGAGAACATTCAGCACGAACCCATCCTGACTGGTCTGAGGAAAGACAGACAAATATCTTCAAAGTTATTTTCAAGTAAGAAAGGGAGAAGTTTTTTCATATCAAATCAAGGACACTACTCCAGTATAAAGAGATCGTATGGTGGCACATACAAAACCTAACCCTAAATAGTAATAAGAAAGAAGGATGATCTCTCACTTCAGCATGCCTGCAAACCTTCTGTTACTTTATGAACACTGTCAGTAGCAACTGACACAGCCTACCTTACTTCATCTTTGGTGTCCTACAGCAATGAAATACACATCACTGAAACGTGTCTGCTGTGTGGCAGCATTCCCAGGTATGTCATTTAGAGAAGTCTCAAACCACTCTGAATCCCATTTTAAATTCTCCACCCACAGGTTTTCTTTGCAAAGATAAACATGAAAGAAAAATGCATTCACTCAGCCATGCATGCAGAGACTGAAAGACTGGGGATGACCTTTGATTATAGCACTAAAACAAAACACACATTAAAAGTAAGAAAAAGCTGGAAGAGAGGAAAAGCACAGCAATTTACTTAGGTGAGTCCCACTAGCTATTCCATCTGGAAAAAACAGCAGCTTTCAGCACATAAGCATGTAAACTGGTGGGCCCTCTTGTGCTTTCTGCTATTTTTCTACCCCAGCAATCTTTTTACATAATAGTTCTATGAATAAAATAGGTCAAATTGAGCCTCATGGGAGTTTTACCAATTTTTAAACATTAAAAAGCTGCTTGCAGCTGAGTATTATGGTCAAATTAAGGTTCCACAATTTAAAACAATTTGTTTTTTCAGTGGCACTGTTGTCTGCATTAACTTTCCTTGGTTACTGCATAGTCAGGAAAAGGTCTGGTTTATTAGCAAATGCAATGAACAGATGAATATAACTCTGACTTCATACAAACTGTCTCAGATCAGAGCCTTTCCACGACTGCGGAGTGAAGAGCAGCACTTCTCAGATTCACTCTAAATTAAGTTAAAAGGTGGCTGTTGAGATCTGGGCAGCCCTTGAACATCATCATAGTGAAAATGGAAGTTTCCACTCATGCAATGCTACCAATCTTGCCTCAGTAACACAGAGATTATTCCCAGCCAAACACAGTTTTACAAACCTGAGAAATGTGCCTTTTCTTTGCAAGTTACCAGGAAACAACAATGCAGTCAAAAACAGAAAAAGATGGATGGGAATGAAAGGTACCATTTCCCCCCCTCCCATTCCAAACCATTGGCAGGCCTCTGCCAGGACTCTGTCCCTCAGTTACTCTAAGAGTCTCACCAGACTGCTAAAAATAACTTCTCAACTACAAGACACGTACATTGTCAGTGGAAAACATTTCTGAGAACTTAGTAACAGCCCCACAGCTCAGTTTGATGACAAGAGAGACGGAAAAGGCAGACTGAGGAATGGCTGCTGAGGTAGGGAAGCCCTTACTCCATACCCATCCATGATCACCCGAGACAGAACACGTATTTTTTTCCCCAGGTGACAGGTATTTTACAGGCAATCTCAGAAAGCTGAGGTTTTTGCATTATAAGCAACACTGACTGTAAAATCTAAGTACGTTAGAATCACATTGATAATTTGAATTTAATGCACTTAAATATATATTGCTTTGCAATTCAGCAGTGTTCCATGATTCTTTCTGTGGAAGTCTTCAGAAGCAACATGTAATAATATATGTAACATTTTGTAAGCAAGTACAACGCTCTCGACATTCAAAGTTCTTTTTCTTGCTATAAAAAATAATAAAACAGTAATAAAACAGACAGGATTAAAAGACCTGCCCAGGTTATTTCTGTATGGATACCCGTATTGTGGGTTTTCCTGCTTCATTGCATACTGTGATCACTACAGAAAAATGCACATGAAACCCTTTATTACCTAAAGTCCTGAGCTACAGAATCAAAGACCAGTTAGTCTCCAAAAGGTATGTGAACCACACTGCCATCAAGCCTTGAGAAAGAAGAATAATTCTGATGGCACTTTATGAAATTGGAAGAGTGCTTCAACACCAAAAATACCCAGTCACGTGTTCATCTTAGAAAATCTGTATTTGTGATTTTTTTAATTCATTTGCCATCTCTCAGACAGACACAGAAAAAGTGAGCAAGACTTAAGAGACTTTGGACACAAAACTGTCCTCCCTGTGCAGACCACAAACTTCTGCAACTTCCACCACTCAGTGCTACCAGAGAAGAATACTGTAACTTATTTAAAAAGGATGAACAACATGGTTCTTGTGTCATTACAGCAATAGCTCTGCAACCAATCACTAAAAGCCTTGGTCTGACTCTTATTCCCCACCTTAATCTATATGGTTCTAGAAGTCATCTTTGTTCACTGAGAACTTAAGTAGCAGAATATTCACCATCAGTTTAAGAAGTTTTTGAACATGAAGGTGTCCTACTTTGGTTTTGTCAGGTTTTGTTGAAGTATTTCAGCTGTTCACATGGAGGACAACACTCTTGCTTTTGTAACATTACTTCTCAAACTAAATTCTCCAGTTATGAAATTACAGAACCATAAGTACAATTACATGTCATAAATGGTGACAGCATTAAGGGCTGTAATTTTAGGAAGACTCAGAGTGATATCAACCACCTACTCCAGATACATTTTTTCTTGTACAGTTAAAATCCCCAGCTGCTTCCTAACCAACAGTATGATTTTGTCCCAAATAAATTTCTGGTAAGAGCTGAAGCGATACTTGAAAACCTATTTTTTTTTTTTTTAAAGTAAAGATTTAAGAGTGTGGGTGGCTTTTCTTTCCTAAAGCCTGATGGAGATTTTAACAAAGCACAGCTTTTCATGGCTACTGTAAACACAGAGGGAATCCACCCGCCCATTTGTTTTTCCCATGACACTTCCATCAGAGGGCAAGTCACATCAGTTACACTGGGACCTTCCTACTGATGTTTTGTTAATGACCAGGCAAGAAACAAGGAGTTTTCTGGACAGAGTTAAAAATTAGTGTGCTGTTGATGTAATAGCTATAATTTGAAGCTACAGTATTGGGAGACAAACAAATACACTAGTTCTAAGACATAAAGAGAAAGAAAAAAAAGAAAGAAAGAAAGGAAAAAGAGTAGAAATCCCAGTGACCTTGCATCTTTCAGAAGTCACCAACGCTTCTCAGCAGAAGGATATCCTGACCAGAGTCACTACTCATTTCACATTCCCAGTCAAAGTTATCAGGAGCAGCACCAAAGAAGTTTACTGAAGACTCCACTGAAAGCTGACCAAATCAAAATAAGTGCCAGCATCAAAAGGCCAATTTTCCTTGACTCTCCCTGGTACAGTCAGGTGTAGTTGAGCAGTAACAGCTGCCATTTTAGTGCATTTCCTGAGAATAAAGAGTGGGGTTAAGGGAGGGAAGCAAACAAACAATCTGACCAGGAACAAACAAAAATAAGCTCAAGGTCTCTTATATCAATACATGTCTATATTAGACTTTCCACATGATATCTGAGCTGTCTATATTAAGCCTCTCAGGCCAGTCTTCCACTAAATTAAGCTCTTGAGTGGCTTAAAGTTCACATGATTTTTAGACCCTATCTAGGCAGCTATTCTTTTTGCATCTCCTCTGTTGAAAGTTTCTTTGTCAGCTGCATTTTTCACCTTCAGTTCCAGTTCTCTGATGAAACTTTGTATGTGTGAAGTCACATGACATCAGGAGCACATTTCATCTCTTTTAGAGAAAAAGGACTTCAGAATGAGGTGGGATCAAAGGCAAAAGTATCACAGTTGATGACAAAATAGTTTCAGTACTTAAAAATCTAACAACATGGAACCCAAAAGGTGAAATACACTCTCATCACTTCTAATCCTCAGGTTTTCGCAGTAATTCCTCTAATAGCCTCATGATGACTTGAAGGCAATCTGTACTGTTCTAAAAGGCCACATACCCACCTCAGTCTTTAACTTCATATTTGAATTGTCTCAGAATAATTCCAACTAGAAGTCCTAGTGAGGAAGGCCAGTAAATGTATTATTAAATCAGTCTAAATACTTTCAAGTTCTGTTTAAACATTTACGTTGTTCTACTTCCTTGCTAGTCTGTACAGACTGCAAGTTTTAATGCAGACCTACTGTTTGCTTTCATCCAAGCTCCCTTCACGTGTGTAGAACCAAACTGCTCACTGAACAAGACCTCCTGTTTCTTACAGCGCCTTTGACATCAGTTTCATCTGCGTTCAACTTTCCTTCCTAGTACACAGTTCACCAGAAAGAAACACAATTTATTTCAATTGCACTCCATTTCATAGCAGTGCACACATTAAACAGCAACACCTGGGATACACAAAGTGGGGTATGGGAGGGGATTTAGGGTTTGAGAAGAAGTAAGTCTGTTGAAAATATTTCTTTTACCATGTGCCTTCAAAAAGACTTTCTCCATGCGAACTGAAAATTGCTCAACACCTGTGCAAGGCAGCTGTTCCTTTGTATTTTAGAGATAAATGAAAAACAGTGCGGACAAATTCTGAGCCATCCTGTGATGAATACAAGCACCTTAGTGGAAATAGACTTATCTTAAAGAAGAAAGAAGTGTGGATAAGTTAAGTAAATGGGGAGAAAAATTCATTGTATTCAGTGTACCTGTATGTTCTTTATCAGGAAGTGAAATGAGAATTTACAAGAGGAAAAAAAAGTGAGCCATACAGAGACGAACAAGAACCCATCAGATGTATTTTGCTGCAGAACACTTTAGATTTTTTTAGTCTAATCCCTAAGGACGTGGGCTTCTACTAGAATTTAAGTGCAATTCTGTTGCAATATAATCCTACCTGAACTAGTGGGGACAGAAGGGGGAGTAAAAAGAGCCAACAATAAGGGCATTCTTTCTGCTTGATATGAACTCCATCTCTGCCCAACTACAATTACACTCCTATACTTTGCAATGTCATGTTACAAATGCTAAAAGCTCTACAAAAACATCTAATTTCCTTCCCTTTGCTTTTCTACAATAGTCTGAAAACAATTGTAGCACTGAGATTTTTGAGTGTGTTAGGGATTTTAGGTATTGCAGGTAGTGCACATCCAAAGTATTTTTATAAAGTTTTAAAATGCAAAACTTTTCATTAAGAAATGTCAGCTTCCTTCAAGTCAGTCCGTCACAGAGCAAGGAACAGCTATTATGGGCATTATTCCAAAGCTAAAAAGTACCCAATGATAGAAGGGCCCTTTAACTACTTTGGCTCCAAGCTGAAATGGGTTTTGTAACAAAGAACGTGTAAAAAATGAAGTTAAACTTGATTAGGAGCAGTTGCAAATATTTTTTACAAGTTCACGGAGCATACTCATTCTTTTAACTGAGTTCAGGCACAGCCAAGTTGTGCAGTAGCAAAAAGAACTAGTACATTATAAAAAGTTGCTCCTTGTTTGATTATACCAATGAAGATCAAGTTGGGGGGAAGAATCTAAAGAGCTTTCCTGCCTTCCAGCCACCAGAATACAAGAACGTAACTCTCCAACAGCAATCTAACATTCCAGAGCCATTGGATTTAAAAAGAAAAACTATTCTTAAAAAAAAGTTCTAGAAAGAAAATAGTTCATATTGCTCATATTTCATTAATAATTTTGAATGGTTTTGCTTTTTTTCCCCCCTGTTTTAAAGCTCTGGTTTTAAATTTAAATACAGGTAAGAAAAGCAAACTCAAATCACATCCAGAAAACAAGCTTAATAAAATGACAACAACCCTAGTCCAAGTCCTCATGTTTCAAAGCAAACACCCATGCCTAAGGTGCTTATATTGTAAGAATTTTCATTTTAACAGAATGAAGTCCAGGATACCAGGTTAGACATGCATCACTAATGGCATACTTCAATAAATGGGCTAAGAGCTACCAAACTACCTATCAGCATACACAAAGATTAATACACATACAATATAAATATTAACACCAGGATTGTCAAGAGAAATCAGTGACAAATTAATTGTCCTACAAATATAGGACAATTTGAGTACCTCAAATATGTGCAATTTCTTTGCAGCTGAAAGCCTGCAAAACTGTGCAAGTAATTCCTCTTGCACCAGTCTGCCTGTTTCTAACACAACACATATTTTAACAATAACACCACAACTTAAGAGACCTGATGCCCAAAGCAGTTTTATCTGTAACCTTAAAATATTAGCTATCTCAGATTCCTTCTGGTTTATTCCCAAAAAAATCTCATGGTGGTAAATAACATGCCAGTTTACTAAAGTTAGATGCGGAGGCAGGGAGGGAGGCAACCACAGTAAACAGTGATCCTTGACCCACTGAAGCACAGTGTGCTGTCAATAACCTACTTTTGACCATCAAAGCATAAGTCTGTACCCCTGTCCCACCAGTCTAAAGCAGCATCTGAGAACACACCAGCAGCTCAGCTCAGCGGCATTTGAGAAAGACGCCGGGCAGCGTTATGCAGTGCAATAGCCGAAAAACAGCATTCAGCTGAACTGCTGAGTAAGGGAAAATGAAAAGTACTAAAGCAGCGTTTGCCATGCTCCTTTCCTTTGTCTGAGTTAATTTCAAACATGGCTAGCGATGCCTCTGCACACACACTACATACACACTACAGTCAAAGCTCAGCTCTAGGAGCGACAAACTGTATTGGGGGATTACAGCTCCATAACAGCCCCTGCTGTACCTGGTTTTCAACTCCTTTTGCTCCTGATCATCTGCACAGCATTCTTCCTTTCTGGTGTCTCCTTTTCCCCACCAGAATCTCACCATTTGGCTAGCAGGCTTGCTTTAAGTGTCGCTTCTATTTGTGTTTCCCCCACATGAACAGTTCTTGATGCTGTAAGGTCATTTGAATGCAGTTGTAACTTTGGCTCACGCACAAGTTTCCTCACCCTCTCTTGGCAGAGCAGCTACACAAACTACCAAACTGAATCAAACGGGGTTAGGCTACTTCTCTTTTCAGTCTGCTGCATTAAAACCTTGATCTTTTAAATGCATATTATGATATCTACATTCTTAACCATGTCCAAAATTTTTAGTTTGAGCACAAAGCAGTATAGACAACCATACACAAAAATCCTCTGAACAGAACAGATGGTAGCAAATCTTTTCCTTTTAAACATCATGAAAACACTGCAAAATGTTTCCAGAGTCTTCACAAAGTAGTAAGATTTATCTACACAGCAAAATAAAGCCATACTTTAAAACTGCATGCATCTCAAAAGACTAAGGCTTTCTGCTGCATGTCTTGAAACACTCATGGGAGAACAGAGCTACGAGTTCATCTGGGAATCTCACATGTACTCCAACAAATTAAACCCCTTTTTACTGAAATTACCCTTCAAAGTAAAGCCAGTCACAAACTCTGCCCTTCTCAATATGGCATTTTTATGTAGGGTATGACCTGTCACCTCAACAAACTTCTGAGATTTAAGAATTTGGAAATATTTTATCATTCCTCAAGAAAACTGTGAGCAATTTCCTTTATCTTAACTTCTCCTCCAAGACAAGTCACAACAGTTCTTCTCACTCAGACTCCTTTTCCTTCACATTAAGGACAAGTTTGCCATTGCAGCCAGCAGCAATTTTTTTTGTGGACAGATCCAACTGAAAATAAAGTGTCAAAACAATGGATGTGTAAACATTGTTTTCCAGGGGCAAGCCTGCACCAAGGATAAACTTTTGAATCTTTGTAGATATGAAATGCAACTCCCTCTGTGAAAAAAGTATTCCAAACCAGATGCGCCTTCAGACAAAAGAAAAAATAACACAATTTTAAATATTTCTTATCTGATTTTGCTTATTAGAAGTCACCTCCCAATCATGTCTAACGACATACATTTTTAAAAGTTCAATTGCAATTAATCAAAAGGCTCACGCCTGCTTCAGTGGTTAATTATACTGCTTCCCATTGCATCAAGCTTTTGGCTGCTTATAACTCTAATCAAAAATATCCTTTTAGAAGTCTCTTTCAACCAAAACCATTCTGATTCTCTGATTATTCCTCAGTTCCAAACTGAGCATAACTGTATGACTGGGTAACATCTAGCCCAGATACACAACCTGTCATTTACTTTATCAGTGAAGCTGCAGGTATTCCCAGTACCTTTTCACACCACTGTTTCCCTGCTTCACAATAGTCCCAATTCCAAGTTTTAACATATTAAAGTGCACAACTGTTCCAAGCATCGGGCTATGATTACAGCAGACTGAAATTCACCATATGGTGAATGGTGGATTTGATGAGGTGATTTACATTTGCAAATATAATTCATTCCCATGTGCATTTCTATACTTCATCATAAGCCTGAACTAAAACACCTGCAATAAAAGAAATTAAATTTGAGCCTGACAGTGAAGCAACAAGATTTAAAGCAAAAACAAATAGAATTTTTTCACACAAAACTGAAGCCTCTTTTCTTCCCAAAGAATGCAAGAAAGAAAAAAAAGGAAGGAAAGAAATACAGCAATAGACCTTCAGCAATCAGTTAAAGACAACCCAGAACAAACATTTGAAGCAATATGCAAATACAGCACTTTCAGTGGTCAGGGAAGGGAATAAAATACTCTTTTAAAGGCTGGAATTGTAAAAAAAAGTGTTTCTTTTCAGCAACATGCAGAACTAAAGAGAGATTTCCTGTTCATACCCTTTCTGGATAAGTTGGGATTTCAACGGACGTTTCCCCAAAATCACAGCAGGTAATAAAAGTATCTTGTGAAAATCTATTTTTTGTTTTCATTAATTTTTAAGTTAAATTGCAAAACAGTTTTTCTGAGAAGTAAGAGTTTTTCAACCAACACTCTTCTGTTAAGTTTCCCAATGAGCCCATGTAATTACCACCTCCCATATGTCTTGCCCACATATCTTCAGCAGCAGGAACACTTGCTGACACTACAATCAAGAATGAACTGGCAGTAAGATCATTTATCTTCTGTCAGATTGTGCCACTGTTAAGATAAGAGATAAATTAGGATTTAACTCTAGTTGACTGGCAACTAAATCTTGTATAGATATAGACAGATTTAGGCTATTTACACACAGATTTTTATGAGGTCACCTTGCTGACACAATACAATCTCCAAAGCCTCAAGACATTAACCAAGTGTCTCCTGCCTACCCAGCAAACATTGTGTCAACATAGTAGCAACAATCCAGCGCTGCATGACCAACACCATCCATCTGCTCAAGCTGCACATCCTCAAGACTGTCTGCTTTGTGATAGTACAGCAAAGTTTTTTCAAGTAATTTAAGTCCACTGTCTGGCACATCCATTCTTTGATAGTCCACTTGCTATGGGAAAAAACACCCCAATCAAAAAATCCCCCACCTTTATAATTAGCCTACATGCAAAGCACGAAATTTCTTGATTTCCTTTACCTACAATGTATTTCAATTCAATGTTTCTCAATTATTCTATTTTATTAGTTTGCAATATAACTTTCACTACCATCTTAGCTTGGTGGTAAGGAATGAAAAGGTCATTGTCTTTAAAAATAATCTAGAGCGACTGGAGGAAGGAGTCACTTGCCTGTGCTAATAACTAGTGTTGTTTTAGTAATGCAAGGTAATAAAAGTTTGTCCTTTGTAGTAACTGGTATTGAGCCCTGTGAGTGTTAAGATCCAAACTGTAAAAATGAACCAAGAAAGTTTACAAAGAAAACTGTGGATCATTTTTCTGGTGAAGGATATCCCCTACACTGCCCTTTCATACCCACACAAGCAAGTATGTGTTCAGTCCGAAATCCTCCCCCTGCAGCTTCTCTGAAAACACTGTATGTAGGCAGGATAAATTATTACACAGAATTAGAACATTTGGAATGTGTCTCAGCTTTTCAGCTACCCAGGCACAGTCAGTAAAGAGCAGATTATTCCCTGAGAAAGTGGGCAGAGTAGTAGACTATCTTAATATTAAAAGTATAAAATAATTTATATGACTACTATAAGAAAGCTGTAAGCCAAATACAAAGTTCAGAATTTATATAAAAACATTTAAGCCAAAACCAGACAAAGTTCAGCACTAATTTAGAGATATTTAAGATCTTGCAAAAATAGGCTTGAAGAACACAGGAACTGTTTCCACTTTGTTCCTCATCTAATGCACATTTGTGGTCTAGTATCAAAGTAAGTTAAAAGCAACTCAACCTCAAAAATAAGACTAAAACAAAAGCAGTTTTCCCCCAAAATACTCCTTTTCTGTCCTGGCAATCCTACACCCCAAAAACAAAAACCAAAGCAACCACCATCCACACCCCCCACCAAACACACAACTAAAGAAAAAAAACCACAGGCCTTTTACCAATCTGCACAATATAAACAGAAAAAAACCCTGGGGGCAGAAGTAGAAAGCAACAGATCCTTCCCTGCCTCAGTTTTGTATGGTATCCCTATGGCAGTACCCAATTCACCTCCATCAATGAGTTACACAAAAAGGTCAACCAGCTGAATGCACCTGCTCTAGATAACCAGCAGGGAAAGTTTTACTGAGGATTAAAACAAACCAAAGACATGCTGAGCTCTCCTCCTTGCTTCTGTCATCCTTCTCTACACACAGTGGTCTCACTCGACACACCCACACTACACAAGACGCGAGTAGCTGCAAGTGTGTCTCCATGTGATGTGTCAAGTAAACAACTGGTTCCCAGCCTGAATCAACCACTGTGGGTCATTCTTCTTACTCAAAGATGAAAAGAACAGGTTCTTTCTTACTCTGAGGTGTACAAATTTTCTTCCTTTGAATTACATCAAACAATTCATGCCTAGGTTTTACCACATATACTAGCATGAACAAAGCAGGAAGTTTACATTTAAAAGGAACCTTACCATTCAGTGTTAGCGTGAGAGGGCTGAGCAGAAGACAAGCAATGATGCTTACACGGGGTATCTGAATGAAGATGCCTCTTGGGGAAAAGAGGAATTATCAGAGAGTTCAGCATACATTTGATAGACTTACACAGGAGCCCATGCCAGGGACCTGCAGGGACTGGCTGAGGAGCAGAGATCAGAGCCAGGCACAGCCAGCCTGTGGTAACAGGCAGCAGCTGCAGAAGGCTGCATCAAACATTCAGTACATCTACCCCTACCCATGTGGGAGTCTCGTCTTCCAGATGGCAAACAGGTACGAAAGACTGTATGGCTTTTTTCTGAAATCAGTTTAAAGAAAGGCAGACAGCACAAACTGAATAGATTGTCAGCTGGTTTGAAATCAGAACTGGCTTGGTGTCATCCCGATTATGCTAAAAGGCCCCAAGACAGTGTCAGGATGTTCCCAGTAGAAAAGCAGACAGCATGCATATGCTGTCCCTCCCTCAGGCCCAAATTCCCTCTGCCTCCAAATCTATTATAAAATAGTGGCTGTAACTGTGAAAACCAAAATATTTCAGAATAGACATTAGGTTAAAAGCAAAGGTAAGAATTGAATATTTAAATTTTCACCCACAATTCTACCAAAAATTAAGATAAGTGTGCTTTAGGGAGTAGATAACTTAGACAAGAACTCAGCTCCTGCTTTTATCTCAACATTACTGAAGACAATTCCAACAAACTCCTGTATGCCTCTAAGCAGTCCAACCTTTGTTCAGCTTGCATCTGCCAATCCAAAACACTAAACTGATCTCTCCATTTTTCAAATGTCACCACTTAACCATCAGGATTTTCAAGGCTGAGTCTATGCAGCAGTCAAGTCAACCAAAGGTCCAATTCCACCCTCAGTTACAGTCTAGCAAATCCAGTTTAGTATAGCTTGGGATTTACACAACAGTAGTAGTGCAACAGAGTAGAACATAAAACTGAAAGCTACCAGATAAAAGACAATTTAAATTAACATTTGGACTACTTAAGTTTAAACTTTTTGGTTGGTTGGGAATGGTAAACACCAAGTCTCCACCAAGAAAAGTATCCTTATCAGTGAGACAAGCTAAGCTAAATTACTTATACTCCAACAACCCCATCTAACTACACATATCCACAGAACATCTAACCTCTCCATTTGACAGCTCAGTGTTGTATTCAGATATGGCACCATTTAATTATGAACTGGATTGCTACAGGAGAATAGGACAGTTAACTTACTGCTGTTTAATGAGCACGCTCTTGTTAGTTGTGAATACATTCACTGTACTCATTAAATCAGGAGGCACTGGAGTTCTGAATACATCATTAAAAGGATCCAGGAATGCTGCTGCTTTGTTCAGCATGACTACATGCTCTGCTTGACAGTTGGAAAATGAGCAAGAAATGCAAGCCCCTTCCTGATGGGCCAGCAGATCTAATTTTAAACTAGGACGAGGGAGAGAGAGTGGGAGATTTGCTTCTTCAGAGCTTCACTCATTTCAGTACACAAATTTCTCTTCCTACTGCTGAGCTGAAGCTGAAACATGCTCAGTACTGTAAGATAGCAATAAAAAGAAATGTCAAGCTTGGGGAAGGGAGTGCTATTTAAAAAATAGATTACTAAGTAAACAAATAAATCCACAATCCATTTCCCACACACCCGAGGAGAATGCATTAATTTATCAACCTGCCAATTAGCAAAATGAACCTTCATAAAACAAATACATGCATACCCCTAACAGGGTAGTTCCCACACTATTTACAATATATTGATTAAGGCTGAAGAAGGAGTGAAACTGACTAGTAGGCTCCTGTACATTCTCACAGAGGAGACTTAGAACATATGTTCAGTGAGAGGATGAGTTTTGCTCCATCTACCCACAAAGATACACATCCACATGAGAACCTACACGTCTAAAGCATTCTAGAGTTACAGAGAAATTAAAACATAATTGTCAACCATTCAGCTCAAACCCATTGCCTGGAAGCATTTCCTACCAAAGGAGGTATGGGAACCAACATCACTGATGGCCATCACTGGAGTTGCAGGGCATCCTAGAAGCTAAGATTTAACAAGCACAACTGCTTCCTCTGAGCACATCCTTGGAAGGGGAAAATGCATTTCTGGAACATGTTTGTAATAAACCTTCCTTCTCATGTCCTCCCACCTTGTGCACAGAGAACTGAACAGGTTGCTGAAGTTCAGAACTGGGGGAAGAGGGGGGAGCTGACCCAGGCTTAATACTCTCAGTACAAGGCTGTGCAAGACTCAGCCACTTTAATCCAAGCAATTATTTTTCAGTTAGAAAGTAGTTGATATTGTAAGAAGCTATATAAACACTCAATTCTAGTCAAACAAGTACTGCCACCTATGAAGGCAAGCTTAATACCCCAAGTGCATTTAGCCCAGTCTCCTCCCATCATGCACATGTGACAGTTCACCTCTAACCAGAGAAAAACATGTCCTAACCAGTCATGTTAGCACGTTAGGACTTTGCTTGCTCCAGGCTTCAAAGCAAGCCTCTGGAGCTCATCAAGATGCCAATTTTCCCAGTTTTGCCAACAAAATAATCTTCAGGAAAAAATCCTTCTGATTACGCAGTCAGGCTTAATGCAACACACCATGACTAATCCTCTTAAATTTTCTCTGGGTCCCACACTGTAATCTCAGAAACACAGGAGAAACTGTTCTTTTCATAGGAGCTATGTGACTGTGGGGACTGTCACAATCTTACTCAAATAGCAACTGATTACTCACTGCTATCAACCTGAGTTATCAACACACAAGTTTCAGCACACAGTCCTGCTTACTTGGGGTGCAACCACAGGGCAGTAGTCTCAAATGATCAGGCATAAGCTGTAAAACAGCACTCATCCACATCAACCACCACAGACTTCTGGGGTCACATCTCATCACTCCCCACAGTGCAGTACATGGATGCACTTAGCTCTTTTAGACCATAATGTGGAAACAACCTGAAAAACTACCTGGCTCTCCAATGGTTTAAAATAACACCACTACAAGAAGGTAGAAAGATTAACAGTTTGGAGATAGGGAAATTAAAAGGAGAAATCACATTCAGACTACATCTAGAGATGTATCCCTTATCAGCAATTTACACCTACAAGTGCATCAGAGCATTTTATTAAAATCCCAGCGATTTAAAAGAATGAAAAAAAATAAAAACCTTTAGGTCCCCGACACTGTTTCCTTGGTGTCAGATAAAACAATGCAGCGAATGAGTACTCAGTTTTCTGATCAAAGGTATGGCCTGTTCTTGTAACATCCAGAAAGAAACATGCACACAGAAAATGCATGCAAAAGGCATGAGAGCCTCAGTAAGAGCTGCGTGTTGGATTGCTTAATTTGGGTCCTTTTCTCTTTAATCTTACTAGAAAGCTCTGTATGAGAGAGCTGACTCATAGAGTTCAGGAGCTGAGAGATGGACACTTAAAAATTCATAAATAATAAACTTCTCAAGTGTTGCATTTTCTTCCCTTTGTGCTCAAGGGAACTCATGCACCATCTCAGCTGGCTTAACTCAAAAAACACCACATATTTTGATGATAGAAAGGAAAAGTTGATGTACAGGGAATTGTTTAAACATTTGTTGTTCTGCTTAGCAACAACACACTTCCACGGCTAAAAAACCCGTAAGACATGAGATACAGAGACATATTGTTACCTATCATAAATAGTCTGCATTCTTCAGCTCCTTATGCGCTTTTGGTCTGCCATTTAGTCAGACTTGCAGCTTCCTGGCAGATACCTCCCTTTTGCACTTTGTACAACACAAAGCATATCAGAACTCCACAGAGCAGCCTGTGATTTATACTTTGAGGGTATCTAAACTGGCTAAGTGACTTCCAGAGAGAAAACAAATTACACATTNCCAACAACATTCAAAACAAGACACACACATACCTCTCATGACAACAAAAAGAAAGAAAAAACATGCTTTTCTTCATGCTATGTGCTGTATCATCATAACATAATAAGCAGTACTTCTGTTCAAAGACTTTAATCTTATTATTAATACCTCTTAGCTCCGTGTATATTACATCTTCTCGTGTCTCATCACCAGCATTCAAAATCTTTGCAGGTACAGCTTTACATTATATACATACACAAAAAGTAATCCAACAAGGGCCCTGTCTAAATAGCAGTGGTAAGGAAAATAGAAAACAAATACTTAAATGGCAAAACACATGCACTTCCAAAATTGAGTTCTGGCTAGCCCCTCAAGTCCTCCTTTTCAAGGAAAGCATTTGTATTGACTTTCGTATGAATACATTTTTTGTTCTTAGCTCAAATACTTCAAACTGGTTTTTAACACATTCAAGTTAACATAAATATCTTGTCCAGCTACACAGGGGAAAAAAAATTAAAAATTTTAAAAATCTGTTTGTTGAATGGGAAAACAATTTGTCATAATTTCTTTTTCCATGTATTCCACTGCACCATATGTGGGGGCTGGAAGAGAGCCTAAGAACATCTGCCATAGACTTTAAAATCCCTAATAATAGCACAGCTGGTGTCCTCAGCCTAATGATCTCAGCACAGACTCATGTGGCCACTCCTGACTGTGGCCCCCAATCCAGGCAAAGCACAAAAGCCCTCAAGGGCTGGACACCTTCATTCATTCATTCTTCACTCAATTTGCATTTCACTAAAGAACCAACACAGAAAGCAAGTTGAAATCCTTACATTTTGAGCAGTTCAACAGTCACTGTTTCCGTAAGATTCCCCCATGCTCCTTTCATTAAATTCCAGTTTAGCAATATTCCATAAAATGAAGCTCCTCAACAAAATAACTGCAAATCTCAGGGATCCAGGGTTAGAAACCTAAAACGCTTAACTGCATTTAACTGTACTGCAGCGGTGACGTTTGGGTATTTTTTCTCCCACTAAACTCAAGGACTATCTTCATCCTGTCCATTTAGTTTACTTACAAATAAATGTTTCCACCAGCTTGCTTTTAAACATGTTCAAATGTGCTGGTTTACAAATGAGCCAACCCATAGTCCAACAAATAAAAAAAAAAATGAAGGCAGAAGAGCACAGAACTCAGGATACGAAACTATGTTTAAGCTCACACAGAGTCAGCATTGGGCTCTAACTGGTATTTATCCCCCAGATGTTTTAGGAAAATGTCCATGATTTTCCATGCCCAAAGGATGCAGCTCTGTGAAGGTGGGAACAAAAAAAAGCAATATTTGGGTGGGGGTGGGGTTTCTGAGACTTTCATTCCCTTCAGTCCAAACTCTGCCCCCTTTACTCTTTCATCTCTATTTAAAAAAAAAAAAAAAAAAAAAGAAGGTATGTTCGAGCAGTCAACAGGCATGAGTTCAGTTTAACATAAGGTGTGCAGGTGGACCCATGGAAGGTGTTTAGCCACTGGCAAAGCATGAAGGGGTGGCTACTTTAGCAAATTGCTGCATCCACAGTAACAACAGACTGAATACTGAACTCCTGATTCCAAGAACAGCCCATTTAAATCCGACTGCTCTAAAATGCCAATGTGACACTAATATCCTCATCAGAAAAATGTTTTCTTTCCTGTTTCTCATGAAGGAGAGGAGGGAAAAATCCTAAAAGCAGAGAAAGGCAACACTTTGTAAATTCCCACACTGTCCAACAATATTGGCCCTCTTAAAAGAAGAGATATTTAGCAGATAATCCTTCTTAATTTGTACCACATCGCTGAACAACAAGGGGAAAGAGAAAATACAGAGCAAGTTACTTACTAGTGTTATATAAAAGCACCAAAGTCTGAGAAAGGAAAAAACACTAGACTAGCCCAGTTACAGTAATCAATTTGGCTGTGACAAACATACTTACAGTCATGCATCAGTTATAAGCCTTACTCCTCCTACTACCCTCTATCTGATCTGTAACTCCACTCAGAACTAGATACAGACACATTTTAGGCAGTATTTTTAAATCAAGACCATAACTGAGCCATTAAACTACACATGTGCTCTTATTTCTGACTTGACCATGAAAAAAAGTATATTTTAAGGAACTAGGTGAATGATCCCACCTTTTCAAACAAAGTCTAAACATCAGCAAAAACTACATCAATGGAGAAACAAAAACCTGTAGCAGAAGAGTATCTACAGAAAGAAAAGATACAGCCTTAAACAACATCAGTTTGACCATAGATTCTTAATTCCAACAGCTATACAACACAAGTACCAAGAGAAGGCTGTACTTGTGGTCCTGTCTAGATTTCTGACTGCAAATAAGAAAAAACTGCTTGAATTTTACCTTATACCCCAACTGGGGAGCTCACTGTGCAATGGCAGCAACAGCTGTGTCACAAGTGTTGACCGTGGCCATAGCAAATATCTGGGCTGGCACCAGTAATGAATTACACTGCTTTATAAAAATAAGTTTGACATCAGACACATTAAAGAAGTCTACTGTTGCTGTGCTGTCACTTGTGTAACAGATACAGTAGCCACATATAAGACACATGATGTCCTTCAACTTGGCAGAAAGGGCCACTGTTCACAAAAAAAGCATGATCTCTCAGAGGCAATTTGCAGAACTCACACAGTTCTCGTGTGTAAGCCAGCCCACAGCTGCTGGCTTGGAGCAGGCACGTACCTACTGCTGTCTCCGGATTTTGTTTCCTCACTTGCTACAGGCCCAAATTTTTTTTCCCTTTATTTCTGGTGCAACATGTGTAGCTAGAACTCCCTTGTGACAGAAAGCAGGTAGAGACAATGAGTCCTTATAAGTGGGTTAGTACTTCCCTACTTCAAAGAGACTGGCCCTGGCTATCTGCACTATTTCAGCCAATACGATGATATCTGCATAAAACTTCCAGGTGCTCAGCCTTGCTCTGCTAGCAAGACAGGCTACTGATCAGGAAAAGGCCAGGAATTTTAACATGCAGGCTTTCTAGCCCGTCTGCATGCTATGTCCTTCCTCTCAGCAATTTTTAATTTCCCCAGAAAACTGTTTTCTCTTCCTGAGTATTTCAACATGTGCCTTTATTAAGCAGCTGTCCTGACAGAACCTGTATTTTTCTATTCAGGAAGCTACAGACTGGGGCGTAAGACAAATAAGTCTGATATAGGACAAAGACAGACACAATGCAAACACTGTACAACTGCAAAGTGCAGTCACTGATAGACACAGTTACCACAACCTGTAATAATTCCTGCTTGGCCTGATTCCCATCTCTCTGGAAATATGTCTCTGACAGTAATGCTGCACACAGCCTGTGCAAGATTGGGGGTGGATGGGAGAGCTGTTCTAACATGACAAACTGATCACAAAGCTCACAAATAACATCAGATCGCAGTGCAGTTATGAAGTAGACTAGAGGCCTTCCAGGCTACTACTAAACTTGGTTAATGAGACAGTCCCTGACTTTACACAGCCTTAATATTCAGAATAACAGTTTGATTCACACCAGCTGTCATTTTATATAAAGAGGTGATAGGCTCCAGTGAAAGTGACTTGGCCAACTTAGCTCAAGGAGTAACAAGCCCTTGAAGCACACACCATGCAGTAATTACCTATATCACTACGTGTGAATCTTGTGCCAGTTGATATGCCCATCTTGAATAAGTATCAAAAAAAACCCAGTTAACAGAAGTGGACAGCACACTCACATTACTGCAACTGTGTACTGAGTTGAACACAGTCTGCATACAAGAAGCAAAACCTGGACAAAAGACCCAAGACAGCATCACTATGCTCAGCTGCATTTACGAGCACTGAGCTGAAACAGGTTAAGAGACTAAATCCCCCCTCTTGTTCACAACACCTCCCCAGCAAACTCCCCCATCTGCAAACCCACCCTTCCCAGTATAAATGTCAACTAGTACAAGGACAGTGCTACCAAGAAATACATTTGCTCCTTTCCTACCTTCTTCTCATTTAAGCTGCACATGTGCTTCACCACAAAGTATTATACCCCAGGGCACAATGAAAAAGTGGAAGCATCAGTGCTTAAGTATTAGAAGAGCCACCTGCAAGTGCAAAAGACAGCTGTTCCATGCTCTCATTTGCTTTGTGGTCATTTGGAAGTATGCAACTACAAAAGCTCCAAATAGAGTAAAACAAACATATACCGGGCACAGTTCATGTCAGCAGACATCTCTTAACCTGAAGGTCATATTGTCAACAGTAAAAATGTGGAAGCAGCTGCTGACCTTTTGACATGATCCCTAAACTGCAGCATGCAAGATCTAGGACACTGTAATTTAGAGACACATTTGAGGTGTCAAAGATTCCAGACTCTGTCAAGGATTCCAGACTCTTTTACCTCCACAGCTGAGATACTGTATATAGCACCTACACTCAGGCAGGTTACCCTAGTGTAACAGTAATTTGGCCTTTTTTGTTTTGTTTTTAATTAAAAAACAAGAAGCTCAGAGGTCAATATAGGTTTCCAAAACAAGATACTGGCTATTTTGGACCAAACATCATGTCTTGTAAAGTAATAGATCCTTCCAAATTCTACTACCCTTCCCTCAAAACACACCCACCCACCCAGTCACTGTATTCCTTTCTCCTTCTCCATCTTTTTCACTTCAGGGTAAGAGGGATCTTCACACAAAACCAAACAAGTAACAACTCGTTTAACCCTTGTGACTCAAGTCTGGGTTTGCTGTTCCAGAGTGTAAGTGGCAAACTATGCTGAATCTACACTCATTTTGCTGTCCTCTGCAATCACTTCCCAAAAGAGCAAAGATAGCCCTCAAGACACAAAAAGCAAGCAACCAACCCCTTTAAAATCAATAATTCACATCTTCATGACTTGGATTACTCAAGCAATTATCCATGAGTTTCAGGGCCATATTCTGTTTCTCATAATTGATAGGCATTTACATCTGTAAATATCCCTGTTTCCAACTTCTATTAAAATCTATTCTCTAAAACATTACTTAATCCTCTTGTTCAGAAATGCTTTTTTTTTTAGGTCAGTTTTAGCAGGCACTTCATGAAGTTTTTGCTAGACAGGCAATACAGTTAGGTAGCACAACTTCTTTTGGCCACCACAAAAACTTCTTGGTATGTTTTGTGAAAAGGTATTTAGAAAAGAAATTTATGAAACAGTTATTTGGGTTTGGGGTTTCTTTTAAGAGTTAAATCTTAAATAAGAATTTTTATGCATATTATGAGTTCCATTTAACCTTGTTTGCTCATTTTTCTCTTTTAAAAGTCTGTTACTTCCAAGAACTTTACAAACCATTAATAGATATCCTGAAGAAAAAGAAGGGGAAAAAAAAGGATTACCATTTTCCCTGTTGGAGCTCTTTTATATGAGGAGATAAAGGAAACTCTGTAACACTTGACATATAAAACAAAGCCAGAGAATAAGTATGGTTAAAAAAAAAGAAAAAAATAAGAACAGGGAGAAAAAGTAGCTCAGCCAAAATGTCAGAATTCATAAAAGATGCTTGCAAATGTCTTCAGTGTCCTTAAAGAAACACCAGTGCCTTAATACTCTGAGATCTCCTTTCACTTCCCTGGTGGTAATGGACTATAGCGTTGAACAATGAAGTGTCCAAAGCAGTCCCTCCCAAAATCTATTCTTTAACTTCACGTATACTCAGTTCCAAGTTGGCACACTACTGGATTATAGTCTTCTATCACAAAACAAACAACAGTTTCCAGTTAAAAATCAGGGCAATCAGGAACCACTAGTTCCCACTCAGAAGAGAAATTAATTATCTGTTGTAGGATTTACATCAGAGCCATAACACGCTGAAGCCCTGTTCGTACTTTCCCAATATCTGAAGTTTGAAGTAAGTATTTTACAGCTGTTCAGTCTAACGGTTCATTAAATAAAAAAAAATAAAAACCCATCCAAAAAACTTTTATTGCCCACATTATAATAACTGCTTCCTTACCTTGCCAGGGAAAGGTCTGAGGAACAAAGAAGAGAGCACAGCATTACATCTGCTATAACAAGTCATGTTACAAACTGATCATTTTCCTGACTAGGCAGCCCCTCCTATTTCCTCTTACTCATTTCTCCCGCTGCAATATTATATCATGTTTTATCTTCAAGTTATTCCAGCTGGTCATAGGATCAAAACAATAGGCTTGCTCCTAGGTGCATTTAGGAATTTCCTCTCAGACTTCTTGACAAACTAATTAGTGCTAATCTACCAGATAAGAGCGACAGGACAGGGTATTCAATCCTCTCTGTGCAAATCTGCTAACCAAGGGTACTAAAATGATGTTAGTGGCTTTCTTTTATTAAAAAAGAAGAAAACAAGCAAACAAAAAAATCCAAAACAAAAATACCCCAACAAAATACAAAACAAAAACTCCCAAACAACTAACAAATCATTCAATTTTGACGGTATTAGCTCTCATTTTTAAAGAGACCTATATAACTTAATTAACTCTAATTTTTAAAGAGACCTATGTAACTTAATGCCCACAGGCTGAATACAAGGTGTGGTGTTATACACCTAAAGCAAACTAAACACTAATTGGCCTTTCCTGCACATTCCTGTGTCACCTTTGTGCCATCTCCACC
Organism: Ifrita kowaldi; assembly: GCA_013398055.1. NCBI lineage: Eukaryota > Metazoa > Chordata > Aves > Passeriformes > Cinclosomatidae > Ifrita > Ifrita kowaldi. Next base: position 276,148 of record VZRS01007580.1, read on the forward strand.
ATTCATCTAACTCCCTAAGAAAGATAAACTAGCAATAAAACTAAAACTAAAGAAATCTAACCAGCTTTTCAAGCCATGTTTTTCAATTTGCCTCCCCAGCTCATTTCCCAGGGAGTAATGGTCAGTATGAAAGATCTGTGCACAAAGAGGTGCAACACACAGCTGGTAGGACAAGGCAGGACTATCCCCAGCAGAGACGGCAAACTGTGAGCCCAGGCTAATCTGGTTAGAGAAGCACAGCCTTCAGGCACATGCCTTCCCAGGCACCTCTAGCTAATATCTGTGTAGGCTGTCCTGAAAGCACACTGTCACCCTACTGCACACTTACTCTGGAGCCATATAACCTTGTTGCTCCTTTTTCCTCGGTGCTTCTATCACTCCACATCAATGTGATCAGAAATGCAACCTGGTTGGTGTCTTGGTTTGAAAAGACAGGTGTCTGTACAGGAGGGCAGGAGCCTCCCCTGGAATGGAAAAATGCAACCCCCTTCCCTCCGAATTATTATAATTTTGAAATTAAGGGGCTTTCAGGCAAAGATAGGGTTAGGAATAACAGTTCTTTACTAATACATATAACAAGGTAAACCAACAACAGTAGCTCCGGCAGCAGCAGGAGACAGAACCACAGACCCAATACCAGTGTCTCTCAGCCGCAGGCCGTGGGCACTTTCCCCTCTGGTGCAGTTGCGCTCACAGCCGGCAGGCCCGGGGTCCCGGGGAGGGGAAAACGGACGAAAAGCTTCACGGACTCTCCGGGTAGCTGATCCCAGGTGTCCGGCCGGACCCTCGGGAACAGCAGGCTGGAACAGCGGAGGCGAGCACAGATTCCAGGTGGCAGACAAGATGTATCAGGAGCTGCAGCAGGAATCCTGGGGTTTCTCAGGTAGAAGGAAGAAAACCGCCGAAAAGCAGAAAGGTTCTGACGAACTGCGTCCGAGCCCGGCTAGCACCAACCGCCCTGACTCCACCCAAAACCAGGTGAAAGACCAGTAGTCCCAGCGACCCCCCACCCTCTGTGGCAAGGTCCCTTTGTGTGGCTTAAGCACCGGCAATTTATTGTCCTGGCAACAGTATGGGGAAAATTCTCTAAGAAAGAAAAAAGAACAAAACAGAAGGGGAACTCCCCAAAACCCCAACAGTTGGAAAAACTAAGCCAAGGGGATGGGGGAGTCAAACCACTCACAGGCACTGTGCTGGCTTCAGCTGTGTGGGTTTTCAAATACTGGTGTTGCAATGCATTCTGCCAAGCTTCATTCCCATGAAAATAGCAATCCCTGGTGGGACTCAAACCATCAGTCCTGTAACTGGTGTGTGTGCTTAATCATGACACCACAGGGCTGAGGGACAGCACTAGGTGAAGGCCCAGAGCCAGAATTTACAGATCCTACACAAGTATCAATTAGCCCAAAACTTAACAGCAAAGGCCTCCTCTGCAGTTACAGAGAGATGAGGTTTGTTTGCCCAGACCAATCCCATAGCCACTGATGAAACTGATGCTGACAAGCTGATTGGCAACAGAAGAGACAAGAAACATCTTTGTTCTTGTTGAATTCATACCTACTGGAAGAGAAGCTCTGCTAGACGTACAAATCCAATAATCCATTTAGTCCATAATAATCCATTATTAGTTGCTAGAAAGGAAGAAAATTAATTTTTTCCTTTTAAAAAATCGTGGGATTAAAGCTGGCCTATGATGAACAATTAGGACTATTTAAAAGTACAGTTTTGTCCACCTGAATTGAAACCTCTGTCTAAATACCAGTTGACAAGTCATGTGAAATTTTTGTTAAGGAAGCATCAGCTTTAACAAATAAAAAGAAATTGGTTTCAGTTCTTAATTCTTACTGTAAATATACATATAGATCAACATAATGCATTTCATGCTACTTTTTGATAAAAACCCCAAAACATTCATAGTCACATTTCATAAAGTCATAGCTATACTTTGGGTTGGAAAGGATCTTAAAGGTCAACTAGTCCGACGCCCTGCAATGGGCAGGGGGACACCTTTCACTAAACCAGGTTGCTCAAAGCCCTGTCTAGCTGGCCCTTGAAGGTTTCCAGCATCCAGAGCTTCTCTGTGTGTATCATTTAAGGTCTTCTCATTATGATAAACCTCCTGTCATCAGGTCTATTCAACAACCACTTGGGAACAAGAATAAGGCAAAAAATATTCCTCAAAGAACAAAATAAGATCGTAATAAAATCATGCATGCTGAATTTAAGAAATCCATTCTCGTATTCAGGATCTGCACCCAACATGCAGTGACATCAATCTGCCTTTTCCACCAGGGCTGAGCAGCTCTTCATGAGCTAGGTAACTACTGTGAACTGTTAATCCTATGTTTATTGTCTTCGAATTACACTTGGTTATATCTTTGCCTTCATATACAAACATTTCTAGACTTAATACATCACTCACTCCGTAAGTTATCTATATTTATTTTTTTAAAGACAGTAATGGCCCCATGAGCAAAACAAAAAAGATTCTTGTCCTTTTTTCCAAGTCAAAAATCCTATTTCCCTCCTCTCTTTCCTGCTATTCAGAGTAATAGTACAGAGGGATATCAATGAGAAAACCTTCCAGTTTTCTTCCTTTATGTCAACATAGAGCAGGTGTCCTCTGAAAGCTGATAAACAGTACAAAATGGGTGCAGTGTTTTCTCTTGCAGGGTGGATGGTAGTAAGTCAGGCTCAAGAAACTGTGAGCAAAGTGAGATAACTGTGTGTCTTGGAAGTGTTCTATTCCCATCCTGTGAAATTCCAGGCTCCCATTTTGAACATTGATCTTTTTCATAGCAATATCCCACTGCCAGCTTAACATTCCACCTATTTTACTAAAATAACTACTGCAAAAGTAGCACCATCTTATCCTGCACAACCCATCTGCCAGACATGTTTAAAACTTCTGTAAAATGCACTCAAATTACTTGAGCAAGTCATATGCTCCTCAGGGAAAGCAAACTCTTTTGGGCCACCTGAAGTTTTCCTTCTGTAAGAGAATTAGTAATGTACACTATCAACCTTAGTACTGTAGGGGAAAAAAGTGCAGGTGTAGCACACACGTCTGCTGAGGTTGCTGAGTTGTTTCACATACCCTGTCAGCCCCTAAATAGCTACAGAATGTGCCAATCCACTGACTCCAAGAGACTGATAGCCTTTTAACAGAGATTCACAAGAACTGGATTTAATTCTAGTACTGGCATGAACTCCTGAATTACCTCAAATGTTTTGATCTTGTTGCCACCCTTCATCCATTGCAAAGTAAGAGAAAACTGATTTTTGTGATTCATGAATGCTTAAACAAACTCAGTTCATTAGAAGTTCACATTGAATATTTTCAGCCTTTGCAATGTAAAAGGGCAAAGTATGCAGGAAAGTTGCATTTGCCTGAGGTACAACAGTTCCTAAACGAAACCTCATTTAGTAGATAAAAGCAGTACAAGTGAATGTCATGGAGAAATCAATGTTCTCTGCAGAGAAAAAAATGATAGCATAACATACATCCAGTAGTATGACAGTACACACCTCTCTGGACTTTGGGACAAAGTACTCTGCCAGATAAATGCAATATTCAGCTTCTCTCAGTCTTTTCATTCTAATGGCTTTTGATATCTTGCAAAAACACAGTTTTTGAGAAAGCCGCTACAGAGTAAAATTCTAGGGAGCAAATACAGGAATAATCAAAGGTTACAAACGTTTCAGACAATTAGAAAAAGCATTTTCAGTTGAGATTGCCTTATACTGGAAACGTGTGGCTCTCAGGTCAGTCACAAGTCACCGGGTCAAGCCATAACACGCTTATCTACCACCTGACAACACTACATGACCCTCAGGAAATACAGGCATAAAGGACTGATTTTGATATGGGCTTCACACGTGCAGGTTTACAGAATTCATTACAAGACCAAAGGCTCCAAGAAGGTAATGTTTTTGGTTAATCCTCATCTCCACCCCCTCCATAAACACCTGGAAGTGATCAATACTGCAGTATTACCCAAACACAACAAAAGCCCACCATTCCTTTCTGACAGCAGCGCAACTTGTAAATAGAGCAGATCTAGCACAAAAAAACATGTTAAAAGCAAGACTGATTTCCACCTCATCACTTTACATCAACAGTGATTAACACTTCCTCAGAAAGAACTAGTATGATCAGACAAGGCTGCAGAGAAAGAAATTCCATTTAAAACAGGTTTAAAGGGCAGTCTAAGGACTTTGACATCATTCCAATGCCTTCCAATTCTGCTAATTTTACAGGTATCACTGTGGCAATAGGTTTGCACAGATTTAAACTGCAAGGTTTCTGCTTATTGCAGAAGAGTGCCTGCTGCTCCCCTGCGAAGTATGCAACTGTGCAGTATCTGATAATGAAACTAGGCTCTCTGGGACAGACAATGTTGTTAGTAACACAAGCTCCACTTACATAAACATTAAAGAGGACAGCAAAAGTCTTCATTTCCCACAGCAGACATTGATGAGACTTAAAAAAAAAATACCTCTCTCTTGAAACAAAATTGCACTTCAGTATCCCCTAGGACACCAAATTGTGGCTGCTGTCAAACCACAATTCATACAGGGTCCTGATTTGCTTGAAATTAGATTCCAATACGACATTACCAGCAGCTGCCTTTAAAAAGATGAAATTTAGAATTTACATGAAGACACAATGTAAAAATGCACTGATTGATTTCAACAGCAGTCCACTAAGCTCTTCAAAGAGGCACATGTAACTACCTCAATGTATCCACAGTTTTCATTCTTCCCCTCTAAAGTATAAATGTTTCCACTGCATAAACATTTTCCTAACCTTTGGTTTCTATTAAAAGATGGAACAGGTCAACTCAGCATTATTTTAAACTCCATTGAAAACTAGTGATGAGCAGTTTTTCTGTGTTTTGTTTGAAGCATGGAATTATTACCTAGTGGAGCAGGGGGTTCACACATTCTTTCCTTTAACTGGGAAGCTAGATGAGAGGTGATCCTTCCCCTCTAGTCGGCACTGGTGAGGCCACATCTGGGGTACTGTGTCCAGTTCTGCGCTCTCCAGTACAAGAAAAAGATGGACATACTGGAGAGGACAGTGACTGGCCACTAAGACAAAGAAGGAAGACCAGGGCATTCCTCCTATGAGGAAAGGCTGAGAGAGCTGGAACTGATCAGCTGGAGATGAGAAGGTTCAGGGAGATCTCATCAATGGGTATAAATTCCTGCAGGGAGGGAGGACAGAGCTGGGCTCTTTCAGTGGTTCCCAGTGACAAGACCAGAGTGATGGGCACAGCCAGAAACACAAGCAGTTCTCTCTGAACATCCAGGAACATTTTTTCCCTGTGAGAGTGACCAGGCACTGACAGAGGTTGCTCAGGGGGGTAATGGAGTCTCCAGCCTTGGAGATATTCAGATGCTGTCAAGACACAGACCTGTGCCAAGTGCTCTAGGATAACCCTGCTTGAGCAGGGAGGTTGGACCTGATGACCTCCAGAAATCCCTTCCAAACTTAACCATGCTGTGATCCACCAAAGAAGCAACCTTCCTACAGAGCCCAGTATTTCTCTCTTCCGTTCATACAGGCGCTTGGAGTCAAGAACATGCCATAAGCACAAAAATATGCAGCAGGTTATTGTCAGCCTCAGCATCTCATCCACCAACACACAACTAGTGTTGGTTATATCAGAGCTTGGAGTGCAGGAGTTTCAAATTCAGCTCATGTTCACTAAAGACTATTCTCTCCTGACACTGAAGTCCAACCCACTTACTATTATTGCTTCCTATGCTCCCAGCTAACAGCTGCTCAGCTGCCCAGGACGGACAATCTGAAAATTAACCTTGAAAACAGCTCTTGCCTACATCAAGGGCTCAATTCCAAGCACCATAACATGGAAGGGAATAGAAGGGGGACTCCACAGCCATGAGAAAATTTGCTCTGCTAGGCAGCAGCATGGTCTAATGCCAAAACAAGCCAATAATGAAACTTTGCAAGAGCTTTTAAACCAAGCTCTTCCCACACTTCCTTCCTTCTTTCTAGTACTCTGCTACAGTGTTCTGAACTTCTGCTATAAACACAAGCAAAACCAACAGGACTCTAACATATTAATCTATCACTATTGTTACCAAAAAACCCCAAACACACACACACAAGAAAATATGACAGTTACAGAGCAGCAGTCTTATTTGGGTCTTCAGCATCTAATGGATGGCAAGGTTAGACAATCCTGTCCAGAGAAGCTGCAAGATAAGGCAAAGACTCAACTCCAGTACGGTCACTCACCGATTTAACTAAAGCAAATCTGCCAACATAATTGAATCTAAGAATTATCTCTGAGCTAATCTGTTTGTGCTATCAATAAGCCTCTTAGCTGGTCAACCATAAGCAGGATGACTATACAGCATGACTTTTTGCACCGTGATCAATAGGCTCCAATAAAACCAGAAGTATTGATGACTCAAAGTTCAAATAGAGGACAGTTTTAGACAAAGAATAGTATCAGTGATCTCCTGAAATTTATTTAGGAAACATCACTACAAAGTAAAATAAAAGTGCTTGTAAACTCACAGCTATCTTAGACAAACCACAGAGTAAGCAGGAAGGCTTTGAATCAGACACCAACTGGTATCTTGGGAAGTCTATGTTAACAGGAAGTTCATTCTCAAGATTTTTATCTCTCCAAGTAGCACTGATACCACAACTGAATCCACAAAATTGAGCCCTCCATACAGGTGCAGCATTCCAAGGTGTCAATGGCATTGCTAGTGGAGTTTTAATGATACATACATGACCAGGGAAACAAACCTTCACAGCACAGGCACTGCACACCACACATCAGTTTTACAGTTCCAGCCTTGCAAAGCTTCATACAGTAACTGAGCTCTGACTACAGCTGACATGCCATCGCTGTCATTTAGTGACTAGAAAGGAGTTCTCCTACTTATTGTGTTTTTGTGGTAACTCTGAAAGCCACTTGGCGTGCTTTGCTACTGGAATCTGCTCCTTTCCACAGCCTTTCTGAAGCACACCAGTGACCATCTCGCTCCCAGCAGAATCAAGGAGCAATATGAGCATCACAGGGGAAAATGCCAGCATGCATTCGGTCATTTTACATGCAATTTAAGTGTATTTATTCTTGAATGTTGATCTTGTGACAACACTAAGCTTCTCACAGAGGCAGAACTGCCAGGTACATCTGGAGAAAAGAACAGTTCGAAAGGAAAACAGAGCTAGTTATAAAAACCTACCTATCAACAATATTTTTCTGACCAATGGGCAAAAGCACAGCTCCTATTTCCCTACTGTGGTTATCATGACTCCTGATAATACAGACCAGTTCTACTGGTCTGGCTGTTCTTTCATTAATGTGGAAGTATTGGGAAATAAGTAGTGTGTGAAGTCAAATTAGAGTTTTGTAAGAGTTAAAACCGGGTTATTCAAAGATACACCAATTAAGTACCTGGCCTAATATTGGAGACTTATTAGAACAGGCACTCATTTTTACTGAGGCACAGGAAAAGCTAGCTGGTTCAAAATTTTAAACAAAGAATACACAATTCTCTGCAAATTAACAAGAAACTACCAACCTTGACTTCAGTATCACTCACAACATACAACATCCAGACAACCCAAAACAAGTTATGTCTTACAAATGTTATTTCTGGTCCTGGCAGAAGGAGCACTAAACCACCCCAACTCCAGAAATCAATAAAATTTTTAAGACTTAGGAAAGAAATGTATTTCAAACAAATGTAATTCATACACTGCCTTTTCCCTTAATTATCTCTCCTCTCCCAAGGACAATTTTAAATAACATAGGAAATTGTTATAAAGAAAAATGTGTACAGCTTTTAGAAAGGGTAAAAGGTTTGCCTTCCAATATTGCAGATGCTGCCTCAATAGCACTTATTCTGAGAAACCTTTCTACAGAGTTATTTAAAAAAAAAAAAGTACCTTGCATTCAGTTTACAGTCTATCACAGCAGACAGAATGCGAAGTTTTAGCATTTTCCCTTTTCAGTATTATAGCAACAACGGTAAGAAACAATAATATTGATCAAGTACACATTCAAAACAAAAACATTTAACCTGCACTAATTTTTGCAATACTAATCTCATTATTCTATCCCAAAGCAGATTGGCTAGAGTATAAATAAAATCCTCAGAGCCCACAGAAAGATTAGGATCGAATTACTTCTACAAAAGCAGCTGGTAATCTGTTACAGGAGGCAGAATGTGTGAAGCAGCAAGGAGCTCAGGCGTGAGCTGCAGCAGAGAGGAACAGGAGTTCCCACCAGTTCCAAGCAAATCCTTCCCATCTGATCTTGCTCTCTGATACGTGCAAGTCCGCTTACTCCCACCAGCTCTCACCTGTGTTCCACAAACTGTCAGAGTGCCAAGTTAACAGCCATTAATATACATGGCAAAACTTGTGTACCACATCCTGGTCGTGCCTCATTAGTCACGACTCTGGATTAAACTAGTCAGATGCTCAGAGGCTGCTGCAGCAGCTTGATATTTCTTTGGGATTTTAAGCACCCACATGTCAAACACAGAGCACCTTATATATAAATGTATGTGCCTACTCTCGTTGATGCTTCCTCAGCATGCTGGTGTGCTACCCACTGCTCTAGAACAGGCACCAAGTTCCAGTGTGAACTTTTTGTTCGTAACTGAACAAAACATGAACAGAAGATTTTTGTCTGGTATGGGATTTTTTTGCACTAGATCCAGAGAGCCTACTTCTTTCCACTACTGTCATCCATCATGCAGCTCAATCCGCTGGCAAGTGGGAGTTCATTCATGCAACTGACAGAAACTTCTGTTTTACTTCAACAGAAATTTAAATAATATCCATTCTATCTGTTCATACAGCCGTCCGGTCTTTACTCAGTAAACTGAAAAACTCTTGCCTTCCATCAGGATTTTTACCATCCTGGTTTTCGTACCTTACAATGATGCCCATTGAAAAACAGAGAAGTATGCTGTAATCATGGCTTAATACAATTTTCTTATTGCCAGCACAGGTTGCTCGGACTCAGTTAAAACAGGTTACAGTGCCTCAGAGAAGGCACAGTTTTGTGAATACAGTCCCTGGGCTTGGAGACAACACTCCCTTCTCCAGGCTTCACGTGGTAACTCCAAAAGAGCCCTCCTAGGACAAACATGTTTAAAGCCGGAGAAGTTCAAGCACAGGCAGAAGCCAGGGCATTACAAACAGTACACGCAACTGTGTACACACAGCAGTAAAACAGGCACATATGGCAAACGGGTCATCATAACTGTTGCTTGGTTTGGTTTTGTTTTAACTTTTTTTGTTGTTGTTGTTTGCTTTTTCTTTTTTTGCTGTTGCTTTCCTGATTGCAAAAACCATTACACCCACGATTTAATCTCAGCGGACTGAAAGGTTCAAATAAGGTTACAGATTACAAGGCAGAAAAAAGTGTCCCCACGGAGACTTCTCCTGAAGTTGGAGAGAGGGAGAACATGAACCCTGGCTCCCACTCTTTAACAGATGTTCCATTTTTTCTGACATTTCCTACTCTACCCTAATTTTACCTGACAAAAACCTCATCTATAAATAAAGGTTCAAAATCGTCAGCTGCAAACCAAAAGAGGAACCAAGATCCCAAACTTGCTAAAAACCATAATGGAATATTTTATTCATTTTAATCAGTGGAACACTGCCCAAAGCTATCCATAATCCCCAACGCTGAAGAAACCGAGTCAGTACTTGCAGGTCCCTCTGCGATGGCTAGAAAGCTACTTCTGGATGCAGGAGCCCTTGTATCTGACAACAGCAGCAGTTTAGCTGTAAATAATGCAGAGGCACAATTCTGCCAGCGATCCCTGACCTTCGGTTCGCAATTCCACTCATGTGCTTCTTTCCTTTAAGGGGGCGGAAGGGACAAAAGAGCACAGGCAGCAGAGCCAGGCGCAGCGCCCGCCCCCGAGCCAGCCGGCTGTGAAGGTCGAGGGGCCCGAGGACAAGGAAGAGCGGCTGCACCTTGCTCACCGCCCCGTTCCGCTGCCCGGCGAGCGCTGCAGGCCTCGCCCGCGCCCCGCAGCCCCCCCAGGCGCCCGCCGCCCTCCGCTCCCGCTCGCTCACCTGGGGGCGAGCGGGGGCA
>VZRS01007581.1:9784-45011 GCA_013398055.1 Ifrita kowaldi
AAAAAAATTCTCCTCATCATATTTAAAAGCAAGGAGCCTGCATAATGAAAGAATAAAATTGCCTCCTGTCCCTGGAAACGCTGTCCTATTTTGCCAAGATTAACTCGCTGTATTTGCATACTGCCCATTCCTGGCTAAAGACTCAGGGGGACAATTTCCAAACACTTTCTAATCTTGCACGGAGCCTGCACGCAGTGTTGTCATTTCCTGACAACCCCCAGCGTGGCTGCATCTGGCAAGCTCCACTTTTGCTCCCTTTTATTGATATTATTTCATATTTCCGCTGCTGGCTTGCCCACAGCCAGGGCCCTGCCATGCTGGGTGCTACACTAATGAGAAGGATGATGCTTTCCTCACCGTGGAACATTGCTGCATAAATCAAGGGGTGCTCGCATGAGAAATGGGCTATTAAGACCCATCACGAGGGCATCATGGGCTTTGCTGAGCTTTCTTTCCCATGCTCCCTGTTGGGGTGTCAGGAATTGCTGTTCCTTTTCTCCCCTGGGCTTTGCAGTGGAGGTTTCCCGGGTCAGGGTCTCCCCAAATCACCTAAACCCGAGATGGTGCCTATCTACTGGTACCTATTGATGAAAAGCAATGGGTCAGCCCATGCAACCCCAAATTCTGCACTATACACCAGGCTGTCTCTCAGGGGAAGCAAGGGAACACCGAGTGTCTTTGGGGCTGGGAATGCAATTGGAAATCAAAAGGGTTGGGCACTCTCTAATCGCTGTAGCAGGGTTTTATTAAGCAAATTATTACTGAGCAAGTAAATAAAGCAGCAGGAATCAAAGCGGTAATCAATAGGATGGTTTGATGCAGGGCAGCCTGAGCATGGCCTCGTGCAGATCCCACAGAGCTGCCAAAGCCGGTGCCACAGCCAGAGCCGAGGGGGGACACCCCAGTGCACAGTGCTTGAGGGGACCCAAGTGGGAATTAATAAAATAAACCCCAAAAAACCAGCTAGATGGGCACTCCTGAGAAGCATCTCAGGAGTTTCCACCCTTTTTTTATCCCACTTACACGCTGGCCCCACTGCAGCCTTTCCCTTTCCCCATGTGGAGCAGCAGCACAGAGCAGCACGTGCCCCTTGTAAGCCCTTTTTCTGCTGCCAAAAGCACCAGCAGCCCCCATTAGCTGTGATCTGCTGCAGCCCCCCTCAGCACAGGGCTGTCCCCTCCCTGCAGAGAGGGAAAGAGCCACACTGGGAGTTCCTAATCTCCCGTAAAAGCTCCTGTGTTGCACTTTCCCCTCTGTGCAGATGCAGGAGCCAGCACGGAGCACTTGGAGAGCTTCCCAAGCACCCAAGGCAAAGCTTTCCATCTCCACACCGAGCCTGCCCTGTTTGCCGTGCCCAGCTGGAGTGCAGCATCCTTTGTGGCCAGAGTGTGGCCTGGGGCTGGACACAGGGGTTCGCTGCCCTCCCCGAGTGGCTGCCCCCCAGCACAGAGCATCCCACAGTCCCAGCCTCTCCCAGGGGCCTCGGGGTTCACCCAAACCCCTCTGCCAAGCACAGCACCAGGGCAACTCCCCTTGGTGTGTATTTGTGGGACTGGGGGTGATCAAATGCTGGATATTTGTTGATAGAGCACAACAGAAGTGAGAGACGCCTGTGTGCCCTGGCGGGGATAAATCCCAGGCCCGGGGGAGCAGTGATGGACGTGCTGGGGGTGCTCAGGCTGCATCACTCACTGGGGCAGCACAGCAGCGTGGCCAAGGCTGAGGACATCGATTTGGGAGTGTTGTTTGTGACTGACCCAGGCCCACAGGGAGCAGCCCTGCGTGGGGATTTTGTCACAGCAGGGGAACGTGAGCGGGCTGTGGACGTGTTCACCCTCACAGCTCTGTGCCCAGAGAGAGCAGTGCTTTCGTGCTTTCCACCTCCCTTTGTTCATTCTTATCTCCTTCCTCCCCAGCCATGATCTGAGGGAAAGGGTCACTATTTGTCCCCTTTCATGCAAACCCAGAGTGGACCCCTCCCTCCCCAACACGCACAGGCAGCCCTGCACTGCTTAATGCTGCTGGGAAGTGTCAGTGTCCCATATGTCCCGAATTTCCTGCTGCACCAGCCCAGCTGTAATCAGCTTTGGATTACCATAGTCTCCTAAAGTACCAGAGTCTGATAACATCCCTTCTGTTACTGACTCCCTAAATCTCCCCAGTCACACAGATGGTTTCCCCCCAGCAACCCAGCACCAATTACTAGGATGGGAAAAGAACCCCAAAACAGAAAAAAAAAAAAGTTAATAACGAGGGGAAAGCCAGATGCTGTTGCACTGAGCATCTGGGGGCTGGTTTTTGCAGCAGCACAAAGCCAAGAGGATACGGAGTGAAATCAGCCAGCAGTGAATTTAAAACTGACCCCTCCCCACAAGGTGTCATTAACCTCCAGAAGAAGCTGCTGGAAATTATCTCCAAGGGCTCAGTGGTGCAGGGCTCGGGCTGATCGGAGGCTGAGATTGATGGGGAGGGGAGCCACGGCCACCTGAAGAACAAGAGGAAAAATGCTGTGAGGGTTACAGGGGTTTATCCTTCAGGACACAGTCCAAGGATTGTCTGAGCACATAAAGAATTTCCCTTTTCTCAACTGTCACCATTTTTTCCCATCCTTTTCATGAAGCAGCACGAACTGGTCCTGTCGCAGTGCTTTGAGCAGCCTGGCGTGTACTTCTCATCTCTGATGTTCCAGCAAGTCCCCAGAGGCTCCTCACCTGAGCTCCTTGTACATCAGGATGCCCTTTGGTCTCCAGCTTTCCAGAAGGTGCCGTTTTCCAAGCAGGAACGTGCTTTGGCGAGGAGCTGCACCCACATCAGCACAGCCCATGCACTGCAGGGTCACAGCACACCAGGGCCGGCTCCTCTCCTCATCACGGATTGGAAACTGGAGATCCTGAAAATCAATGATTGCTGCTTTCCAACACTTCTCCTCATTCCACTTCGTTCTGGGTTTAAACAACCTTGTAGAGGGGTTTTTATCAATCCAGTTGCCTCAAGTGGTAAAACTCAGGTCATGTGGGAAAGAGATGAGGCCCAAATATAACTGCAGCAGCCAGAAAGCAGATATAGGTCATTAATCATTATTTGAAGCCTCTGTCCTGTGTGGTGCCTGGTGTGCCTCCCACACCACAGCTGTGGGCATGGGGCAGCTCCGTGAGGGGCAAACAGGCCCAGCATGGAGCAGCACAAGGAAAGCTGTCTCCCACTGAGCTGGGACAAGGAGAGTGATGCTGGATGTTGTCCCTAGGGACCACATTTTGCAGCACTAATGTATTTAAAAGCCCTGTGCAAAGAGCTGGGAGGGCAGGTGCTCATGGAGCAGGTACAGGACAGTCCCAGGGGGACACTTTGGTCCCCAGTGCTGTCCAAAAAGCTTCACCCCCCACATCACATCAGCGCCTGTGCAGCTCACAGAGGCACCGCAGCCCGTGGGGAGGGACACGTGGCAGGGCCACCGCTGACAGAGCTCCCAGGAATGCCCCTCCAGTGACCCTGCCCTGGCCATTTGTCACCCTGGCCGAGCAGCGAGGGCAGGGACAGCCAGGAACAGAGGGCCCACAGCCCAGCCAGGCACAGAGGAGGAAAAAAGAGCAGACAGAGAGCAGTGTGAGAAACTTTGCAGGCTCCTGCTGTTCTGCCTCTGCACAGAGAGTGGGGAAGGATGGAGGGAACAGCCCGGCACCGCTGCGGGGACCCAGCGCCGGCTCTCGCCGTGGCACGCAGGCCTCAGCATCGCCATGCACGGGGCTTTCCTCTGGGTAAGGCAGCCGGGGTTTTAAATTCTTTAACATTTTCAAAAGACCGATAAGGTAAATCCTCCAGGCCCCAAGCAAGGCTCCCGCTGCACCCCACGGGAGTTTCGCCTGAATACCTCAGGATTATTATAGCCAAAAAATTTCTGTGGATTCAAATCTGAGGCTTTTCATACACAGCCTGTAGCTGCAAGTTTTGTCAGAGGATAGTCCTGATAAAGCCTCCCTGATTCTCCCCCCGTTTTAATATAATTGGTATTTCTCTCCCTGTAATCCAGGCAACTCCTTTTCTATGCCATTTCACACCAGCACTAAGGATCTACTTTTTTCCCTCACAAAAGGGAAAAATCTATTTCTCTACCCCATGTCTCAAATGTTCCTGTTCCACCTGAACAAGCCCCAGGTGGCCCCTCTGAGAGTGCCACAGGGACCCCAAAGCTGAAGAGATCAGCAATCTGAGTCCTGTGGCATCTCACCCACCCCAATGGGATGGGAAACGCAGTCAGAAACAGGAGGGGGTTTTGTCTCCACCATCCATGTGTCAATCTGCTGCCCAGCAGAGCCTGGCTTTGTCGATGGAGGCAGGGCCATACCTGCGTGGGTCTGTGAGGCTGGGCCACCCCAGGAGCTGCGGTGCTGGGTGAAACACCCGAGCCCAAGGCTCAGGAACAGGGCAGTGACAGCTCTGGGGACTTGCTGCAGGCGGTGATCACACTCTGCCCCAGCTGCTGTGAGGTTTCCAGACAGCAGAATTAAGTCTATCCATTCAGCTTAGTGCCCTGAGCTGCTCAGCAGCTTTGCCAGCTCCTCCTGCAGGGCAAGGGGTGAGGACTGCAGACAATGCCAGCCTGGAATGAGATGCTGAAGCAGCATCTGGAGGAAGGAATTTCTTCTTGTGATCTCTTTTGGGTCATGAGCATTCATGTCACCACCTCTTGGTGCTGTCCTGAGAGTTGCCATCACCCAGCAAAGGGGTGAAGATTGGAAGTTTCTTTAAAAAATGCTGTGCCCGTGTACAGCTCCAAGGTGGTACTTCAGAGAGGTTTCAGAGACTGTACCCTCTCTCCTAGGGACCAGCACGGAGGAAAATTGAACCTGAAAGGAGGAAAATGGATTTCCTTGCTGGGACAGTGCTGTGCTGCCCAGAGGTCCATGAAGGAGCTTTGCCCTCAAGGTCTGAGCCTCACCTGGGTGATCATCTGCAGCCACAGCCCAACTCCCCATTCCGGGCAAGGATGGATCAGTACTGCCAGTGTGTGCCTGCAGAGCCCCAAAGCAAATGGGAAGGAAGAGGAGCGAGGCTGCAAAGCCCAGGTAATGTGTAAATCGATAGCACAGCAGCTCAGCAGCGTTTCCCTAAAAATCCAGGCAGCCACGCTCACAAACACCTCCAGTTTAACAGCAGATTTCCCATCAGCTCAGCAAACCAGCACTCCTCAGGCACAGGCCTGCTCTGAATGGCTTCTGCCTGCCTGGGCTGGGGGAGAAATAGCAGCTGCTGCCACAGAGATGGAGTGTCAGGGGTCCCCAAAGACACCCAGCACAGAGCTGGAGACAACCCTGATGTTCCGGCTCATCTGTGTTCCAGTGCTTGGCCCTCCCTTCTCCCACACCACACAGGGACATCTAGAGACCACTTACATCAGCTCTAGGGAAGAAAAAATAGAGTATCCATAGAGGAATTAGCAGTTTTGCTAGCTGGGTGTGTCAGTCAGGCCCTGGCTCACCAGGCTGTGTTATCCCAGAGCAGGAGGCTGCCCAGCACCCAGCCCCCAAACTCAGTCTGGAGCTGGGTGGAACACCACTGAGTGGCACAGCACCCCAGGGAGCTGGGTTGGCTCTGGGGCTGGCACACAAACCCCCTGTGTGTGTGGCAAGGCAAGCTGGGGTCAGTCTCTGCTCCCAGAAACTGTTTTTCAATTTCTGGGGAAATCCCATCCCATCCCATCCCATCCCATCCCATCCCACTAACCACTCCTTGCCAGCTCTTCCCATCTTGTTAAAACCAGATTAAGCTTCTGGGTTCAATTTACTTTCAGCCCCTCTGTGGCTAGTGGTAAAAAGTACAATGCTCCCCTTCCACCTGTTAAAATCAGGCTCCAGCTACCCCTTGGATTCTTATATTCCTCTGCCTTTCAGAAACTATGAAATGCATCGCCATGAGCCAATCCCCACAGCTGTGGGTGCCACACCAGCATTCCTCTGCCCACAAGGAGTATTTCCTTCCACCCTACAGGGAGCCACAGCAATAAACAAAATCTCCTCAGACACAGCAGCATGTTTCAGCCTCACACTTGCTACTCTCTACTCCTACAGCGAAGAGATGCTGTAGAAACCAAGTGCTGAGTGCTGCAGGGCCCTGCTTCTGTCCCCAGAGTGCCACATCCCTGGTCTTCACCTGTGTCCCTGCAGTGCCCTTTCCACTGCCTATCCCTGCATCAGAGTCAGGAGCTCCCAAAGAGCCATACAGGATTTGATGTTGAGTAGTAGGGAAAAACAATTTGGAAAATTGGGAATAACCATCAACAAGTGCTCCAAAGCACTCTGGAGGCTGTGCATGCCCACAGAGTCCCTCCTCCATGGACAAGTCTCCAAGTGAAAGAGCTGAGCACATAACATCTAGCAAGGGTGTTCACTGGATGTGAAATTACTCCACAACTCATACAAAGAATGTACACATACCTCTAATTTCCCTCAGCAGGGTGGAAAAGCTGGGATCAATGACACCCTGCAGCAAAAGGCCCTTCCACTGCTTCATCCTAAACCTGCCAACTTATCTTCTCTGCTGAGGGATTGCACATGTGCCCGCTGGAAGGGGCCAACAGGAACAGCTGTGGAGCTCCAAAAAGCACGGGTTCCTTGCTGCAAGGTGGGCAGGAAGGGAACAGATTCTGGTACTTGCTACACCTGCAAATGCACCTCATGGCCATGAGACCAGGGGCTCTACGGAGCCCGAGCAGCACAGCTCTGCTCTGAGGGGATCACTGGCACATCATCAGCTGCCATCTCTGCTGAAGGGAATTAATTTTTTATTCAGTTTTATTAACCTTCACACATCTAGACCCAAGGCCTGCGCTTTGCAGCTCACACGCAGGAAAAGATGAAATCACCACGTCTCCCTGTTTTAGATATTTGCAATCGTGATGTGCCATCTGCCCCGTTATTAAACACTGTCCCAGATCCACTGATACAGGGGAAGCAATTTCCTAGGAGGTGGGAGAGCCCAGCTAGCCCTCCGCTCCTGCATCCCCCCACAGCACCCTGCGCCTGCCCCCAACCCCTGCAGACCTCAGCCCGCTTCTCTCTCTCACCTGTCTGGGACAGGGTCTCGTTCCTGATACAGGAAGCCATCACGTCTGATTTACTGCACTCAATAAGGAGAAGGAATTTAAAGCAGAAGGTTTATCCAGAGGCAAGTTTTGGAATGTTTCTGCACCTCTACCTTTGTTCCCAAAAGACTGGAACTTGTTTTGAGTGGAAGAGGCAATTTGGGACAGTTTTCAGCTATGCCTGGGGCACAGCAGAAGCTGAGAAGCTGAGCTAAAGTGCACCTTAATGATGTGCCCTTGTGCATCCTTTCAAATACCTGCATCTTAATTACTTCAGAGAACAAATTTCTGATGCTGGAAATGCAGCTAGCCCAGCTGGGGTGTCTTTCATGCCTTCCCAGCTCATTTTGCCACTGGTTCCTTCAAAGCAAGCCATAAAACCAAAAACATTTCCTTGAATGCACTTGATGGGGGTTTGATGTGAGTGGTGGGCTCTTTCATCTGCTGCTTCTTCTGAGCAGGCTGTAGATAAAAGGATGAAAGGAGAAGGGATCCTCGTGCACGTACGTGTTGCTGCCAGAGATTTGCTTGCTCGGCACTCCCTCCATCAGCTCCAACGCGCTCCCACAGCCCCAGCTCCAGGCCTGTCCTGGTGGCCTTTGCTGTGGGACTGGGATCCTCTGTCACAGCCACCTGCAACAGCAAAAGCACAGGAGGATGGGGCCAGGGCCAGCCAGCTTGTCTTGTTGGGACCAGCTCCCAAGCATCTCTGGTTAGTAGGGCAGAGGTATCCAGGGGGTTTGGGGCACCACGGTCCCACTCCGAGCCACATTTCCACAGCCCTTCAGCAGCTCAGCTCACCCAGACAGTGCCAGCACAGCTGGCAGGGCAGGGCAGGGAGCCCCCCAGTCCCTCATTCCCTCAACCTTCCCCCACAGTCTCTCAGGGATTCGTCCACAGTTTTTCCCCACTTCTGTCCTGGAGGGCTGAAGTTTCACCCTTCCTGGCAGGAGAACAGCTGGGAGTTGAAAGGAGGCTCTTGCACCCCTCTCCTGCTGAGGAGCTGAGCGAGCAGGGCCAAACAGCATCAGGAGATGGGCCAGCCTGGGGCAGGGCAGCTTCTCTATCCCAGTTTTGCCTCACGCTGTTTGGGAAGGACTCTGAACATCCCCTCGTGCCTCCCCACACGCCTGGGGACAGCTCCATCCCCTGGCCACCACGCACAGCACGGGCAGCGGGCAGGATTCCAGGATCCCTCCTTGCCACAGCTTTGAACAAGTCCCTGGATGTGCCTGTGCCGCCTGAGCCCAGCACAGGTCCCGGGGACAGCGGCTGCTCAGGGTGGCTCCTTGTCCCACTGACCTTTGTGGGACCCCACCTGTGCCACCAGAGCATCAGGCAGGGCCAGGTACACGGATCTCCTTCCCAGGAACCGCAGGAACGAATAGGAGAGGGGAGATAAGGACGAGACAAGGATGAGAGGTGACAGCACTCCCATCTATCACCTCAGGCCATAGCCTCAGCACTCCTTAAAGCCCTGAGTCTTCAAGTCACGAGATTAGAAGTGATAAAAAAAAAACCACCATCAAAACAGCCTCTAATGGAATGGTTTCTTGCAGAACAAAGAAACAGCACTTCTGTAGAAAAGTGAAAAAAATCTGTTTTGACTTAAAAATCTTTTGCTATTGCAAGTGAAACAGAGAGATAAATATATTATAAATATATTTCATTTAGGTTTTATCACTACAACTCGCTCCGACATTTACATTGTATTAAAGTTTTAATCTTAATACTGTGCTGCTACGTAATATTTAATATAAAAATTAAATATATATATTTAAGTTAATACTTCATATGCCAAAGTCCAAATGGCAAAATCCTTTCTCTCCATCAAAGATAAAAGCACCCAGCACTAATTAAAAGTGATCTGATGCTTCTGAGGCTCAGGACCAAGAGCAGCATCAAATAAATCCCCTGGAAATAAATTGCAGTGATGCCAGTAATGTTTGTAAGAGATTCTCAGGGCCCTGCACTGATGTGGGGACCAGGAAGAAAATGACCCCTGTTGCTCTCACCCCTTTGTGCATCACACACTGTGAAAGCAGAGCAGGAGCAGTGAAGAACACGTGGAGAAGTGGGATGAGGAGGGCTGGTCAGTGGCATTCTGCAGGGAAAACATCAGCCATGAGAATGAGTCAGTCCAGCCACGGCTCAGCAGGACTGGGCTGGCCACTGGTGGGGTCGGGAGCCCCGGGAAGGGAGCACTGCCTTGGGGCAGGGGGTCTGGACTGGATCCCATCCTGGATGCCATCTCTGTCCCCATCATCTCACCACTGAGATGTGTTTCTGAGCCGTTCCCATTAACAAGGCAAGCATCCCCACAAGGAATCCAGAGGAACGGTGCAATCCTGCAGGAAAAGCACCACCGAGTCCCCAGGCTGCCCTCACAGCCAGCAGAAAAGGGAGGCTCGTGCTGAGAGTGGAGTCCTCCAGCACCCAAACCACAGACCCCAACCCAGCCATGCCCAGCTCTGCTGGTCCTAGAAGACAGGAGAGTGCCCATATTTCCGTGCAGTCCACAGCTTGCTGGACCCCCAAACCCTTTGGGGCTATGCAGGGCTTACCTCCCCACACCCATGCCACACCACCTCTCCAGGAAAAAAGAGTTCAGGTGTTGTAGCCTGACATCTCAAAATCAGAGAAAGCTGAGGGGGGCACAGGGCACCCTTTTATTCCCCTGATTTCTCAAGCCCCTGATCCAGCCAGCGATATTCCTTCAGTGCCCTGTTGTTCACCTCTGAAGCCTCAAGCCTCCATCTCCACCAGCCTGGAGACCACCCTCGCTCCGTTCCTGCTGGAAAATCCATTTGGGGTAATTCAGCATGGGCAGGCAGGACCAACAGAACCCTGCCCACGGCTGGCCAGAGGCTCCTTCCCACCAGGGAGGAGCAGGGAGCTGCTCCACAGGTCCCCCTCTCCCCTCAAACCCCCGTTCCCCAACCGCCTCTGCCTAATTAGGGGCCAGCTTTGAACTGCCTGTGTATAACCAGACCTAATCTTCAAACTGAATATATTTAATGGGCCTGATCTCCATAATGGCTGTGTCTGAGGCCCTGGATTTCAAAGCAGCTCCACTTAACGGGACTTTGTCTGGAAGCTGCAACCATATAATGGGGCCTGGTTTTAACCTAGGAGTGTTTAATAGGATCTGATGTTTAAAGTGCATGTAACTAATTGGACCTAATCTTCACAATCCTCCTTTCCTCCCCCTCTCCTGATGCTTTTCCTCCTCCTTTGCTGCTCTCCGTGCCTCTAGCACAGAGATTCCTCATCTCTGCCACAGCAGATCCTCACCTTTCCCAGGAGCCCTACCAGGATCACGAGCTGATCTCACAAGGGTCATACCAAAGTCTTTCAAAACCCTCCAGGGTTTCCCAGACAAGCTCCTAATTCCTGCTGCAGTTCCTCTGCTCTCACCATCTCCTCTTCCAGAGCTCACTCAGGCCTGGCTTGTCCCAGGGACACAAGCACTAACCCATCATTAAAGCCTTGTTTTAACAGGAAGGTGAAGAGTGGCCAAAACATCCCCAAACACCTGATTTGGGGAATGCAGAACACATGGGGGTTCTCTGTCCTTCTCTGCACCAATCACCAGACTCAGACTGTTCCATTTCAGTATTTCCTTCTCTGGTGCTGTGGTAAAAGTTACACTATTTGGAAGAAGAGTCCTCTCCAGGAGTAGCCAAAATGTTCTGGTTTTGAGAATTGTAACTGATTGTCCGAAACAACGAATTCCTCTGCTTTGTCATTTATGAAATTGGAAAAAAATATACAAAAGGTTTTCCTATGATCCCTTCTTCACAAATGTCAGGCATGAGGAGTCAGCATCTCTTCCAAGCAGAGAAGCCACAAAACACACACACAGTTTGTAGAGCAGCTCTGATCAGTCCCCTGCCCGCCTACACCCGAGTCTCAGATGTGCCCACCTCGAAGGACAGCAAACCTGTGCCTCAGTTTCCCCTGCCCTCTCCCTGCAGTGCTGTGAGAGAACAAGAACAGGAGGAATTTGTGCTCCATGGCCCGCTACTGTAGCACCTTCCAGCAATGCTCCTCAGACCCAAGAGGAAAATATTCTTGACCCCAACAGACCAAGAGAAATTAAAGCAGAGGGAAACCAGGGGAGGTTCTCAGCAGAGAAGTTGTGGCTGCCCCATCATTGGGAAAGGTTCAAGGTCAGGCTGGACGGGGCCAAGAGAAGTGTCCCTGCCCATGGCAGTGGGGTTGGAACAAGAGGATCTTTAAGACCCCTGCCAACCCAAACCATTCTGTGGCTCGGAGGGCCAGGAGGGATGGAGCGTGCAGATCCTGAGAGCGAGGACACCTCACATCTCCAGCCCCTCGGGTGATTGATCAGCCCTTCCCTAGGAACACTCCCCGAGCTCCCTGTGCCAGCTGCAGCAGCTCCCCAGGCAGGGCAGCCCAGCTGGGGCCGTGCCGTGGGGTTACACACCCACATCTGCCCCGTGCTGCACCTCCACCGTCGTTCACTGCTGCTGGGCATTCCCGTGGAATCAATCCACCCTGGTTTATTTGCAGCTGAATCCTGCTCTGGCACTGCCCTGAGATTTATGCTCCACACAAGCAGTGACAGACAGCAGGGTTGGGAGGTTAAGGAAGCAATATTTCCAGAATTTGCATAAAACAAGGGCATTTCATAATTTAGCTGATGCAGATTTGGATAAGATGAAATTGTTGGCCATTTTATAATTAGATGGCTAATCATAAAATAACCTTTGCGAGTCATCAAAAACCATTATTATACAAATGAATTCCTGCTTGGTACTAAACTTACTTTACCCTCGTCCTTGAGGATCAGAGACAGTAAAAGACAACCTTTTTTTTTTTTGTAGAATTCATTCTGCGGCCAGCCCCATGGTTTTACCGTGTTTTACGGATCACAAATGCTTAATCAATAATGCAGTGCTTTCGGGAATGATGTTCTTTCTCGTGTCTCTCTGTCTGGAATTGTTTGGCTGGCTGCTCACAAATCTCTTGACATGGATTCATTGTTCTGGAGATACCCTTCCCTGCATCTCAGGGCAGATTCATCAGCTGGGAAGGTTTATTGGGGTAAAAAGAGACGTCATGGCAAGCAGGTAGAATCATTGCTCTGGGTTTGCTGGTCGACTTGTCAAGTTAATGAATGGCCCTAGAAAGCCATTAAGTACGCAGCTGCTGGAAGAGCCCTTCCTTAGCAAATAAAAACAAAGCTGGGGCACCTCTCCCCACACGCCAGTGCTGCTTTTCTCAGAAAACAAGGATAAGAAAGGCAATTGCTGCCCCCTCCAAGCCCAGGAACCCTGTGCATCTCAGTGCCTGGCTGCAGAGATGATGTTTCCCAGAAAAGCAAGTTTGCCTCCCCAGGGGTTTCCCTACTCTTAATTTCTGTCCAGTTATAGAGGGCCGGGCGTGTTGCTCCATTAGAGCTCAGCAGGGGGGATCCAGCATCCCCAGCACAGACCCCCACTCTCATCTCCCCCATATCACATTATTTCTCTGCCCCATAGGGCTGTTGTGAGAACTGCCCTAAGCATCACACAAAACAACCCTACACCAGCCCTGGGGATCACTCAGCTCCAGAGCAGCCCGGACCCAAAACTCACACCAAGCTTCAGCAGCACTCTGGGCTCCTGTCACCACACTCATCTCAGCACCAACAACTTCTAACGCTCAGGCTTTGCTTCAGCATCAAAGCTTGAGGGAAAGAGGCACTTAGAACAGGTACAGCTGTCTGGAGATGGGACAAGGTAGGAGAAAATGGCTGGATATTTTGAAATCTGGAGTCAAAGCAACAGCCATGGTCTGCAGGGCAGCACCTGCCCAGAGAAGGTGGTGAGAAGCTTCCCTAGGAACAGTCTCTGTAAAATAGAGCCAGCTCATTCCTGTCCTCTCTGCTGAACTTTCCATGCCCATTGTGAGAGGAATCAACAGTTGTAGCCCAGCCCTAATTCGTGTGCAGTGTGTAGCAGGTACTGACCGTGTTTGACTCGGCCGCCTGAGCCAATGCTGGGTCTGCTCAGGCCCCACGGACCGGCAGCAGGGAGAGCAGGCTCTGTCAGGGACTGGCTCATTACACAAATCACCCGAGACTGCATCTCTCCTGGTGATCTCAAAGCACTTCAACAAACAGCGATTAACCCAAAGCCCCCCACACCTCCACGTGCATGTGGGTCCGAGCAAATCCTCAGCTCACAGCAGGTGCAGCAGGGAAGAGTCACCAAGGGGCACCAGAGGCTGCAGATCCCTGGCCACCCCCTTGTCCCCACCAGGTCACACCCCATCACTGCTCCCCACAGCAGATGGGTCATCCCACTCATCCCTAAACATCCCAGCCAGCACCTTTAGACACCATTTCAGTATAAACTGAACCAAGACCTTATCCCTAACTCTGCTGCAGCTGCTGGGATGCACCAGGGAGAAGCAGGACATGCAAGGATCAGCAGGTCGGGGAGCCTGCAGCAGGGGGGGGCCCTCAGGATTCCATCCGTGCAGCACAGAGCTGCTGCAGAGCACTGACTGTCTCATCAGCTGTGCAAACAGAGCGTTTCAAGGTCCAGCACACAAGCCCCTTCTCGCTGCAGTACACTTACATTTTAATTAGCAGCTTATGGGCTGATTACCCCGTTGTTATCCGAGGCACTGTGTGCCTGGGCTGGCGGGCTCCCAGCAGGACGGTGGGCTCCAGGAGGGCAGCAGGCTCCAGGAGGGCAGGCAGGGAGCCCACACTCACTGCCTGGCACTCCACAAAGGGCTCTGCTAAATGCAACCCCCTGTCATGCATCGCTCATTGCCCTGGGGCTGCTTCCTCGGGGGCAGAGGAAGACTGAGGTGAGAGAAGCAGGAAAGAGCCTCTGTGAGACTGCTGAGACATGAGATGTCCCCAGCTCCTCGGCTGTAACTCACCCCTGCAGCACACAAGGCAGGCGATTCATAAAATAACGTGAGGCTTTGGGGGCTGGGCCATCTCACCCCAAAGCCGTCAGTTACCTGATAGCACTAAAGTCTCATTTTTATCCTAAATAAGAGGAATTGAATAAACTAGGGCAGGTGGTGGAGGAAGAGGATTAAGTCCATAAACTTTTTTTTTTTTTAAAGACAAAAAAACTACTTTAATATGTGGGTCATACATCATTTACTGCCACACACCTGCCCACATCTGCACACTGCAGCTCAGACATGCACATGATCCTCCTCTAAACCTGGTGCTAATCCTAAAATCCTAAAAACTCTTGACCCATCATTATTAATTAGCTTGCTTGCCAAAGCACACAAGAAAGATGATCATGTTATTAATCTCTGTGCTACCTGCTGTGGTGCTGTCTTGGGCAGGGGGAGCCTGACAGAAAGGCTACGGAAGGATTTCCCTCCCGTACCCCCCAGCAGCACCCCAGGAATCAGCTGCTCAGCCAGAGCAGAATTCTGGCTTGGAGCTCCTCGGTGTGGGATAGCGTGTCACCATAGCGAGCGTGTAATAAACATAATTATAGAAGAAACTTATGATTATTCAGAAGAGCGTGTGGGCAGCAGCAAGCAATACGTGATGTAAGAGCATTTCAGTAACTGCAGCAGAGCTTTCCAGATCTCCCAGATCCATATTTTATGAGAAGAAAAGACGGAGGCATCAGCAGAGAGGCTAAGAGAGCTCCCTCTTTAACCTCAGTGCTGCCACCAAAAGCTCAGCATAAGCAGGGTTTGCTGACACCTCCTGCCACGAATGTGTCTGGGTGTCACAGAGCTGATGGCACCCAGCTGTTTCCTCCCAGGTTTGTTTCCAGAAATTTACTTTTTCCTGAGAAAAAGGTGCACTGATGCCTTCCCACTTCGCTTTGCCTCTCCCACCACCCTACGGAGACACCCCAGTGGGGCACAGGTGGATGAGCAAACCACTGGCAGCAGCAGATCTCATCTGGGAGGACACCAGGCTCTGTCACACAGCCCAAGCCTTGGCTGGGAGCCCCCCTGGGCACACTGGACCACGTTTTGGCCCGTGGCCTGAGCTGCTTCCAAGCCCAGGCAGGCTGGTGCTGTGTTGGATTCCCATTATTTATGGCTTGGGCGATGGGAAGCGGTACCAGACACACACACACTGCACCACCACGAGCTGATGTGGATGCCTGGGGCATGTTTCCTAACAGAGCTATTATGGATTTAAATGATAGCATTTTCCAGGCACTTGCAGCAAGATGTTTTCAAAAGCCCCGTGTGCTAAGCCTTAGCTGAATAGCTGAGTGATCTCCTGCAGAGATGGGGACCCAGAAAGGAGGAATTTAGTTGATTCCTTATCAGCAATACCTAAAATGGCTTTTTTTTTCCCCCTAGGAGGACGACTTATCCTTAGAAACAGCAGCTTTGCCTTCCCCTCCAATGGAGAGCTGGAGCCATTTGTCCTCACTGCACTCACCCACTGTGCTCTCACCGGCTTCCCACCCTGACCTGGCTCCTTCTCCATCTCCCAAAGTCCATCTGATGGCCTGGAATCATCCCTGGCCCAGTGCAGTGCCCACAGGGGCAGGAGAGGAGAACAGCCAGGCCAGAGTCAGATGGGCACCGGTAAAACCCCCAACTGGAATCTTGAAAGAATATGAGGGAGATGGGGAAGGTTTTGCATTTCAATGTGGCTTGTCCTGATAACAGAGGAAACCCAGCAGGTCTCCAGCCAGCCACAGAATGCTCAAAACACCCACGACAGACACAGCACAGCCTTTTATCAAACAGAAAAAATGTTCACCTCCCTTCACTTTATCTTAGCAGACACCTCTCGAGGTCACTTACCCAGGGAAGGCAACAGGAAGAAATACACAAACATGTTATGCTTCGAAGTGGCTTTTTTGACATAAATACCACGTGTGAGTCCCCTGCCTGACCCAAAACCAGGGCAGCTGCGTGGGGACAACTGCCAGAGAGCACCCAGAGAGCATCTCCCGGGCATTTACAGCTCACCAAAGCCATCCTCCCTCGGGTCACAGCCTCTGCCTGTGCACAGCGAGCCAGCACAACACCAGATCAGGCCTTTCTCCTCAGGATTTCACAGCTTTGGTGGGGTCTGGCTGGGTTTGACCTGGAAAATACCTGTAATACCAGTCTGGAGGAAAGTGCTTTGTAAGAATTTCATTGATGTGATGGGAGGATACAAAAGCCCTAAGCACCAATCTGGACAGAGGCTGAGGGCTGGGAGTGATCAGCCCCAGGGCTTTGCCCAGGGGGTTCCCGTGAGGTGGGAGGCAAAGCGGGGCCCTTCCTTTGACACCAGCACCAAAAGCACCACGAGCTGTGCCTGAAGGCAGCAAAGGATTACAGCTTTCTCCTTCTACTCCTTCTCCCCTCTCCTTCCCCAGGAGCTGGAGTTTCCTGCCGGTGCCACAGCTCTGAAACCACACCCGGCAGAGCTCACCTGTCCCTTTCCCCAGGAGGAAGCAGCACAAACCAAGAGCTGGCAGGTTATCCAGCCTGCTGCGTGTCCCTGCCCTAGGGCTGTGCTCCTATTTACCCGCTCCTGAGATGGATACAGCAGCTCCTCCCCGTGCAGGCCATCCAGCACAATGGGAAGAGCTCTTGATTTCATGGACAAGTATTTATAAGAAGCTCATGCTGGAGCCTGTGCTTCACCTCCCTGTTTTATTTTTAATCTTCGTTTCATAGAGCTCAGACAATTCCTTCAAGGTTCCCATGAATGATCTTTATCCCTTCTGCAACTCATTCCAATTCTGTGAATAAAATCCCTGGGTGGCCCTGAAAAAAGAAGAGAAAAAGGATGACATTTGAAGTGAAGTAAGAAACTGAAAGGAGAATATATTCTTAAAGAAAACTCACAATTCTAACAGCAGCAAGCCATAAACAAGCATGTTTGGCACCTGTAGATCCCAAACCCCTGTGCAGGGAGAGGTAAAAGAGAGATGAAGGGGGTTATCTGCAGTTCACAGGCAGAGGGACTGGAGTTCTAAGGAGGAAAAGGTCTGAACTGCTCACACCTTTTGTGTCTCTCACAGGGCAGGGGAACGACCTTGAGGTCAGCTGGAGCACATCAGCCTTCACAGATGACACAAGCATCAGGCCACATGAACGCTGCCAGAAGCAGAGATCCTGAACTGCCCTACCCCAAAGAGCCTCCCAGCCCCATTTTTAACTCTTCTGCAGGCAGGGAGGGGCCCTTTCCACCGGCAGTTTTGGGGCATTTCTTCTCTTCTCGATCCACTCCTTTCTGTAGCAGGGAAGCTCATTCCACCACACTGCCAGGAGTCCTTCCAGCCACCTGCGTCCTCATCATGCCCTCCCCACTCTTCACCAGTTTCCATCCTCCTGGGGCCTCGTGGACCAACCAGTGCCTCTTAGCCCACGTCAGAGCCGTGTGGTGACAAAGGATGATGTTCGCGCTTATTGCCCAAGATGGGTCTGAACTTGGTGTCGCTCCCGCTTTGATCCCGAGCAGGAGGGTGTTTGCCCTCCCCTGGGTGATGCTGTGGCGTTCCCTGCTTCACTCCAGCCTTTCCCACCCCTCCAGGAGGGAAAGGACGCGCTGCTTCGGGCTCATCCAGCTGCTCCACGGCGTGGCAACACTCCCGCTTAGTGGCAGGAGTGGAGAATAATCCTTCAAACCAGAAATAACTCTAATAAGGGACAAAATGTTCTCCTGGCTCAACACGGGTCCGGCGTGTAGAGCTGGATGTTAATCCAGCTGCATTTCCACGGCGTGGGACTTGGAAAAAAAGATGCCTGGCATCCAGAGAGGGGGGAAAGATCTTCTTCCTTGCGATGGAAGGATGCTGGGTGCTCCCCAGCAGGCAGAGCAGGGTGGGCTTTGCAGGAGGGGATCGGGCAGGAGCCTCACACATCCCCTTGGCAGCAGCAGCCCAGGATCATGGGCTGGGAGGAAACCACGGGGCAGGATAGAAACCATGGCAGGGAGGGCTCCAGAGAGCTGCAGGGATTATTAGGCAGAAATTAATCTGTAAAGAAAACTTAGCAACAGTTAGAGCAAATATTGATTTTGTGTTTGTCTGCTTCTGCAGGGCCTGAGAAACAGCAGATTTAGACATTAACTGGGCTGGTTTGGCTTAATTCAAACCTCGATTTACACTGACCCTGGGAATAGACAAGTACATCAGCAGAATTGAATCTAAAGTTATTATTTGGGGTTTTTTTCCTCTTATCTGGTCCTTTTCTGCAGATCTGACAGCAATTTTGGCACCTGTTACCTGCTGTACAATTACAGATAACTCGCTTTATTTCCACAGTCAGACACTGGCCTCTCCCTTCCCTAATGGACTGACTGAGGCACTTTCAGCAGCCCAGTGCCCCTGGCTGAACTCAGGACTAGGCACAGCCCATCGGCACCAAAAACCCCAAAAAAACCCCAAATCCCACCTTTAAAGACATCACTGCTGTACAAGGCATCCCATTCCCTGGGCTGGCTGCCTTGCTCAAAGTCAAAGCTTTGGGTGGGAATTCCAAAACTGAACAAATTTTGAAAAACTCTAGGGGGGATAGGAATGCAGCATCCATTTATTTCCCTACAGCACCTATTTAGTATCTTGGGAAAACAAAACAAAACCAAAGCTAATGCATTTACAAACACAAACCCACTATAAAATATTAGATTTGCCTGTCACAAGCTATTAGGTCACCAGGTCACACACCTGGTGTGATGATTTTGGCCACTGCCAGCTACCCTTGCACAGGCCAGAGGCTGCCCATGGCCAGAGGAGGTGAGCCTGTGCTTGTCCCCTGGGTAGTTTTGCTGAGTCTTTTCCCAGCAGGGGTTTTAACTCCCTGAAATTTCTGATTCCTGACATTTTCCCAGTGAGAACGTTTATTTCCTCACCCTGGACCCTTTGGTTTCCACAGCAAAATGTTTTCCCCTGACCTAGTACCATATTTTAATGTTTGATTATTCTGTTCAGGCAGAGGTGAAGAACTGCAGTTTTCTCACTCCAGAAACAGGGGCAGGCAGGATTTTAAGTTTCCAAAGCTCAGTTGCTTCCCCATCTAGTTGCAGCCAGCTCTTAGCACAAGTGGTCTCCATCTCTTGCAAAACCCAGGAGCTGCCCAGCTAAAATCATCCTTTTAATTTCCCAAACCTCTAAACCCACAGGTCAGAGTGTCAAAACAAGCACACAGGAAATTTTACAAGGTTATTGCTGAGCAACTACTCAATGAACACCATGAGCAAAGGCAGGAGAGGAGGCACTTGGCTGCTGTCAGTAATCCCTGGGATCAAAGCATTTTTTGGCAAAGCAGAAACCCTGGGCACCCCACACCAACCTCAGCATCCCCTTGCACTCCTCACAGGGTCCTTTCCTGCACTGAGCTGTGATGAAGCCCATGGAACATCACAGAGGTGTAACCAGCTAATATTGAGCTACCAACGATCCTGTAATGCAGAATTTCCTCTGCTCTGTGCCATCACAGCTGCTACTGAGGAACTACCGAAGGGCAGCAGGGCAAGGCTGGGCTGCAGCAGGAATTGCAGCCAGGTCAGCAGCGTGTCCTGCCGCAGCTGCCAACACCTGGGGAACACCCAAGCCCTGGAGCACAAACCATGGATGCCGTGCCCACAGAGCCCTTGCTTTGCCTGGGCTGGCCTTGTGCCCTGTTCCCCAGCTGAGCCCCATCAGGTGTCTTTTCCTTGTTTTTCCTTCAGATGCAAGAAATGCCCAAAACAAGAGGAATTACTCTGTTCACCGTTTGCATTCCTCCACGGTCAGATCTCTCTCCCCACGGGTGTGGAGCCAGAGTCTCCCGTGAGCAATCTGCTGTTTGCACAGGCTTTAGCAGAATTAGCTGTGAAAACGAGATAAAGAAGCTGTGAAATCCCTCCAAGCAGCAGGAAGGAGCCCAGCAGCTGAGCCCTTGGAGGGACACACAGCAGCTCCCACACTGCTGACCATGGAGCTGTGTGAGCTCAGTGCTTCTCAGCCCCACCAGGCTCCATTCCAAAGTCACTTACCAATAAGAAACCATGGATGCCCTTTTTTCATCACCTTACCCCGTTATGTTTGCTCTTCCCAGCCTCTTTAAGGCCTGTCCCAGCCAGAAACAACATCCTGTCAGCAGTCAGGGCACTGCCGTGACCCAGGAGCTCCAGCTATGCTATTCCCTTCCCGCTCCTGGTAAAAATCAATCCTTTCTCCATGTCTGGACTCAAACAGGGAATCATCTGCTCTGTTGTGGAATGCAAAATACCAAAAGATAAACTTTAAAATCAAGCAGCAGCATGGGGTTTGTGCAGCAAGCTGGGCCATGGGAGGGGATTCCTCCCACACACAGCCAATGCTCCTGGAACACTTTCATCCTGGTCTTGCATTCAAAGCTAAATTAAACATTCAGATTTCCCTTCATGAATGAAGGTTGGGCAGCCTGAGAAGGCTGTGTGACTGCAGAGGCTTCACAGGGACATCAGCCAGGGACAGGGAGCCTCAGATTGAGAGGGGTCTCCACCAAAACTCCCTCTCAGGGGCTCCAGCTCCAGTCCAGGAACTCCACAGCCAGCAGGAAGTTCAACTTCTATGAGATTTTTACTGGAAAGAAAGCAGAGCACCCAAACTAACAGGAAATACAAAGCAAGTGCAACCTTTTTTGCCCCAGCTGTAGAGCAATGTCTATTCCTGGGCCCCAGGACAACCAAGCCAGGCTGGCAACCTCCACACTAGAAGCAGCTCCATTTTCCACTTAAAAGCTAATTGTCTTTTTACCCACTATGCTAGGCCTTGGTATTTTTCTGTCCCTAAATCTTTCTCAGCAGACATTCTACAATGCCTGCACTGTCTGGATTTGCAGCCTCAGAGTAGTAGTTAATATTCTCAGCCTCATCCTCCTTTAATTTGGGGGCAGCTCTCCAACAGAGGTGCCAGGCTCACACCCTGATTTATCCTCCAGCAGCCCCTGCCTGCTCAGAGCTCCCAGCCCGTGTCAGCTCCAGGAAGGAATTGCAGTTGCAGGCTTGGGTTTGTACAGCCACACAGTGCAGGACCAGCCAAGCCCACCAAAGCCCAAGCAGAGAGGGATGGGTTTATGACAATTTCTCTTAAAATAACACCAGAATGGGAGCAGCTAAAGCCAGGCTTCCAGACAAGTGCTCCCAGCCATCTTTCCAAAGCAAACACTGCAACACTGAGAAACAGAAATAAAAATTACTTCATGGATTTGCTCTGGCCCTGAGCTTGTAAAAATGAAAAATGAGTTGGGTTTCTAAACCTCCCTCATTTCCCAGGATCCAAGGTTTTATGAACAAGTTTGTCAGTAAGGATTGTTTGACTCTATTTCCAGCGTAAGCCACAACCTGAAACGAGGTTTGTACAGGCCAGCTCTGGTTTCCCACCCTGGGGTGAGCACATCATTGCTGTGTGCACATCCCCAGCCAGAGGCACATCTGCCAGGACACCTTTGGCCAAGGAAAGCACAGCACAGCTCACCCAAAAAGCTCTCTCTGTTCTGCTGAGCTGCTCCTCAGCTTTTCCAACACCTTTCCAATTGCAAAGTTAATATATTGCTAAGATCACCACATTTCATCCGTGGCTGCCTCAAAGCAGGGCAGTGCTACTGTTCCCACACGGGAACAGCTACACAGATGCAACTTTAGCTTTCACAGGAAAGGGAACAGAAAGGCTCTGCTACATCACAACCTCCTGCTGCTCTTCCTCCATCCCTGCACCTCTGCAGGGATCCCAGCCACCCCGAGCTCAAACACACTGTGGCACCTGCCCATAAAGCAGCCAAAACTTCTGAACGGCTGATGAAACTACCACGAGTGTGTGTGGGGGGAACACCCCTTCTCCTCCCTGCAGAGGAGCCAACAGGAATTCAACAACCTGCCAGGAGAGCCAAGAGCCCACACAAAACCCAGCACCTCGCTGCCTTCCCCGAGTGCTGTGAGGCAGAGGCAGAGGGATGTGAGCACCATCATTTATTGGAAGAGGGAGCACAGTCATGGGAGAGGCCCTGCTGGAGCCATGGCAGGACAGAGCAGCCCCACGGGGAGCAAGGGGCTCCAGGCACAGGTCACCCCACAGCACCACGCCCTCCCTCCTCCTCCAGCCCAGGGGGACACTCCATCCCCTGGGGAAAGCCGGGAGGGAGGCTCAAGGCTCGCAGGAACCTTCACAAAGCCGTTCCTGAGGCAGCAGAGAGGCAGCAGGAATCCAGGGATGCTGCGAGGCCGGTCTCCAGCACCTGCTGCTCCAAGGTGGAACACGGCTGCTGCTTCCACTTTTCCAGAACTGAGGTCTTGCAGAGAGAATCTTGCTGTCAGCTGTCCAAGCCTCCCTGATTTGCCTTTCCATAATGATCCCAAAGCTTGCGTTCCACACACTAGCCAGCAGTCAGCCCAATTTATTACAATATAGATCTACCTGGGAACTGAAGGGAAAAAAAAAATCCACTCCCACGTACTAAGACCTGGCAGAAGATACTTTTTCCTGTGGTTCCCCCTCCACTCATTAAAAAAGTTTAAAAAATAAAATTAAAAAAGCTGAACAATCCTTCATGATAAGATTAAGGTCCTTGATGTGTGACTCTGTTTCAACGTGCCCAAAAACTGTCGAGCTTTCTCCTGCATGAAGAGTTGGTCTCGGGTTCCACCACAGGCCACTGCTTTCCAAGCCCTGGTCATCTGCAGAGGGAAAAGAAAGGATATGAACAATGCAGTCAAGGGAGAGGACAAACATCTTGTCGAGGTCCCGTTCTGAAAGACTGCAAAATAAACAAAACTAACAAGGGAAATAAAACTTCATCTGGCAATCAGGAGGAACTTGCACACCACCAGTTGCTCCTCACAGCTGAGGTGGCAATTTCTGGGGTTCAGGTTCAGCAGTTTCCCAGGTGAGGGCTCCGTTTCAAGGCAATCCATGTGCCCTTTCCAGGGCTTTCCCTTAACTCGCCTCAAGACAAAAACCCCAAAGCACAAACCTATTAAAACTCACTGCCCTAAAGGGATTCTAGAAGGATAGAAGGAATTCAAGCACAGCTTTGGAGCTTATTGCCCACCAGTTCAATTCCTACAGGAGCTGCTCGGCCCCAGGTCTATTTTGATCAAATTTTGATTAAAAGCAATTTGGTGCCTTCAGTTTCAACAGGGCCCCACAGCACAAAGGAAGAGCCAAAAACCAGCTGTGCTTCAGTCTCTGCATGCAGAAAGGGCACCCAGGTGGTGTTTCTGCACTCCAGGAAGGCCCCTGAGAATCCTCTGGTAAATGCAGCCAGGAGACAGGCAGTGTCCTGAGCTGGAAATAGCTGTCCCCATGCACTGCAAGGAGCCAGGGCTCCAGCGTTTGCCACGGCAGCAACATCCCACACAGAGAGCAGCTTTGGGCCCACTGAGGTTCACCCAGAGCTGGATGAGTCTCCTTAATAAAAAGCTGCCTGCCAGCAGCACCAGAGCAGCACAATAAATCCCCAGAGCCCAGCAGCAGCACAGCCAGCCCTGCTGCCTGTGGGCACTGGGATCTCAGTGCACACCTGTGCTCTGTCACCACACAAGCTGCCTCACTGCCACCCCCGAGTTACTCCCAAAGTTTATTTATAGGGAGCTATTAGCTCTCAGAGCAGCACAACCCTGGTGAGGACAGGAGGAGAAATGGAAGTGTTTAAGCAGGGTTTATTTGGGGAAGGGGAAGGAATGACTCTGGCTGAGGAGCATTTATTTGTCAGAAGAGCTTTCATGAGACAGGGACAGATCCCCCTCACTGCAGTTTCCTGGGGACAACACTGCACCTGGGCTCTTCCTGGGATGGAAAAACACCCTCACACGAGCCCCCAGTTGCAGTCTAACCCCCCAACAAGGACAGCACGTGTTCGCATCCTCACTGAAGCTCAAAGAGACATCCAGTGACTCTGCCCACAAACCCCTACAAAATTGTGGTCCCGATCCCCATGTCTGAGCTACACTGCCCAGCAAAGCAGGGATACCCCTCTACAAATGCATCCTGCCTGCAAGTGGTGACGATTGTAGGGTGATCTGTTAATGCCCCAGAGGGCATTTGTAGGCTGCAGTGACTCCAGCACAACCCAGTTCCAAAGCTGAGGAACAGAGCTGCTGTAACAGCACCAACCTCAGCACGAGGTACAAGGTGCCACACTGGAGCTCTGCACTGCCATGGGGTCAGGATAAAGCCAGCCTATGCTGCCTAAGGCACTCAGCCTTCCCCACAGCCCAGAAACACCCTAAAAAACACAGGGGTGGGAAACACCTTCCTGTTTAACCTTGATACAGCACTTCAGGGTTGCTCTGCCCCGAAAAGCAAAAAAGGTGAGCTTGCTGCTGTCTACCCAAGGGGTGCTCACTGGAAAAAGGAAGGTTTACTTTACTGCCAGAGAAGTCATCCAAATTTCTTGATGGGTGAGAATTCCCATGGGGAAATCCAGGGCCAAACATGCCACAGCTGTGGTTTTGAGGAATGTAGAATGACACCTCTGGCTCAGCATCTCCCAGCCTGGGTGTAAAGACAGCCCTGGCAGTGTAGGGATGCCCATGCAGGAGTTCAGAGCTCCATCCCTCACTCCTCAAGGGACGAGGGCAGTGTGCCAGATGAACTCCTGCCGGGGAGGGCAGGGGCTGCAGGGCTTACCGGGGCTGGTGGCCTGAAGTGGCTCGGCATTTTCCTGTAGGACATTTTCTCTGGCTGCACTTGCACAAAGGCTCTGTTGAGCAAACCACTGTCATTCTTCCTGCTCGAGGAGGAGAGGTTCAGGGACCGTGACAGGAAATTCACAGGCTGCACCAGGAGAAAAAGGAAAGCGTAAGGAAAGAAGAAATCCAGCCCTTCATCCTTCATCCACATTCACGTGGATTGTTCACAAAGGCAGCTCCAGGCTGCTTCTGAGCACACAACCCCTCACCTGGGCTCTTTTGAAACACACAGTCTTGGGGAGGGCAGGCAGGTTTTGTGTCATGTCTTCATCCACAATATCCAGGGCCAGAGACTTCCGCACCTTCTTGATGGGACTCCTGCGCAACTGGAGGGTGTAGGAAAACCAGTGTCACCCTGAACCCACCCAGGAAAGCGCCCTCCTGAGGGCCCAGGGTGCACACCAAGGCCACACCACCCCGGTTCTGCAAGGCACCAGCACCTCAGGAAGGCGTGTGCAGCCTTCCCCACCACAGGGCACAGCAGCTTCCAATGCCCCCCTCCTGGTGCCTCGAGCCAGCAGTTTAGAGGAAGAGTTTTAGTAGGAAGGGAAGGCCACCAGGAAACTGAGACTCCTCAGACCAGCTCAGAGCCTTCTGGGAGCCCAACTTGCCCCAGGTGCTCCAAGCATGCCAGCAAACCCTGAGCTCAGCATAAAGCAGGACACTCCTGGCAGTATTTTAAGCAGGCCTTAACCTCAGGCACCTGTTGCTGAATAAGAGAGCAGCCACAAGGCTAAAAACATTTTGGCACCAAGAGTAGGATGAATAAAACCAGCCAAAACACTCCTTAAGAGCACAGGGCAGATAGCAGCTGGCACTGGATGCACAACCAGCTCACCCCTTGTTTCCTCTTCTGTTTCTCAGGCTTCACATCATCCTCGATGATGAGTTCGATGCCAGCTTCACTTCGGAGCACCTCCTTCAAGTCTTCTTCCAGGTGAGGAGTCTGGGGCTGGGGTGGAAGGCAGAGAGAGCACAAGGCAGTCAAAATCTCTGTGCTGGGCTGGCACACAGGTGTTTCCCTGAAGGGACAATGGGGTCGGGAGAGCCCACAGTGGGAGCACAAACACAACCACCTATTTGCTTCCTAGCTGGAAAAGATATGACAAGTTTTCTGCTAGCCTGATGGCTTTACAGGATCTCCAGGTGTGAGAGACTTATCAGCTGAACCCCATGTGTGCCATCAGGAGACCGGTGTGCACACAATACCTGGGAGATCCAGCTCCTCAGGGAGGCCTAGGCAGATCATTTCCCTGCTTTTCCTCAAGGCCATCAGTAGCCAAGCACTGCAGCCTGATCCAAGAGCAGCTTTTGGCACTTTTAGCTGGTTTACAGAGGAGCTAAAAGTCCTGTAGCTCCTTACAATGAAAGGATGGCTGTGACAATGTTCCCTTCACCCCTCCCCTCTCAGCCTGGCACTACCACACACCCTTTGCTCTGGCGCAGATAAAAGTTTGCTCACAGCCCTGCCCCAACCTC
This sequence comes from Ifrita kowaldi, assembly GCA_013398055.1. Taxonomy (NCBI): domain Eukaryota; kingdom Metazoa; phylum Chordata; class Aves; order Passeriformes; family Cinclosomatidae; genus Ifrita; species Ifrita kowaldi. The sequence goes on from VZRS01007581.1 coordinate 35,962, forward strand.
CCTCCCTCCATGTCTCATTTGCATTCATCAGCCCCACACCCTGCCCAGTAATTACCAGAGGTCTAATTGGTCCATATTTCTCTAGGGCATTTTTGAAAGGCGTGGGAGTGTGGGGTGTGTTGTCCACCACATATGTCTGATCTGGTGTGACAAACCTGGAAGCAGAGTGGGAAAGACAAGGGATCAGACAGGCTGGAACCCACACAAGGCCACAACCCACCCAGCAGCTGAGCTAAGAGAGGTCACTTGGCTGTGCCCCCAGCCAGCCTGGACACTGACTTCCTGCAGCTCAGAGAAGAGCTGTTTTGTGGGGGGAAACACTGATTTAAGGAAATCCCCAGCCTGCCTTGCCCCTCTCAGTAATGCCATGAGAAGTACTGAGAGCTATGTCTGAACTGGACCAGGCTCCCGTGTGGAAAAGGACACTGCTCAGGGAGGAGGAAAGGACTTACGCTAAGTTCTTCTGGAGCAGAGGGGTCTTGTCCCTGTGCAGCGGGGTGGTGACAATCACCTTCTGGCTGCACACGGGCGTGGAGGTCAGGGAAGGGTTCTCCAGTTCTAGGGTATCCTGTTTGGTCCAAAAGTTCAAGAACTGCACAGCACAGGGAAGAAAAATTGAAGATGCTCAGTCTCAAGCATCACATCACAAGCCATTACTTTTTCCTAAATATGAGGGAAACCCTGATGCAGGAACAATCCTCCCAACCCAGGATGGGTTACAGACACACAGTTCTGTGCATGGACACACACATGAAAGTGGCCAGAAGGTGCCTCACACCTACAGAGATTATTCATGTCCCATAAGGGATGAGCTGACACAACTATCACAGCTACCAACTACAGAGTGGGAGAGAAGTCTCTCCTTGCACTGGTAATCCCAGCTCACCCAGTCTGTTCCAACCTCAGGTTGGCAAACATGAGGGAAGTCCATGTAACACAAAGTGTGCAAGTTAACAGGTCTTGCATTGAGCTGTCTTCAGCCTAAATTCTGAGAACACTACAAACTGTGTTAGCTCTGCTAGGATTTTACTTCCCTACAGCCATTAAGTGACAGCTCTGCTCCCATAAAGAACACAGTTTGTACCCAAGAACCTCTTGGGAGAGAAAAATTGTGTTTGTGACAGTCACTGATGGCTGAAGCTCAGCTTGAGGCAGGACATGCACTTTGCCTTCTCAGATTCACTCCAGACACTCCTGCCTTTTACACTCTGCAGTTGCACATTATGGGTCCTGCTCTGATTGCTTCCTTCCTGCTGGCCTTTCCTTCAAGGTCCACCTGAACCTGCATATTGGACTGCCCTGCGGTGCCCTCCCATGTTTTCTGCTGCAGAAACAGCAGAAATAAAGGCCTGGAAGGCACAGATGGGGAGGGTCTGGACAACAGAGCTGCTGTGGGAACTGTGCTGGAGAATGCAGCAGCCTTTATTCTGATTTACAGACAGAACTCCACCACTCCCACATGAGACCCTCGTGGGTCTGACCACCACAGTGCTCAGGGGCAATGTGTGATGGGAGACCACGTGTGGGGACACTGTGGGAGTCACAGCAAAGGCTGAAAGATCCCGAGTCCCTTTTGCAACAAAGACAAGGCCAGGAGCATTTTCATAAGCACAGCAAGACAGATCTGCACAAGGTGTTTGCTGCCCTTGTCTGTGTGACTGAACTGCAAACAGAGAGGGGAAACAAGTTTTCACTGCTGCCACTCTGTTGCCCACAGCTAGGGCAGCAATGCCCTGGGGACAGCAGCAGTGTGCTCTCCATCACAGTGGGGCTCCTTCCTCACGCTGGGCAGGTGCCCTGCCCCTCACACAGGGTAGCTGGGCTTCCTTAAAACTGCAAGCACTCCCAGATGGAGACACAGGCTGCTGCTCCCTCAGGAAGGGCAGAGCTGAAGAGAAGCAGTGCCAGAAACCAGCTCTGAGCCTTCTTTTAGCACAGGAACTCGCTTTGCACACTGGCACTGCCTCATTCAAGGCAGGAGGAACACAAAGCCAGCAGAACTGATGGGAATATATGACATTAGGGTGAGAAGATACCTGAGATGGAGAGAAGGGCAGTGTCTTTACAGGGGTGCCCTTGGGCGTCATGCTATTGCAGGAATCCAGGAAGGACATGCTGGTGCTGGTGACGTTCTCTGTGACAGGCGAGAGGGAGATCTTCCTCTTCTTCTGCCTCTTCAGCACCGAGGGCGGGGTGCCAAAGCTGCCCTCGGCGTGTGGGGAGATGGGGATGAGCTCTCCCTTGCTGCTCCTGCTCAGGTCAGAGATGGTGTGGCCGTCCAGGCGGTACTCAGTGACGCTGGGCAGGGCCAGGGCTGCCTCACCGGACGCTGGCCTGGCCGGGCTGGCGCTGCCGCTGCTGCCGCCGGCCGAGGGCTCCTCGGGCAGGTCAAACTGGGTCAGGTCACACCACCCATCTGGGTCCTGCACACAAGGGAAAGCGTCAGCAGCAGCCCAGGGTGGAAGCTGAGCAGCCAGACTGAGCTGGGAGGTGAAATAAGTGGGAGTGTGAGATGGCATCAAGCTTTGGAAGGAGCCTGGCAGGGACAGCTCAAGCCCTTCTCTCCTCTGCCATGGGCACAGCTGGAGCCAGAGCAGGGATCTGACCCAGCCGAAAGCTGCTGCTTGTGCACGCGACAGGCTTTTCTATTTATGCAAGGCTGGTTTCCCTGTTTGGTTCACAGCACAGCTGCACAAACAGCTGCACCCCCTCAGACAGGGGACAGAAAAAGCAGCTGGGCAGAGGGCTGGGACTGAATGAAGCAACTATCACCCAGGAGCAACCCACCGTCTTGGGCACACCTGTAAAGCTGGACATGGGGCTCTGGTGTAACCTGCACAGCTGAAAGCTGATTGAAACTAACCAGACCAGCTCAGAAACGGGCTGCTTCACAGCTCCACCCCACCAACATCCAGCACCACACAAGCAGGCCCCCAAGGGCCCGCAGATGTGCTGCTCAGCCTCAGGCACACCCTGTCTTCCTATACGCAGGCAAAGTGACTCCTTCACAGATTGTAAGCACCTCAGGCAGGCTGGGGGCTGCAGAGGCAGCTTCCCTCTGAAGGCAGCAAAGAGCCCTGTTGGTTTTAGCCAGCCTCCCAACCTGGCATGCCTCTGTCACCCAGAGGACCTCAGCACTGCTTGACTTGCTGAAAATAACTCATTTCGGTGAAGCTACCTCCACTGAAAGCAAATGGTGGCATTGTGCCAGCATGAAGGGGTCTGTCCTGCATAGTACAGTGGGCTTGGCTTATTCCCAGTCTGTCCTGTCCTATCCCACCCCATGACAGGACAGAAAGGAAAGCCAATGAGCATGGGCCTGAACCATTAGGAAAAGGAGAGCTGGGGACACTCTGGCTGGCAAAAAAGGGCTTGAAATCAGGTTTGCCAGCACATAGAGCCTCCCACACAGGCAGAGCCCACGCACAAGGACACCCATCTAGGAAAACCTACAAGCCCACAGCAATACTGGCACAGCTGGAAAGGTCTAATCCAGCCCCAGAGGAGAGACAGGGGGAAGCTGCAAGGCAATGACAGACCCATCTCTCCTCAGGGTGATTATCAAGGGGACCCAGTAAGTTCATTCAAACAAAAAGGGTGAGGGTCGGTCTCCCTACAGTAATTGGAGGAACAAGGGTCTGTTACTTACAGATTCAATCATGTCCAGGGCTTCACTGAAGGCTGGGGTACAGCTCGGGTACAAATAGTTGGCAGCTTCAACGACCCATTTGTAGGGTGACTCGACCAATGAAGTGCCATCCTCGGGCACTGCATCATCTGGGGTCCCCTCCACGTTCTGCTCTGCCACTCCTGCAGCTGGCAGCTCCGAGGGCAACTCCTGCACACCCGTCACTTCCTCATCACTGACATCTTCTTCCTTTATTTCAGAGACATCCACTGGCCAGTTCGGCAGGACGTTCTTGGCACACACAACAAAGAAAGCCCAGATATCAGCAGAAAGCAAGGGAACAGGGTCAAGTCCTGGGGACAGAGAGCACCTGGAAAAGTTCAGCTCTGCCCACTCTCCTACCTGCCCCTGGGCTTGTTTCACATCCCCATTCTCCCTCACTGCTCTGTCCTGTACACTGAGCAGGAGCCTGTGCAACATAATGAGCACAGGACTGTTTAATTGAAGATGTTGTTTTACAGTGTCCCAGGAGAAAGTTGTACTTAGGCTGAGCATGTAGCACTAGTTCTACATTTCCTATTTTCCAGGAGCCTGCCTTCAAAAGCTATGTGCTTTCTTCATGAAAACAATCACTGGGTATACTTCCCTGCCTCCTTTTTAAGAAGAAAGGAACACAGTATCTCTGCACCCTGCTCCCACACACACACTGTCTGCAGCAGCCTCCTTCTCCCACCAGCAACAGCACAACGAAGCCAAAAGAATATTCCGTGTCCAAGACAGGCTTAGTGCTGGGATTGTCAAGGTAACAGCTCTAGCAGACTGCTGTCCTCTGCCTGGATAACACACTCAGGCTCCCATCACACCTCTAGCTCCTGGAGGCAGAGATCTGGGAGGCTGGGGAAGGCACCGACTGTCAGTGCAGGCACCAGGCTGTGGCAAAGGCAGCGTGAGGCACCAGAAGAGTGGAAGAACAGCTCCAAAATGCATTAGCAGGGCAGGAGACTGACCCAGCTGCCTGCTGCAAGTGTGCTGGTGCAGTACCTGGCTCTCAGCTGTCGTCTGACTCTGCCTCTCCTTGTTATCCACCTCCACAAGGAAATACAATGACTTGGACTCCTTGGTTTCGTTGAGGAAACCTCCCGTGTCCACCTTCCGCTTGATGGTGGAGTTCCAGTGATTCTTCACAGCATTGTCAGTCCTGCAGAGAAAGCAGAGGGGAACAAACCATCACTTACAGCAGCTTTAAAGCACAGCTGGCAGCTCCAGCACACCCCCCAGCCCCATCCCGAGAGCCTAACACACAGATCTCCAGGTGCCACCCGGCAGGGAAGGCAGCAGCGAGCAAAGGGGTCCTACCTCCCAGGCAGCAGCTTGGCAATCTCTGCCCAACGATTCCCCAGGACCTTGTGGGCCTCAAAAATGATGCGATCCTCCTCCTCTGTCCATGAGGACTTCTTCACCTCAGGGTTCAGGTGGTTATGCCAGCGTTCCCGGCACTGCTTCCCTAACCGCCCTTTCAGGTGCTTGGCTATCAGGGTCCACTGCTTGGTGCCATATTTTTTAACCAATTCAATTACCTTTGGAGAGAGTGGGAAGGAAACAAGGAAATGGAATAAAGGAGGGGAAAGTCAGTACAGTCATCTTCAGGCTTTGCTCTTCACGTCCCCTGAGACCAGGTAAGGACAGACAAAGAAAGGCCCCTTTGGAGGAAGAGCTGGAGGGACCTAGCAGGGCAATCCGGTGTTCCAACCTTCATGAGAGCAATAATTCAGCCAAATTTCTCTAAGAGGCTGTTTCCACGCAGACATTTTGCCACAGGGCACCTGTGAATGCAGATGACCCCTCACAGAAGATGGGGTGGAGACTGGCAGGGGCCCAGATGTAGAAACACATTCCCATTTCTGAGCAAGGGCCAAGTCCCACCTGCTTCAAGGCTCCTCTGCTCTCCCTGCTTCCGAGGACCTGGCTGTGTGACAACAGCTTCCATCAGCTGTGCACTGGGCTGCTGCTCCCTTTCACACTGTGGTACACCCAGGACAGACAGGGCTGCAGCTCCACGCCCTGATAGCACCAGGACACACAGAGAGAGAGCCAAATTCACTTAAGAACCATCCACTTTGCCTCTTCCCCTTCACCCCGGGCTCTGTCACTTCCACCTGAGCCCCAACACAAATGCTTCTGGGCACTGAATCCATTCTGGGCTCCTGCAATGCCCAGAGCACAGTCAGGATGAAACAATCTACTTCCTGCAACGTTCAGCCCACCAAAATCATGGCTGAGGAGTTCTCAAAGAACATTTCTACCCTGGCCAGCTGTGCTGAGCAGAAAGGTGCAGGTAGAGAGGTGATGCTCACATAACAAATGTCCCTGCTGCAGACTTGCTTTTCAAGCACAGGCAAACTGACCAAAGATGCCAAACTGAGGCCCAGGAGCTGGACCAAAGCAACGAGGAGGGAGCTGGAGCCCAGCCTGGCCAGGATGGGCAGCCTGCCAGAGTCAGGACAACACTAAGGGCAGGGGAAAGCAGGCAACAACTGCTCTGCTGTGAGAACAGGGAACAACATCAGAAGCTTCCTTAGGGCTTGACATAATGTAATGGGACCAAAAGGGAAAGAACTGGGGGAGCACAAGCCTTACAGAGAATCCGCCAAACTAGGATGTTCTGTACCAGAAAATCTTGGTAAAATTTGAATTTGACTGCAGCTTTTCTGAAGTACATCAGGATGATGAGTCTGTCTGAGCTGGCCCCTCTCAGCTGACTCTGGAACCAGCGGAGAAACAGGCTCACAGAAGTTGTGATTTACCCAGCCAACCTCAGACATCCTCTCCAGCCTGCCTACTGTGGCACAGGAAATGCCAGTTTTATTTTCTCTTAGACCCAACCTGGCCAGGCCAGGTGGAGACCTGCCAGCAGGCAGATGAATTAATTCCCTTTTCAGCTCTCTCTCCCTTGGCAGCCTACTGTAGCAGCACTGTGTGAAAGGGAGAAGGTGTTTACCTGGAGAGGCCTAGATCACATCACATCCCAACCATGGCTGCCTGGGCTGCCCAGGGCAGGGCAGACAGAGCTGCTCTCACAGGTATCCCCCACGGGGAACAATTACACACAGTTTACAACACCTGAGGGTGGCTCTGACATCTCCACCCTCTCTGCAGACACAGTCAGTCCAACACTTTGATCCTCTCAGCCCTCACCTACCTTTTGGTCCTCCTCTTTGGTCCAAGGACCCTTAACCAGGTCTGGATTCAGCACTCTCAGCCACCGGTACTGACACTGCTGGTCACTGCGGTTCTGGGAACAGGAATGGGAACAGCCCTGTGTTAGACCAGAGGCTCCAGAGGCCCAAAAAGCTCCAATACAGCAGTCCCCACACACGCAGGCTGTCCCACAGAACACCTGCAGAAGCACATGGAGAATACATATGGAGGCCCTGGGCCCAGGGCACTGGACACAAGGACAGGAACCTCAGTTTCTCCCCCCAGCTCCAACAGACTGGCCCTGGCAAGCCCTCTATGCAAGAAGGTCTCCTCCCAGTTTCACAGCATGGAGCTGTGAAGTCAGAACAGGGTCCCAACTGCACAGACACAGGGAGGCAGCACAAGGAGAAGCAGCAACACACAAACACTGGGATTCCCAGCTGGGCAGGGGTCACTTACAGGAAAGTGACTGGCCAGGAACTTCCAGTCATTCTGCCCGTAATGGCTCACTAACATCTTCAGCTGCTCATCCTGCAAAGGACAAAGACATCCACTTTCAGATACGCTGAGGCAGCACCTGCCACAGGGCTGACGACATCAAAAGAACAAGTTAGACATTTTGAATTGTCAAGAAGGTTTTGTTGGCATTCTGTGTTCAGGGGAGGAAGGCAGCTCACACCAGCCTTTAGCAGCCCTCCAGTACACGCAGCCCAAATGGCACAGACTGGTTCTGAGCTCTGTACTAGGACAAGCTCATACATTAAGTACAAAACAAGAGCTCAGCTCTGTTCCTCTACAGTCTGATTCAAACTCTGTGGCCAAGGGCCTGCTTAGCCAGCCCCAGTACACCCCTGACCAGACAGTCCGTGTCCCAGCTCAGTCACTGCTTTTGTCTGGCCAGGACAGCTGACTGATTGAAGTATATCACCACAAGCCCTGGTGTTCTTCTGTCCTTCAGTGCTACAGGGCTCTACAGCACCTCTTTCGTGATCCCTGCTATAGCCTGGGTGTGCAAACTCCCACAGCTCACAGAAAGCCTGTTAGAGGGGTCCTTGTCTGTGAGCTCTGGCTGGCTCAATAATGAAATTATTCCCTGCCCAACAAGAGCCCAAGGCTTTGATCCCTCCCCACAGGCCACCTTACTTGGTGTTCTGACCCAAGTAGTTTTCACACAGCACAAACCAATAGTGAAACTGGAAGGAAGGAAAGGAATATCCCAGTTAATTCCAGGCTTTTAGCCAGGATGACTAAACCATGATCCCAAGTGTCAATACTCCAGAAAAAGTACATTTCCACTGCACATTTCAGCTTGTTGGAGGCATCAGCCATCGTCTGGACCCCTCTGTGCTCTCAGGAGTGCTGCAGGCAGTGGTGTTTCGCTCAGTGCTCACAGGATTAAGCTAAAAATGTTTGATCTCTTGCTCTTCAGGCTACATTTCAAACTGCCCTGAACCTCTGAGCCTCATTCAGACCTGAGCTCAGTACAAAAGACACATGGTCCTCTCCAGCAGCAAGACAGCGGGAGGTGAGGTCGTGGCTGGCAGGTGAGGACTGGGGTGGAGTCACTCAAGCCCAGGGTGCCATGTCAGCGGCACCACCCCAAAGCACCTTTCTCAGCAAATTTCAGGCTCTCACTCACCTCTTCTTGTGTCCACTTGACTTTGCACCTGCCATCCCGCTGCTCCGGCACATCCAAGTCGGTATCCTGGTAATGCAGCTCATCCTGGTCCTCACTAGAGGTGAATAACGGAAGATTGTAATTTCCACATGATAAAAATACAGGAGAGGGAATAACCTCCACCATACAGAGCAGAGCTCGAGAGCAACCTGCACCATTACAGAGCAGAGCTCCAGATCTCTCTCTTCCAGAACCGAGCTCTAACCCGACCGACACCCACTCAAATACCCCAGACTGAAAGGAGATCCTCAACTTTGAGCTCCAGCGTCTGCTGGCAAGTTTTATTCTGCCCAGAGCAGGGAAAAGAGCGTTTCTCTCCGTTTCTGCCCCTGCTGTCCCTCGGGCTGGACTTTGCATCTGGGCACCGGCCCCATTTCCCCGGTACAGCTCAGCAGCGCCCGCGCAAAGGGGCGCGGGGAGCGGTGCGGGGGAGCAGCCGCAGGGCTCCCGCTCACCCCCGCTCCCGAGCGGGCAGAGCCGGGCGCGGGCAGAGCCGGGGGGACGCCCCAGCCCGGGCACCGCGGGGCCGCCGCCCTGCATCCCGCT
>VZRS01007581.1:45509-81201 GCA_013398055.1 Ifrita kowaldi
ACAGCAGCAGCCCTGGGCACAGGGCAGGAGTGCCACACAAGTTACAGAATATTTCAGGTTGGAAGGGACCCGCAAAGATCATCCAACTCCAGCTCCTGGCCCCACCTAGGACAGCCCCAACAATCCCGTGCCTAAGAGCATTGTCCAAATACTTCAACATATACTATCCATATCATCCATACTCAGCCTGTGCACATGGATATTCCTAACCAACACCTCACAAAACAAGGCAAAACTTAGAGAAAGGTGTCACCTTAAAAAGGACCATTGACAGGACAAACAGAACTCAGAGTACCTCCATCACTCAGCCACCCCACAGCACTGCCCCTGTGCTTAAAAAGAGGCAAATAGAAGCCCCTCCCTCTCCCAAACTAGCTTAATTAGGAAATCAGCCTGTTAATTGATTACCAGAACTATAAAACTCCTGTAAGTATCACTGGCAGAAAACGGTCAAGAACTTTAAGGGGGTCTCTATAGAAGCTGAAGGTAAGTAGTGTTATTTACTCTGTTCTCTTAAGTCTTTTTTTATTTCTTACACATTAAGAGAAAAGGTTTTTAGTTTCTTAAAGAAGGCTTTCCTTATAGACTGACCCTAGAGCCCCTTTGCAGTAAATTTAGGAGCTATTTATCACTGCTTAACATGCATTTAGAGTAAAGATGGGTTTGGAGTGCAGCCAGCCCCTTCCCTGGCCTACCCTAGTCCCTTGGAAGGGTGCTGGAAGTCAGCTGGTGGTGAGGGTTATCAGTTATTAGTGTGGGACTAAAGGTAAGGTGAGAGCTGTCCCTCAATCTCTCCCATCCAAGCCTGAGCCTGGTGCCTCCCTTTCAAAGGGACTCAATTCTAGCTGGGGTTAGTGGCCCTCTGACTTCAGGAGTGGGATAAAAAATCTCTCTATCCCCTGCACAAGGCTAAGAGTAGTGATGAACAGGCTGAGGTCAAATAAATACAACTCTAGGGAGGCTCCCCGATGACCTCTGAGCAACAAACAGGCTGTGGTGCAACTGTTTTACTCTAAAAAATGGTGATAGGCTGGATGCCCTCTTACCTGTCCTGGATCCTGCTCAGCTCCTTGCAAGACTGAGACAGGATTTTGCCAAGAGTTGTCCTGCTACTGTAAGTCTGTAATTCCTTAGTGAACAGTAATGAACAGTAACATGTTTATTCTGACAGAGTTACCCTGATCTCTCTCCATACGCCCCACAGCTGTTGGATTCTACACCATGCTGTCCACCCGGAGGCACAGTACCAGCATCCTGACCAGAAAGGAAATCCTAGAAAATGGGTTCTTGGCTGGGTCCTCCAGCCATAGCCATTCTTTTCCTGTTCTGAGTTATTACATGGACTCCAGCAGTGCTTCCAAACAGGACACCTGGGAGCTTCCCATGGACTTGGATAACACAGCAAGTGGCAGCTCTCTGTGTGTTGTCAAGCAGGTGGAGTCTCTGAGCAGCTGTGTGAAGACTGAGCTGCACACCCTGACCCAGAGCATCTCTGACCTCGGTCTTGTCTGCTTCTGCAAGGCCCACCTTGGCCAGGCCACTTTTGAGGTGTCTGGTTTGCCCTGGGAGCACCCCAGCAGGGACGGCCGCCTGCTGAATGTGGTGTCACAGAAGACCTCGACACCTTGCAAACCACTGGAGAGCCTGCTCTTCAAGGGCTCGGAGCTGGTTGGAGACCTCTCAACCCTTGGGAAAGTGCCAACGCCCAGGTGGGACATCTCCACAGTAAAATCCTTTATGGATACCAGCATGTCCCTTGATGTAAGCACCGAGGAGTTATGCTCACTGGGATGCTCCAAATCAGCCACATCGTCCCTGGAGACCCCTGTGGTGATTCCTCTGGCTTGCCCTGGTGCCTTCACGAAGCACCCTACACTGATCCACAGCTCTGCCACCCTGCAGACCCAGCTGAGTGATCCTGACGCTGTCCCTGTGTTTCTGCACCGGACTCTGTGATGCTGCTGCCCTGCCTCCAGCTGGATCTGCTGGGTGCCTGCACCCTCCTGCAAGGAGCAGGGATCCACGCTGCAGCACAGAAGACGGAGCCAGCGGCTTGAGTGGTGATGGCAGCACCTGGTGTCAAGTTAAATCTGCCCCCCCTGGGGTCACTGAGTCGGCACTGCTGGTGGGGGATGCTTGGGCTGGTGATGGCACCCCCGAGAGCCGCAGCCTTGCTGGCTCCTCCTCCTCCCCGATCCCTCTCTTTTGTATTAACACAATAAAGATACAAATGTCTCTCTGGTGCTGGTCTCTGACTGTCGCTGCTCTCCCGACCTGAGGCTGAGCCCCCTGAACACCCAGGGCCGGCCTCCGGTAAAACCTGACCGCGGGTGCAGCCCCCTCCGGCACCGCCCGGGGCAGGATCCTCCGCGGTGGCCGTGCCCGAGCCTCCCGGCCCGCCCGCCCCCGTTACCTGGCAGAGGGGTCGGGGCAGCTCCGTGCGGGGAAGGGGCAGCGGGACGCGGCTGCAGCCCCGGGGCCATGGCTGCGGGGCCGGCGCTGCCGGCCGGGAGCGCGGGCGGAGGCGCGCCCGGAGCTCGGATCCCTCTCCTGGCGCAGCGGGAAAGCACAGCCTGGCTGCGGGGAGCGGCCCCGGGCACCCTGTCCTGTCACCCGCCCGCCTGAGGCAGGATGTCAGTCGTCGTCCCGGCCGCGGGAACCCAGCAGCTGCCACCACGCAGGGAAGGTCTCCTCTGTCACGTCCAGCCCCCGGTCCGAGAGAAGGAAAGGAGCCCGGACCACCGCACCCATCCCTGTTACAGATTTTCATGCTCTCCCATTCACGCAATCCTGATTTTCCTCTCCTGTCACTGCTTGCAGCAAAGAAAGGGAGAAGGACTTGTTAAAACCACGTTTCAGGACATTCATGGTTTGCTGAATAACCAGTGTACTGGTCCCTCCCTTCTCATAGGGACAGATGAAGGGGTAATGAATGAGTCACGTTGTATGAGAGGACAGACAAAAAGGGAAAGCAGCAAGAGTTGTTTGTAACCAACTTTTGTGAATTGCAGCAATAATTTCATTAACATACAAACTCCCTTGCTAGCTACATGCCTAACCTGCCCCCTGGCCTTAAAAGCACTCACCTACTCGTACTCCTTCAAAATCCTGTCAGTCAGCCATAAATTTTACATGTATCACGCCGCGGTGACTAAAGTGTTTCTAGTTACAAAGTTTAAATACTTCCAGAGGGCTAAAGGGACAGCTTTGAAAGAGAGATGCTAGCTACATGTATTCCATCCTAGTAAAAAACATCCATTCTGTGAAGAATGTGTTCTTCAGCTGTCAGAGAGGCCTCAGAGACACCCAGAAAACAGAGAGCTGCTTGTATCCCCCGGCTGCTCACATGGCTTTTCTCTAAACCATGTTACAATATCAGGAACAGGTGACAAAACAACTCCGAAACAGGGCTGGGAAACAGAAACTATTTACAGTTTGAAGTATAAACACCCCAGAAGAGTACAAACCAGAGCTATAATTAGCAAGAGGAGCACGCAGGGGCTTGGTTCAGCTGCAGTCTGTGCTGGCTGATTGGTATTGATACCGCACAGGAGAAGAGATTAGGCTTGTTGTGTAAATCTGTAGCTGGAATGTACAGAGTGCTCTGGGTGACAAACACAACCGTGGCCTCAGAGGAAAACAGAGGAAGAAATGAAAAATTTCCAGCATGCTGCTGTGAAAAGGGAATGTCTGTAGTGTAGGAAGAGATACAACCACTTCTGCTAACGTTATATTAGCACATCTCAGCTGGGCAGGAACTTGGCAAGGGCTTTGGGGCACGTCCTTTAGAAAAACCTGTGCCAAGAGGGTATGTGAATCATGAAGCAAAGTAAAATAAGAAGATATTTGGGGGGGATAAAAGATGAACAGATTTTTTGCAAAAAGCAGCTTTGATTTTAAAAACCACGGCAGAGCAAGGTAAAGCACAGAAGTCATGGAAGGCCTGAGTGGGGGAAGAATTTATGTTTAACAATTTGAGTGTCAGATTGACAGCCAAAAAAATAATGCCATTTCACCACATTAATATAAAAAAAGTCCTTGCAATAGAGATGTGGTTGATGTTGACAAATCTTTTCTTCTCACCACTGATCTCCTTGGCTCTATTTTTGCTGTGCATTGAGCTTCAACATTTCATGGTCAATGAATTGAACCCGGATTTCCACTCCTGCACATTACTGAACTCACCACCTCAGGGAGTGGGCTAGATATCAAATAACTGGAAGCAAAAATATTCCTGAGTTTCTGTGCAGTATCAAAGTTTCTTAATAATGATCCATTAAATCTTAAGGTTTTCATCCAAAAAAAAGGGAGGTGCTGTCCTCTCTTTTTAAAATTATGTAGTTCCAGTCTGATATGAGGCAGTGATCTGCAACAATGTCATTGTTGCTTCATTTCCAATCCTCCCCTCCCTTGGAAGAAATATTTTCCTTCTACAGTAGCAAACTCACCTCTCCTTAGTTCTCTTTGGCAGAGAGACAAAAGGAGGCTGCCTGAGGGTGATAAATGTATTTTCAGCAGCTCCTGTTAGAATTATGGCTCTATTTTTTGTCCTCAGTTCACAAACCAAAATAACAACCCTTCTCACAGTGCAATTAAGGACCTCATGTACACCAGGAGAACCAACAGTAAGACTTAACTACAAGAAAATAAATGCTGGAGCCAGAAAGAAGGACCCAAAACACATTGTCTTGGTATATTATTTTTTTAATATATTAAAAAATTACAGTTTCAATAAAGAAGTAGAAAAATAAGAAATTCTTTGGAAAGTGCTTATGAAATACAAGCAGCTCCCCAGAAGGCATTAATTATCTGAACTACCACACATAAATGATCCAAGCATTCAGTGAACTACTGAGACAGTCCCAATCAATATACTGAAAGGAGAGGCTTTAAAAATGGAAAAATATATTTTCACTAAAAGGTCTGTCTCAAAGTGGGGAAAGCCAGGTCTCAGGTACTGTTCTGGAATCCAGCTTCACTTGGGTCAGTATCGTGCTCCTTAAGTGAGAGAAGAGGAAGAAAAAAAAAAAAGAAGAAAAAAGAGTTTTAACAACAGGATAGAACTGTAAGACTTTTGGCTTACCCAGATTATGTGTTAAACAGCCAATTCTTGCTAGCACAAACTGCTGCTCTGACAATATGCTCCAAACACACTTTGAAGCATCAAATCTACTATGAAGAACTATTTCAGCACAGCTGGTGTCACCTCTGCACTGCAGCACTGGCCAGAGCTGTGAGCACTCTCAAGGACTCACTGCTCCCACTCAGGCACCAGCAATGAACTGCATTTAGCTGAAATTACAAGCTACACTTGCATGTACTAATCCCCCAATTAAAATAAATGAGAGACTTCATAAATTGAGCACTACATGTTTTATAGAGATTAACAGTCATAAGTACTCTGGATCACACTTCACTGGTCTCATTTATTGCACAACCAATGTCTTACATCACTGCACCTCTCGCCTGTGACAAGTGTAGCTGCTACAACGACACACCACCCTCACTACCAGCTACTCACTTGTAATTGTTATTAAAAATACCTGATTCAGCTTCTTAAACTCAACCACTTGGAAGAAGATGTGCTCCAGGATATATTTGGCATCTTGCTTGTCCTTTGGGAGTTCACTCGTCACGCCCAGGATATCACCGCATTTCCGCACGTAAAACTCCAGGTCATCATCAGTGCCTAAACAAGCCCAGGGAGGAAGGCAGGTGAGTATCATCACACACATCTGGAGCAGCTGGCCAAAAACCTGCTCTGAACCTCCATTTGCTGTTGGCATTCGGGAAGGTTCAGTCCCATAACCAAGCTCAGTGGATTAGCCATGATGTATTCCTGCAGCCAGTACCTGCTCATCTTCTTTAGGTGTTTAGAATAATCTTAACATTTTAACTTCAAAGCATAAAAGGGATGTGAAATTTATCAGCAAGAGTGCACAAAGTAATTTATGCACAATATAGGTAACAGCAGGCAGAAGCAGGATAAAATGTCATGTAACAAACAAAATATAATGCCATGGTACATAAAGTCACACTATCAATTTCCAAAGCCTTTCAATTTCTTGGATCAGGATGAGAGCAATAGATTTTCCCAAATGAGGTCCATACTTTAAAATATAACAACTTTCCTCTAAAAAATTGGACTTTTTATATAAATGTGCAAACAATCTGCTCCACTTACATTTGTTTGTGATCTCTGCAAGACGTGCTTTCTCAGAGGAAAAAGTTTCATCCAAGTCAAACAGTTCCAGAGCAGGAGGAGGCAATTCTCTGAAAGCAGGTGGAAAAACCTTGAAGAGAAAAAGCAGCATGGTTGATTGCCACGTATTTTTGTTACACTTTATAGATCTCTAAGACAACAGTTTTGAACTTCTACTGGACTCGAAGAAACCTTTTAAAAAGCCAAAAGCAACTCCAAAGCCCACCGAACAAAGGGGCACCATTTGAAAATTCCATTCTTATTTTGTAAAAATAACTGAACATTGCAAAAGAGTTTAGTCACAAGTATGCCAGAATTATCACCCAGCATCACAACTAGACATTCTTACTTGCAGTTTCAGTTTTGCTCCATGAGAGCCAGGTGATGGCTGAGAGCTGAGGAACTGAACTGGCCATAACAGCTCACCCTGAAAACATACTGACATCAATTCTGGTCAGAGTATTTTCTGATTCATGCAAGGCACCATTTATGTCACGAGTTGGACTTGGGTTTTTAAAAAGCAGTGCATATATATGCTGTGAAACACCACTTTCTCATTAAGTCCTGCAGCTGTAAGGATCCCAGCAATGCTTTCTCAGAGGCCAGGGTAAAGAAGGATGGAAGAATGATGGCAAAGTTCAGATACTCAGATTCCTGCCTCCTGAAATGAGCCTGACACCACCATAGCTCGTGTTGTTGCTATCAGCCCAAACCCCTTGCTGGTAAAAGTTTGATCAGCTCCTGCTGTAAAAGACCAATGCTCCACTTTCTGCTTCCCCTGAGGATCTGGGGGATGGAAGCAGAGCAGGACAGACTGGCTCCTTCCTGGCAGCACTCAGTGCAGTACTTACACCACCACTGCTTTCTGAAATACCATATCCTGTTTTCACCGGGAAGGCTGAGCCAGCACCTCACAGGACTGGGAGCAGCTACTCAACCAAAGGTTTATCACACAAGGATTCTGTTCTGGTACCACACACTACATTTTGAAGCTCTTTTAATAAAAAATAGAAGTGTAAATAAGTGCTCTTTCTAAAAGATGGTCCCTGTAGTGTATTCAACTCCCCAGTGGTTTATTATTACTACAGTATTTCTCAGTACTTTTTTTACAGAACTGTGGAAATGACACACAGAGGTTTTGCATGAAACAAATGAAGCAGAGACTCATTAAGGTTGGAAAAGACCTACAAGATTCTCAAGTTCAACCTTCATGGAGAAGGGTTCTCCCTGTACTGTACAAGCAAGAAAATTACTCACAGCTGGCTGGAGGACAGGTAGTGGACTCTCAAATTCAGGCTGAATGAGTTGGAGGGGTTCATGTTTCACATTAAGTTCTTCATAAGCTCTGCAGCACAGAAGAATTCAAAGTATGAGAGAAAAAATGATACAACATCTCTTTTCACTTGCAGGCTATAGAGATGGATTTTTGTGAACACACCAGCATCAAAGTTTTGCACTGCAACAGCACAAAAAAAAAGGGATGTCCATATCAGAAGGAGCTCAGAGAACTACAGATCAGTAATTAACGACTTCTACAGTGAGAAACTTAAAATTGTGACAGAGGAAGATAATGATAGGTGGATATATAAGATGATTTTAAAAAGTCACAGCTCAATTCTTCAATCGACTTCCAGCAGGATGAACATGGATGAAGAAAAAGTGATCCAGCACAAAAACGCAGAACTGGGATTTGAAATATGTTTGTAAGGAAGGCAATAACCAAAAGTTAGTTTTGAAAAAAGTATTTGTTATGGTGGGATCAGAAGGGAGATCCTACTGTGAATTCACAACTAGTGAAAATACAAGAAATACAGAGTAAGAAGGAAGAGTGTCCTCAGCAGAGCGGAGTTTCATGGAATCTGTGTTAAGCTGCCACTACTCAAGTGTTCAGACATGATCTGGGTAACAATGGAGTTATGATGGACAAAGCTGATAGTGACACAAACTGGGAAAACTGAGCAGCTGCTAAACCTCACAACACAATTATTGGGAAATGCAAAGGTGACTGGAATGCAGCTTTCAGTAAATGCCAAGTAATTCAAAAGTGGGAAAATGAGCAGCTCTCAGTTATCACTTCAGAAAGTGCCCAACTTCATCACAGACAGTTCTAAAAATATCAGATCAATGAATCTCATGTAGTCAGAAAAAAAAAGGAGAAAAGAAGGCCAGAAACTACAGCTAAGACTAGCAGCAAGAGAAAACATCAATGCCACCCTGTACAAATCCATCCTCTGGGATATCCATATTCAAAATGCTGCCTGCAGCTCAATCCTTCCTGCTCTTAAGGAGACACAGTTAAGCACAAACAGAAAATGCAGAACACAGAATGGAATAAATAAATAAGTAATAAGAAAATTACAGCTGCTGACTTGATAACTGAAGGGAGGGCAGTTGTGTCCAGCTGATAAAGGGATGTATCAAACAGCTTGGTGAAGTCTCTTGGGTTCTCATCTCCTTCCTGCAGGCAGACTCGCAGCTGCTCAGAGAGCGCGGCTGTGTCTGGGAGCACGGTGTAGTCTGAAATCTGAACACACAGACACACACCCCTGTCATCTGAAATGGCCAACCCATTCCCATAGCCTCCTTCTAGTTTATATCTCACATAACATCTCACCTAGAAGTAATTATTTCACTCTTTACCAGGTATGGCCCTTTGCAGTGCAGCTCACGAGATCAGTAACTGTGCCAACTCTTCCCTCAGCTGTACAGCTACTCAACACATGGATGTTTTATCTGGATTTCTGTTAATTCTTTACAATTAAAACAGCCAGCTTACTAATCAACTGTGCAAAACTGCTGTTCTTTTATGCACACAGAGTATACAACCTTACCACATAAAGATATTTCCAAATAAAAATAGCCTTTGTATACAACTAAAACTGACACAAAGGTTGATCCCCATTCACTTACAGAAAATCTGCCTTTCCTTCCTGCATGTTCCTCTTGTCTGAGGGCTCAGGGTGAAGTGCAAACTCATTACACCAGATCAGTTCATCTCATAATCATGGGCAATTGGAAGGAGACTTTCACAAATTCTAGCTGATAATGAATAGTAATCTAAGGCTGAGTGATACCATTATTTTTTACACCTTTACATCTGTCTACTCAATCTCAGACCATGAATAAAGGTTCTGCAACAACAGCAGCACCCATCTGGCTGTTAACCACTCTGTGCTAAGTACATGGTGTGCCAAAACTGGTGCTGCCAGATCACTCTGTTCTTCACCCCCTTGTGATGGATCCCTCTTACCTCGGGGTCCTCCATATCCATCTGGTTTAAGTGGATATCTGATGTTGTGAGCCACTGGAAAAGCACATCCTGGAGAAGGGCAAAACTCAATTAATTTCAGGAGAATCCAAGTAATCTCATACTATGCTTAAATATTCATATTAAATCTATTCAATAACATACCATGAAAAAGATTAAAAATAAGATGATAAATCAAAGAATATCTGTTAGTATTGGCTTAGAATCCCCATACTGAATCCACTTCATAGCTCTCTTGCTCTAAAATGAAGATGAGCCTGAAGTGCATTGCAAATGTTGTGAAATCCACTAGGGTGGTTTTAAAACAAAAAAACCAACTCCCAAAAAACTCCAACTTACCATGATCTTACCATTTTCTTCTTTATCTAAATACTGGTCATTGAACATGTGGGAAGATCCCAGCGCTGCCATCTTTCCACCTTTACTCTACCAACAAAGAATACAATATAGCGAAAATCCCTTCCAAAGCACAGTTTTAGAGGCAATTGTTATTGCATTGCTTTACTTGTCTACATAGTAAAAAACTGTGTTAACGTGTTCACATTCCTTAACAATATCAATCCTGTGCTTGTAATCATTGACTGCGACTAGATTTCTGAAGTTATTTTTATAAATTAACAGGGCTGGATGAGTAAGACAATATATGAAAAATCTACTGGTTCTGAGGTGACAGGCCTCTTCCTTCATTCAATATGGTGTACTTACAAAGCTAAGGATAATTTTATTTAATAAATTATTACTAAAACAGTGGAAAAACCCCCAAAACTTTAAAGAACTAAAGATATCCACCAGTCAACCAAAAAATAGGCAATCTTTGCTGACCACCTCATTAACTCTCCACTGAACCCCATGCAAAGAAGTTTACTATAAAAAGAAGAAGGAGTCACTGGGTTCATCTGGAGTTTGCAGATGCATCAAAAATTGAGATGGGTTTGTAAGTATCCCCAAAATAGCCACTCACAGTTTTTGTGTGGGGCAGGGGGAATGCAGGGAGTGCCCCAGGCAGCTCATACCTCATGCTGATAGAAAGCCAGGACAGGCCTGTTGAGAGGGAAGCAGACAGATCCTGTGGACAGAATTGCCACTGCTGGCTTCATCACATTCAGTGTGGCTCCAAAAGGATAAACAAAGGTGAGAGCTCTGCAGGAAATACACACACTCCATAAGCACCTGCATGCATCAGGCAGGCTGGACAGATTCACAGAACTCAAAATCAAACCCACAGACTAGAGGCAAAAAAGATCTGGTCATGAGAACAGTAATTCCTTTCCAAACCTATCCCTCCTGCTCCTTGAGAGGTTACCAAGCTCTACTAAACAGATTCTCCTTTCCACATATAACCAAAGAAGCATAAGAACATAAGAAATGCATTATAAAACCTCCCCATAAGCACAGTGTGCTGCTGCTAATCACAAACCTGCCAGCTCTGAGGTATTCTACATATTTTCACATCCCTTTCCTCACAGCAAACACTCACTGTGAGTCATGGCCCCTGCCATCTTCATCTGTTGTCTCAAGCACTGTTTTCTTTGCAGCTTCACTGATTCCCCTGTGAGATATTGAAAAACAAACCTTGCTGAGAACAATCCAGATGACAAGAGTTTACTGTGAGGATTCTGATCTCTCACAAACACTTACCTGTTCAAAACTCCATCAGAGATTAGTGCTTCCTTTGGGTGGTGGTACTTGTAATACACATTTCGTACTACAGCATCTTGAAACAAGAAAAAAATACAGAAATTTACACCTTAGCTGATCAGCGTGTTAGATTTAGCCAAGAAAAATTAGTTTAGCTCTTGGATTCCCTGGGTGTTTGCTTCTAACAGCACAAAGCTGGCATTTGGATCCCAAAAGAATTGAGATCAGCCTTCACTACTGTTTCCTTTTGGACAAAACAGATTTAGGACAGGAACATGTTTGCAAATTCAAATAAAAATACAAAAAGTAAGCACGTGTCCATCTGCAAAGCAGAAGAGGCAAAAAGATGGTCCAGTTAAAACAGTCTGTATCAACTTTTACAGCTTGATTTTCTTTATACATCTCCCAAACACTTCATGAATCAAATCCTATTGATGCAAAAAAAAAAGGCATAGTCTAGAAAAGCCACCAAAGACCCAAAGTATTTTATGTACACTGAGACACAGTTGCCTTGGGTTGATGGGGGTATTTTCCACATCGGCAGCACAAAGCTAATGAATGACATTTTATTGGTCTGCTAAAGAAAAGTGCCATTTCTTATACAGGATGAGCATGACGTGAGTCAATCCTTTAAAATATGTGGAAAATATCTTAAAGGCTTTTTTATCAAGAAATTTCACTAGAATTATTTTTTTTTCTAGTAAATTAAAGCTAACAACTACAGCAAAGGAAGGGAGATGGCTGAGTTGTGCATGTACTCTGTCCATTTGCTGTGCTCCAGTATTACCCTGCCATGTGCATGCAGATTTAAAGAAAAAACATCTTTTAGATCAAAAGATACTTCGTGAGAAAGATCTGCTTGGCTTGCATCCACAAAGGCTGAACCTGCTCTTTCAATTTTGCTGCAAACTGATGAAGAAAAGGCAGCAGTGAGCCCCATTACCATTATTGAAAATGATCCCATATTCTTCTAACAAAAAGTTAATATTCGTGCCATTCCGGGACTCTCCACCTTCTCTCAGCATCACCAGGATGGCCCCACCATCCTCCAGGAATTTCTTCAGTACAGAAAACTAGAAAACAACAAAGATCCAGAGAAAAAACCAAACATGAGAAGCTATACACAAAACTGCACAAAGTTATATTGAGATGAGGGGAGATAAATAATTTGGACTGCTTGCATTTAATTTGATCCTATAAGAAAAACATTCAAATTTCAATTTATATGAATTCATTTAAAGCAGCATTGCAGCAACGTCTTCTGTCTTGTTCTTTTCTACTTCAGCAAATTTTAAAACATAATTAATTTGAAAACAATTATTGACTTCTTACCTCATCAGCACTGAACTTCTCTCTTGGTCCTGCTGTAATCCACAATTTCACCCCAAACAGTCTCTCAGATGTGATCTCATCTTTTAAGCTATGAAGAGATAGATAAAGACACACATTATGCTTAGATACAGTCCTGAACCACAACTTTTTCCTTTTGTTTATTTTAAAGGACTGGCAAATGAACACAAAGTAAATCACTTCAGTCACTTCGCATCCTTTTATCTTGGTTTAAAGTTGACAACTTGAGCAAAAATAATCCTTACAAATGTCAGCCAGCTAAACAGTAACACTCCTCTGACAAGGCACTGTGGCAGTGCAGAGCTGCTGCAAGCTGTCACAGCTGCTATTAAACTTTGCACCTGAGGAGCTTCCTACTATTTTTCTTTTTCTTCTTTTTGGTCTGGGCACATTTCATAGAATAAGCTGAGCTGGAGGGGACCCACAGGGATCATCCAGCCCAGCTCCAGCCCTGCCCAGACACCCCAACAACCCCACCCTGGGCATCCCTGGCAGCGCTGCCCAAACGCTCCTGGAGCTCTGGCAGCCTCGGGGCCGTGCCCATTCCCTGGGGAGCCTGGGCAGTGCCCAGCACCCTCTGGGGAAGAGCCTTTCCCTGATATCCAGCCTGACCCTCTCCCAAACAGTTCCAGGCAGATAAACAGTATCATCTGCACCGGGGCTGTTTTCTTTTTGCCCCAAACTCCAAATCGAGACAGACTCACAAAGCTGCAGGAGGAGCTTCCTCCTTACGCCTCACACTGCATCTCCTCCACAGGTGAGACAGCTGCAGCTCCAGAGAACCACGCACAGCATCCCACAGCGGCACAAGATGCAACAGGGCGCAACCAACGCGAGAGAGCGACCTCAGCTCACCAGATACATCCCCAAAGGCCACTCGGGTACCCAGCGCGGACCGCACAGCCCCGCCGGGGCCTCTCCGTGCCCCCGAGAGCCGCCCCTCACCTCTGCACCTTCCAGCTGCCGCGCAGCCTCTTCCGCAGGGCCTTGTAGCCGCCGGCCGGCGTGAAGCTCTCGCCCTTGGAGGCGTTGAACACTATGGCATTGCGCGGGCCGCTCTCCATAGGCTCCCGCGGGGCTGCCGGAGGGCTCTGGGGAGCAGCGGGCAAGCGCCAGCGCTCCGGCCGCCCGCGGGTCCCCGCCGTGTCCCCACCGTGCCGCCGTCACCACGCGCGCTCCGCCCTAGCAACGCTCCGGCCGGACGCATGCGCGGGTGTCCTTTCCCCCCCCCTCCGAGTGCAGAGGTCGCGGCGGTGGTTCGCTCCACTCCCCGCCAGGGAAAGGGGCGGGGCGGTACCATTGCGGAGGGCGGGGGTGTGACGGGGCAGGGCTGTGCGCACCCGCCCGCGCTCAGCCCGGGCCCTTGGCGGCGGCCCGCGGCTGTCAGCCGGGCAGTGCTGCTGTGAGGGAGCCCCTCGTGACAGTTTCTGGGCCTTTGCTTTTACTTGTGTCTAAAATACCAATCCTGACAGCTGCAGGTTCTGCCCTGTGAGGGTGGGCAGGCCCTGGCACAGGGTGCCCAGAGGAACTGTGGCTGCCCCATCCCTCCAAGCGTCCAAGGCTAGACAGGGCTTGGGGCGAGCTGGGATAGTGGAAGGTGTCCCTGCCCCTAACCTTTAAGATCCTCAACCCTTCCACGATTCTATGATCAGCTTAAATTGGGGAATTCCTCTTTAAATTAAACAGCGCAACCACGCCCCCGCCCCTCAGATTCAGGACAGCCATAGAAGAAGATCAGTGTTTGCACTTTAATATAAACCATGTCATATTTCCAATGACTCCAGCATAGACAAGATAAAGCCTGATAAAAAAACCCCAAACAATTGTTCCAGCGCAAGGTTCCCCACAGCACGAGCATCACACAACTTTTAGAAAGCCTCTTGTTTATCCCTGTGTTGTTCCAAGCCCCCTCTCCTCCCTACAGCGACAGCACAGAACAGCTTAAAAAAAAAACAGGAAGTGGGAAGTGACTTTCAATGAATACACCAGCATTTAACTTAAGGCAGAATAAATAACGGTTCCACATCAGTGATGGGCGTTTTCAGGTGAGTGCTGGAGCCTGGAGTGCAGCCACCCCTCGCTGTGCACTGCCCCGTGCTCATCACAGAAGTGTTGGTGTGCCTGGGACAAGTCAAGCACATGCTGTGAAAGCACCCCCCAACCCCAACCAGAGTTCAGCTATAAAATTATTTTTATTTTTCCAAGCAACTCAGCCTCTTTCCCCACCCCTTTGATCTGGGATTTTCCTCCTACTCATTGGCTCCTCCGTCACAGCCTTGTTGTGGCAGCAGCATCCCAATCCTGGACCACAGAGGTGATCCACTCTCTTTGAGAAGGGACACACTGGTGTGAAGGGCCACAGTGCAGTTCAGGATTTACAGATCTGCAGCTGCCTTTGGAGCAATAACTGATGGACAGTTTTTCCCTCAGCCCAGTTCAGCCCAGGATGAGTAGCTTGAGTGACAGAGTTCACTTAAAGGAAGCTACTGTTCTTGGTGATGTGAAGAGTTTCCTTCTCTGTGGAAGGCTTGGGGAAAGATATTGGACAGAGCTGAGCATAGCTCCACAAAAAAAAAATCTAAAAAATAAGTGTCCAGTTACAGGGGCATGGCTGTTGATGTGAATGATGGCACATACCTCAACCATAAATACAACCACAGAGTGAATACAATTCTGCCAAGTAGCACAAGACACTCAGGGAAAATCATAATCAGTGTCCCACTTTCCCTGGCAGGGAAACATTCCTTTAGGGAGAAAATCCACCAAACAGCAAAAATTAAGAGCTCTGTTCCATCCCAGCCAGTTAGTGTGTTAGTGCCAATTTCCTTAAACCATGAGCAAAGGATGGTACCAATCCTCTCAAAAGGAAAAGAAAAACAAAATAAACATAAAACTCATTCATTTAAAATATGGCTTCACAAAGCCTTTGTAAAATTTAAATGTCCTCTTCAGTTGGTGCATAAGAAAATCCTAAAAATGCATCTGAGGCACTGGAGCTGCTGGCTGCTAGGTCAGGCGTGTGGGTGATGGAGGCAGAGATGGCTTCTTGGGTGAACTCGGGATCAAAGTGTCGCAGATCAGCTGGACCAGCCTAAGCCAAGGAGCAGAGACACACAGTCATGGAGTGAGCACACCCGAACCAGCTGCTTGTGTTCAGGCAGTCCAACACAGCTGCTCTTCCTAAAGAGCCATCACCACGTCATCTGCAGCTCCCAACCCACACCTCAGAACCCTCCGTTCCAGCGTGAGACATCTGGAAAGGATCCCTTTTGTAAAAAATACAGAATTACCCACTTACCACATTGGGGTTGAATGGAGGAGTAATCCTCTTGTGATATAAATCATCCCAGTTTATTGGGCTGAAGAATACGTGGTTCTTTATCTCAAGCTGTGTGGAAAACAGGAAGGAAAGGTCAGTCTTCTGCCAGCCCTTCTTTTCCAGCACCTGCTCTCACAGCTTGAATTGGTTGGAGCAAGACTTGAAGTTACCACATACCCATATCCACAACTCCTTGATATATGAGGGTCATGGTCCAGGAATCCCTTGAAGGGAGATGACCCATCACACACTGA
Organism: Ifrita kowaldi; assembly: GCA_013398055.1. Lineage (NCBI taxonomy): Eukaryota > Metazoa > Chordata > Aves > Passeriformes > Cinclosomatidae > Ifrita > Ifrita kowaldi. The sequence continues at coordinate 61,541 of VZRS01007581.1, forward strand.
TGTCCTTAGCTGGCCACCACCCCTTTCCCTTTGGGGAAATCCAAGTCAACCCCATGTGTCCCTTGCAGGAGGCTGAAGGGACAGACTGTGTGGGAAACTTTTTCCAAGGCAGTGCTGTTATGAAAGAAATGCTCAGAATAGAAATGTTCCCATCCATCCTCCCTCCCTCCCGATCATCGTGGAGGCCACCTACAAAGTCTGTTTTGGCACCCAGTCTCCTCTTCTGGTCCTTGTGGAGAAGTCCCTGGAGGATGTCACAAGCTGCCACAGTCTTGGTTCCTTGGATCTGTAGTGGCTTGTGCAGAATGTTGTCATACATCTGAGACACATCCCGGCTGTAAAAAGGAGGCTAATTGGAAAGAGAGGAGAAGCAACCAGGTAAAACATGAGCTACCAGAAGGAGCCACAAATTGCAGGTCAAAATGAGTCCTGCAGTGAGTAGATGAGGCAGACCTGCCGCATCTCTGCTCAGAAGGGCAGTGGTAGGATTGAACCGGGTCATTGATTCAGGATTTAGTTGTCTATCAAGTACCTTGTGAACACCAGACCAACCTCACACCACAGCTTTTGAAAGTGAGGTTTCCACCATGTAAAGTAAACCAGCCCATTTCCAAACTTACCAGTCCAAAAAGCATTTCATAGAGGACAGCTCCTAGGCACCACCAGTCTACTGTCCTGTCATAGGGCTGCTTCTTTAGCACCTCAGGAGCCAGGTACTGGGAAGTCAGAAGGAAATATTTGAGTGAAATTATAAAGGAAGGGCTTTGCCCTTCTTAGTCCCAAATGTGGCTGCCGCTCAGGTTGAGCAAATGCATTAGGAATAACACAGATGCATTTGCTAGTGTTACCTAATAAACTCTCCACTTGCTTTGGAGCAATGGGGTTGAAAGACACCCACCAAAGCCCTCAAAGTGTCTGTCCAGAGAACAGAAGGTTCTCTTCCTAGAGAGGACTTGTACAAGGATTTGGCACCTGCCACAGTTCAACCAGCCAACCTGTCCCACCCTGACACCTCACATCTCCAACCTGTCCCACCCTGACACATCACACCTCTACAAAGCTCCTGCAGTTTTGTGAAAGCTGCAGTTTTCAGCCCCAGTAAGTCTGCCCAAAGCAGCAAAACTACCAAGAGGCACCACCAAGGAACAACAGGCAAGAATTTGAGCAGTCTCTAGACCAGTTTCCCACAGAATTATCTCTGTGTGCTGTCAGGGTCTGTCTAGAACAGGAAAACACCAACACACAGAGCAAAACTAGAAAACAAAGCTCAAACATTCCTGCTTGGTTCATGCTATGCCATTGCATAAGAGGCACCTCCCTGGAAAAGGAGGGAAATTCCTACCCACTTCTGCTGAGCTTGAACACTGAAAGGTGTTGTGTTTACAGAGCCTTTGTCAAGCTGTCTGGGGAAAGCAGCAGGACAGGTGTATTACTTAGGCTCAAGTGCGACCAAAATCCCCAGGCTCAGTAAGAAGCAGGAAAAAAAGCCCCCAAGAAGCCAGACTGGAAACAGGTTTTCACAAACCCCAGCTGGAGTTCATTGGAGAAAAGGCATTTCCTCCCCTCTGAGCAGTGTTCACATTCCAGAGGGAGCCTGGTGCTCTCCTCTGCACAGGGCATTCTGCAGCTCCTGCGTGCACCAAGGACACACAGGAGAGCACAGCAAGGTCCTGTGCATGCCAGTGCCAGCAGGCTCCTTGTCCTGCACCTCTGGGGTCTCAGAGCAGGTAAACATCCTGCTCACAGGGACACTTGTCCCCACCTCCACAGCTATTTCCACAAGCCTGGCCATTTCCAAGTGCAGCAACCCCTGCCCCAACAGCTGATTAATACTCCAAAATCGCTGTGTTGTTACAGGTAGAGCTGTCTCTGCTGAATAGGAGAGGTCTTATCTGAACTGCAGCTTCAGGCTGACAGCCTCAGAGAGCCCATAATTTTTTGAGGTGTCACATAAACCCAAGACACAGAGCAACAAGTGTCTGAAGGCTTCTAGCCCCCAGGTCACAGCAAGTACCTCAGGAGTGCCACAAAAGGTAGAAGTTGTCTCCTCTTGCTCCATTCCTTCTTTGCAGAGTCCAAAGTCTGTCAATACTATGTGTCCCTAAAGAAAAGGGATATTTTAGCTTGTCCCACTCTTTCTGGAGAAGAGAAAGGATTTCCATGTATTTGCCTATGCATTACATCTCATGTGGGTTTTAGTTCCCCACTGCTCATCTGCCCCCCCCCCCTTTTGTTCATCCTACAGGACAGGTACTGGAGCCTATANNTTTTTTTTTTTTTAATTTGTCTACAGCTAGATAGCCATGGACAGATCCAGCACTGTGGTGATTTTCTGCTGCTTTATCCCAGAGCCAATTTATGTAACAGTCACCACCAGAGTTGCAGCAGTGACCTGCTCTTCACACCCCTGATCCCTGCCCACAGCTTCTGGGAATGAGCGAAGGGCCCCAAATCCATGCAGTCCTTCAGAGGGCAGGCCCGCCCATCCTTCCCACGGAAGTGCAGTGGGGCAGACAGACAAAATCCATGCCATCCTGTCAGCTATAGCCCAGCTTGCAGAGCCACAGTGTTCTGTTTGTGGTCCTGACATTTTTAAAGCCAGCAGGAAGACAGCCCAAGCTGTGAATGTACCTGGCAATCCAGGAGAATGTTCTCCGGCTTTAAGTCCCTGCAAGACAAAGTGCTGTTTGAGCAGATTTGGCCAGATATTTAGAAAACATGGATCTGAAACAGCATCAGCTAAAAACAGGAGCTAACAAAGCCTCCCAATCCAGATCACCAAGACCTTCCCAAATTGCAGATTCCCATCAGTATACATACATGCAAACATAGATAGGCTGCCTTCACACAGGATCAAGTTTTAGCCAAGATTTCCATACGTAAATTGTTACTGAGAGATGATTTCTTACTTATTGAGCCCGTTTTATTTTATATCCTTAAACTTAATACTCTCAGACAGATGCTGGGAAGGGGAAAGAATGATTTATTGCCTGTCAGGTCCTGTGCAGACCCTCTTGCAGGGTAAAGGGCCAGCAGCACAGTCTTGTCTGGGGTAGGAGATTCTTCAGTTACTCCAGTCCTGCATTTCACTTCCCCAGTGAATCCCTTTCCCTCCCAGCACTGCTCCCCCTGGCTGGGCAGGCTTGGTGCCCCTGCCTTACCTGTAGATGATGTTTAGGGAATGAAGGTACCCAATGGCACTGGCGACTTCTGCAGCGTAGAATCGGGCCCGGGGCTCACGGAAACAGCGCTCCCTTTGCAAGTGGAAGAAGAGCTACGGGAAGGTGAGAGGGTTGGTCATGCCTCTAAGTAAATGAAGGCTCATCTGGAGCAAAGCTGAAAGCCAGCTACAGAAGTGACAAGTGGTTTGCAGCAGGTAGCACATGAACAGCATGAAATAAACCCAAGCCAAGTGAGTTTAAGCAATACAAACACCTTTCTAGAAATTACTTCATTTGTCCTCCTCTTCATTCACAAAAATTAATAATTAATTCTCAAACCCTCCATCTGCTGACCTTGTTAAGCTCTTAGCTTACTACAACCCACAGGCTGATTTCAGTGGTAGTATGGCTGTGATCAGTGGTACATGCAGAGAGCTGAACATGTGAAGGTCCCCAACAAGAACTCGATTTGGGCAGGATATCCACCTTCACAATATCTCCCAGCCAGTTTCAGAGAGCACAGAAAAACAGCTGAAAAAGGTAAGCCTCTACAGGACAGAAGAAGTCTGGATAGTTGCAGTGGCATCACACCCAAGCACTAGACATGGATCCAGAGCTGGCCAAAAGTGCATTTTCCTAAAGCTCACCAACATCAATATTTCCCATATTCTCCCTAGCATTTTAAGATGCCCAACACTGCTTTTCTCAGCATCTTTACTTTGGGAAGCATCTGACTCAGGTCATAGCCAGCAAGAGCTTGACCCAATTTACCAGTGAGGTGTCCTGCCAGGTATTCCTGGCTGCTCTCTGCCAGCAGTCAAAACAACATCATCCTTCAACATCATTACCTTCCGACAAGAAACAGTTTTAAATAAAGCAGCATGTTTCTGAAGGACCGAAAACGATTAAAACAAAGCCTGTAAGTGCACTCACCTCTCCTCCATTTACATAGTCAAGCACAAAGTAAAGCTTCTCCGAGGTCTGGAAGGAGTAGTGGAGTCCCACAAGGAAGGGGTGCTTGACGTTTTTCAGGAGCACGTTGCGTTCTGCCATGATGTGGTTTTGCTATCAAAAAGCAGACAAGGCATTAAGTTTCAGGCAAGGGTCCAGCCCAGCCTGCCCTAGGGGCTCACTGCTGTTTTCAAAACAGATGGAAGCTGGGAGCCCACAAGGGTCATTTCCAGCCCCAAAAGAAGAACTGCTCCCTCCTATCTGACCTAATTAATCTGTGTTCTTTTGTTCTCATGGCACAGAGAAATCCGTGTTTAACGTGTGAACTGCCTACATGAACACCAGGTACCCCAATTGCATTACCCAGAGAGCCCATACACCGAGCACTACTTGCAGAAGTGGCCCAGGAGAGCAGACACACCTCCTTTTTCTTGAGGATGGTTTTCTTGTGCAACACTTTCACTGCATAAAAAGTCCCGTCACACTTGCGTTTGGCCAGGAGAACCTGCAACAGAAGGTCCTGGTCACAGCTTTCAGTCTCGCCTCGGTCAGTGTTTCCTCATTAGCTCAACACTCTTGTGCGTGATCATACACAGAGAAATGCTTCAGAGAGCCAGGTAAAGGGTTTTAAAGACCAAGCTCCAGCCCTCTCAATTCCCAGCACTTTTTCATTGCCAGAAGAAAACCACACAATATCTCCACATATATCCCTAGACACCCAATAGAAAATACTTCTGGAACATGCCAGGACAGTCCCATTTAAAGTGAATCCTGGCTGTCTCCAAGGTACAGATTTCTCTGCAGATCTTTTGCTGAACAAGTCTGAAACTTATTCTGAATCAAGCACTGCTCCTTGCCATCACCCCCCTGAGCATAAAGCACCTCACTCTTCAGTCCTTAGAGAGGCTGCAGGACCTTAAAGTAAGAATGGACTGTTAATAACTATCTCAGGTTTTATTTAATCTCAGTCCCACTCAGACCAGACACCTCAGGAGAGGTGCAAGCAAAGGACACAGCCAGAAACTCCTTCAGCAACACATTTTCCTTCCAAGCTGCCTCTAAAGATCTACAGCCCACCTGCACAAGCCCACTTACTTTTCCAAAGCTTCCTTTGCCAATAACCTTCAGGAAGTCAAAGTCTGTTGGCTTGGCACTGTTGGGCAAGAATGAAACAAGTTAATGTTTCTGGTAGAGAAACATGCAACAGTAACACCACCATCAAGCAGAGCTCCTGCTTGGAAAAACGAGTGTTTGTGAGTTTGTGAAAGGGATTAAAGGGCGCTGGTGGGTGACCCTCGCTCCCAGCCAGCTCAGGATTCACACTGTGGGTGTCAGTGCACCCTGCAGAGCACCATGAGCAGCCCCCAGGCTGAAGGCAGCAGCAGTGAAAGCATCTGTAAGGACAAAGTGATGCCTTACAGGGGACACAGTTTACCCCTGTTTCTAGAGAAAGGTAGTCAGGAAGCCAGCAGGGATGAGGAAGACCTTCCCTTACTACCTCTCAAAAGAAAAGGGACAAGGAGCTACAGATATGGCCAGGAGAAGATGATAGTAAGTGCCAGCTACAGCATAGTCTTGAAAGCTGGTGCATTGGTGACACACGTGGTGTTAAAGGCCAGGAAATGTAATTGTTCAGACTTCTGCAGACACCACCCTGTGAGACACAGGGACCTGCTACCTCCCCCTGCCAGATCTCTTCATGCTCCACACCCTACCTGGCTTTGCAGGAAGCTTACTTGGGGTTAGCAGAAGGTCCAAGGTTGATGTTGTCAGTTGGTGTTGAAGGCTAGAGAAGATAACAGGAATTTTAGTCAAAAGGACCGTGCTGCACGTTGGGTTTCCCTTTCCTCAACACAGTGTCCCTCACACAGAGCCATTGATAAAACACCCATGAGCAAGAGACCCAGCTGGTACTTTGGCAAACCTTTAAGGTCTCTCTAGATGGCCTTGTGCACACCCAGCACCACAGAGCTGCACCCCCCTCCTCCCAAAGACAAGGGCATACATACACACACATGCTCTCCCTCCTCCCTAGGAATCTTCCCCTCCTCAGACTCTGGGAACGTTATGCCGTGTCCACAAGGGCCTCTGCTGCTTTTCTTCACCCAGCATCACCCACAGAACAAGGCAGCAGTAAGACTCCCAGCAGGCTAACACAGGCTCTCCCCTTGTTTTTCATCTAAAGGTGCCAGCCCCCTTTATCCCAAGGGTGAGGATCTGCTTGTTCAGAGTCATGATCTCACCTGGGTGCTTTTGTCTGGGCTCCGGGAACGATCCATTAAAAAAACAACTCTCTCAGCACTTGGGGGAAAAAAAAAGAGGGAGTCAGTGTTGAAAACAAAATCCAAGAGAGAAACAGCTTCACACCATTAACTTGCCAGGGAGCAGTGCAGACCCCAGTGCACCCCATCCATCACAGGAGGCTGAGCTGAGCTCCCCAGCACTGCTACCCCCAAAGGATGGGGATGGCCACGCTCTGGGGGAGGTAGGGAACAGCGTGTGCTGACAGGAGCTTAGGGGAAAATGGTTCCTGCGTGCACAAGCACATGAAATGTCAGCCCTTGTCTTGCAACAGCAGAAACTGCTCAGGGCACCAGCACGAGGACCAGCACAGCCCCAGCAGCAACAAGCACCAGGCCAGGTGAAGTCACAGCTCTCCTGGCCAGACCCCTCTCGAGGCAGCTGCAGCCCCCACCCCACTGCACAGGGATGCTGCAGTGCGGTGAGTATCCCCACAGGGCAGCCAGGAGAGTCCAGCTGGGTCCAACCACCACGGTCCATGGGGCTGGCAGCAGCCAGAGGCCACTCCCCAGGCCAGGTCAGACCAGGGCAGCTCAGGGCTGTTGACATTGCAGGAGAGCTGCCATGGCAGGCTCGGTGAGCAGAGGCATTAGGGACCAGGGCTCTTGTCTGCCTGGTGCAGCTTTTGCTGGGGCTGGAAGAGCTGGACTCTAACACTTGTTGGTTCAGATCCATCCTGCCTGAGCATCCCTGGGGATAGGTGGGCCCTGCTTTGGGGGTTCCTCTCTTTTGTTTTAAGGATTCCCCCGTGCTCCTTGCAAAAGCCAGAGTTAAGGAGATAACACAAAACAAACAGCTCTGCTCCCTTCTCCCCTGCCCCAGAGAGCTTTGACTCCCCCTCACATGAAGGCTCTGAAGGCTCTCATCCTCACAGCCACCCTCTGCCCTACCCCTCCCAAAAAGGGGGTCCAAAGACCCCACCAGCCTCCCCACATCTCACCTGTGGGTGCTCCCACTCCCTGCCCCCACACAGCACCAGGCACAGACCCCCAGCCATCCCAAAGAAGCCCCTCCTGTGCAGGCTGAGCATGGCAGCAGCTGCCGGGCAGCAGCGGGTACTGGCAGCTGTCTCCAGGGACTGCCCACATCTGCCCGGTGCCAGCCAGCTCCATCCACCGCCCAGCCAGCGCTGGGGTTATCGGGCTGAGCTGTTAAAGGGCTCCCATCCCACTGGGAGGGTTTCGTACTCACTACGAGCAGAGCCTGGAGCCGGAGGCCTTGATGGTTTGTTCTATCCTCTCCCGGCCGTGCTTGATGAGTTCTGTGAGGAAAGTTGGAGCACCGAAGCCGATTAGCTGGCAGCGTGATCACAAGTGCACAGAGGCACATTTGTTCTTCTCTGACCTTGCTCTTCTCTCCACAGCCGCCCTCCTCCCCCTTCCACTCACATACCAAAATAACCGGGAAATTATAGGAACCAGGACATCTTCCCTCCCAGCCTCACCAGGAGCCCTCAATAGCTCACAGGACAGGGATGAGTGCCACAAAACAGACAGCTTCTCTGGTGGCTGAGGGGATTCAGGCTAAAGCACCACTGTCAAGCCTTCCTGAGCCACCCCTGTGTCCCCAGGGGGGACAAGGAGAGTGCTTACAAGGACGAGGTTGTACTGGGATACGTCACACACTTGGCACATCCACTGTCCCTTTCATTCAGGACTCTGTGAGTAATTAGGGACATGAATGAAACCTTTCAGGCCCTGCAGGAGGTAAGCCAGCACACACACAGCACCGGAGTGACTTGCCCAAGGACACAAAGCCAGTGCCAGAAGCTGGGATTCCCACCATGGAGCATCCCTGCTGCTCAGCCGTGCAGGCGGTTGCCACCACTCATCATCATCATCACCTCTCCCTTCACAGGGAGGCAGCCCTGAGCCTGCTCCCTGCTGCTGCACAGGCTGAGCCAGGGGGAAGCCCAAGGAGTGCAGCCTGCACAGAGGAGTTCCTTGTTTTCCTTAGGAGTAGATAGCAAAATCATTTCAAGACTCAGTTTTACTCCTCAGTTCTGCCACTGAAGGGAAAGGAAGAATCAAAACTTCCACAGGAACGTGTTTCTCTCCATCTGAAAACAAGGGGCGTTATGGGCACAAACAAGCTGTCGTCTTGGAATAGCTCTTCTACAGACCGAGGAATGGACAGCACCAACTGCCAGAGCCCATCTCTCTGGGCAGGGAGTTTGTAGGACAATGAGTTTTGAGGCAAACAAGCCCATAACAGAGCCCTTCCTGCATGGATATTTGCATCTGCCAGGCAGAGGGACCTGTGAAGTCCTGAGAGCCACTGAACTGGCCCCACCAGCCGATCTGGGGGCAGCTCTGATGAGCAGCCAAAAAACTAAGCAGTGGATTTAGAGTTTCTGAATGGATAAGAAAGGGAAAGCAGGAATTTAAAGCAAGCCCACAAACCATGCAGAGGGAGAACGTACAACATCAGGCTGGTCCGAGCCCCTGACCTTGTCCGTGCTTTACCCTGCAGCAGGTCCAAGATCCTGTCTCAGCTGGCAGCCACCAGCGGGGACAGCACGCAGGCAGCACCCAGACAGATCAGACCTCATCTCCTCCCACTGGGCATAGTCCTTTCCCTGACAGTCTGGCTTTCCCTGGCTCCCTGAGGTCTGCTGAAGGTCATCCAACACCTGCCACGGGGCTGTGTCTGCCCCACAGGCTGGGCAGATACTGTGGCCACAGCAGAGGGACATCAGTGCTGCTGTCTCTGAGCAGACAACACTCCCTGAAGGCTCAGGGCCAGGGAGGAGGTTGGCACAGGGGATGGCCAGGGCACACAGCTGTGTGTGGACAAGCCCCACGCTGCACATGGCAGCAGTAGGTAGAGGAGGGAAGGTTCCCACCCCTGCTCAGGAGCCTCTTGCCAGAGCAGCCCAACCTAACACCTCACTCCCTCTGCCTGCCTGCAGCTCCGTCAGGTGATACAGCCCATTTCCTCTAAACCTGAACCCCCACAAGCCTGGGTTTGGCCCCAGGGTCCGCTTGCTGCCACTGCTCCAATCCCAGACTCGGGGGGAATATAGTGACTCAGGTGCAGATGGAGATATCACAGCTTGGACATCTTGGAGAGCACATGGGCGAGCCATGGAAACACATCCATCTGCCTTGGAGGGATTTACTAGCAGCACAGGATGCAGGACAAGTTCCTGACTTGCTCCAAGGGGCTTGGACAAGGCTGTTTCAGCAACCTGCAGGTAGGCAAGTGCCCCTTCCAGCCTGGCAGCCCGTTCATGCCTCCCTCCACCAGCCCTGTTCTGCTCCACTGCCTCTTTGCTGGAAGTGAAGCCACTCAACAAGTCCCTGCTGACCAAGGACAGCCTTTTCCAGCAGAGCTTTTTCATTACAGGGACTTGCTCTGAGGTTAAAGTCTCTGGCACTGAAGTACCATACCCATTTTTAGGATGTGTATATCCCCATCCCATATCACTTTCTATTCAGCTTCAGAGCCACCTCCCCCAGCCCAAGTCCACCTTCAAAACCAGGTTAGTTTGTGGTTTAAATCTCTCAAGCAGTCGAGCAGGCTTTTCCTTATCGCTCACAAACCCTACTCCCCCTGAAGCACAAAGATTTCCTGAGCGCACACACTGCACAACAGAACCAGAAATAGGTCACGAAAATACGCTGGAATCCTTGGCTGTACATGCCCAGCCGCATCCCTCCTTGTGCCTGCTGGTGCAGCACGGATGCTCCAGGCACGGCCAGGGCCACGGAGAGCATCGGCAAGCAAGTCCAGGAGTTCCCCAGTATAATGTGACTCTTACACACCAGGAACACAAACCCCTGCACCCCACTCCCCCCTCCTCAAAGACCATTTCACCCCAACTCCCGGCCAGAGGCACCCCCAAGGCAGGGAGTCCCTGCTCACACAACAGAAAGCCGCTACTTACAAGTTGGAGCAGTTACTGCAGCTAAACCTCCCCCCACCACACATCCCTCAGTAACATACGTTTGCTTCCCAGCACAGCACGAGCAGCTCCCTCTTCCTCGCACAGTTCTGGCAGTGCTGACCCACATTCCCATGCTAGCCCAGCGTTATTTGCTACAAACACATTACTAATGCAACGCGTACCTTGCACGGAGACACAACCTCACAGACTCGTCATCTGCGGGCTGCCTCCCACCCTCCTCCCTGATGTCACCGCTCTCGGCAGCCTTCCCTACCTAACCTACATTGCAAACCCCTCCGAGCGAGTCCCTCGCCCTCTGCCGCTCCGGGAAGGGCTGGCTGCCAGCACGGAGAGGCCTGGCAGGGCTGGCACCGGGACAGCAGGTGATGTTTTGGAGGAAGCACAGAGTTTGGAGGGGCAGGGTTGAGAAAGGGGCACCGAAGGCAACCCACAGCTCCCACCCAGCACAGGGGCTGCTCGCAGCTTAAGGGGGAGATGCCCCAGTTTCAGCTCAGAGAAGAGCAGGGAGGGAGGTGGGAAGGAGGATTCCCGCAAACACGTGCTTTTACTGGGGAGAGAAAAAAAGACTCAAGTTTTCCCCTGCTACAGATCTAAGAGATAGCTGCAAGCCAGTACTGAACTCCACTTTCATTCCCATTGAGACACTACAACAAGTCCAGGAAGAGGTTAGGAAAGACTTTAAAGCACTCCTGCATTTGGGGAAGCTTTCTTAGCCACCCCCTGGAGAGCTCCTGGCTTGTCCAATTTTCTCCTGCAGATCCCGTTTCCTACGCCCCAGGGACACTGCAAACCAGAGCAGGAGCCCAGCCAAGCAGCCCTGGCTCGGGGCAAGCTGCAGCCCACAGACAACCAATCCTTGAAATTTTAGAGAAAAGCTACATGCAGAACTTAGAGAAAACAGCAGGTGGCTAAAGCTTGAAGCACTTTGCAGAAAAATAATTCCATGAAAACAAGTCATCAAACATACCTGGGAGCACATCTCCCAGAGGCTGAGTCCTGAAGCACGGGAAGCAGCCCACAACCGATGAGTGCAGAGACCTCTCATTCCCCCCATTTCCCACCCTTGCACCAGCCCACCCTGCCTGCCCTGTTAGGCCAGGAGCCCAAAACCCCTTCCTAAAACCCAGAGGGGACGAGCTTTGTTTCCTGCAGCAGTTCATTTAGCCCCTGAACACAACCACCCTCAGCTCCTCAAAGGAAACATGCCACTGCTGGTGCCTCATTGCAGCACTTTAAAGAGGGCAGGAAAAGCTGACCAGCTGCAAAAGATGAAGAGACATCTGCTAGCTCTACCCTAGGAGTGAGAATTTAGGTGGGAAGGGTAGTTTTGGGTGGGGAGGAAGGGGTGCAGGTGGTGGCTAGGAGCAAATTTCAGCCTGGCAGCCAGCTCAGGTGTTCTGAATAATTTTTTACAAGTCAGCTGGAAATTTGTCCGCTGTCCAGTGGTTTGTAGGAAGGTCAAAACTGGCATTTGGTTCAGGTCAAACCCTGAAGAAGCTGGTTTTTCTGCTGTCCTCAGGAATCCTGAGCAGGGGCTGCAGCCAGGGCAGCCAGGCTGGTGCTTTGCAGCAGTATTAACTGCAAATATAAACACTCAGGGAACCCGGTGATTTGAGACACCAGGGACTGAGCTCTGAGCAAGAGGAGTTCTGGGAGAAGGGCTGGTGTCTTCTCTCTCTTCATTAAAAATAAAGCAGTCACTTTTTGCTTCCACTGTAGTTTCCTACAGAATCTCCCTGCGTGCAGCTGCAGCAGCAGAAAAGCAGCTTGTAGAGCAATTCCAGTGGTGGCTGCAAGGAGGTAAAAGCCAGGCTGTGGGCTGGGGGCAGCACTCCCTGTGGGAAGCAGAACGGCCACCATGGGACGGGTCCCTCACCCCAGACTGCAGCTACTGGGGGAAATCATCTGGGACATCGGATGTGCTTGGTGCCACGTGTAACGAGGGAGGGGAAGCAGCATTTTGCTTGAAATGTTGCCTTCTCTCTGGTCAAAACCTGATTTTTTGCTCAGCCAACATTCTCAGGCTATCAGCATTGACATCTTTTAAGAATATCCATTAATATGTTTTTTCTTTTCTCCAGCTTTGCCTCCACTTGCATTGAAATTGTCAAATTTCAGAATAGTTTCATCAGTTAACTTACATTTTCTAGTCAGTGCCTTCTGCTTTTGTTTCTTTAACGAAAATCTTGGTGTTATCAACAAAATCTACTTGATTTATATTTCCATAGAAAAAGGCATCTCTAGTTAAAACCCACTTCCTATCTAAAGAGGAGAAAGCAGAAGGATCCTGTAAGGCAAATTTTAACTGCTAAAATGCATAAAACACCTAATCTGATGACAGATAGTGATGGGCAAAGTGGTGTTGGGTCGGTTTTGTCCATCCTACTCTCTCTGTGAGGGTCACTGGCACTCCAGGGCTGTCACTCAGGGCCAGGTGTGCGATGCAAAGGTGCCACCTCCCCTCACACAGGAGTCCCCCGTGTGTGTCCCATGGGAACCAGGCTCCCTGCAGCCCTTGCTGGGCGGGCTGAGCCCAGCTGGAGCCCAGTGGGAAGGCTCTGCAGCCCAACACTTGTGGGAGACCTCCATGGGGAAGCCTTCTCCACGCCCTCACCACCCCCAGGGCTTAGTGCCACCGTGCCATCCAGCAGCGTTACCCTTTGTCTTGCCCAGGGCAGTGGAGGAGGGCTCCATCCAGGCCACGAACATTAAACAGCTGAAATAATCTCCTCTCCTCACAGCTGGGGCAGGAATTCAGCTGCTGGCTCCGGGTGTCCTCGGGAAGCAGAGCACGCAGATGTTCCTCCGTCTGCAAAGGTGAAGGGCACAGGAGTAAGAGCAGAAACAAGACCTTGGGTGCAGCACTGGCTGCCTGCCAGCCAGGCACGGCTCTGGGACACAGGGACAGCTCCTGACCCTCGTCTGGGCAGCACCCACCCAGCATCCAGTCTGGTGGAGGTCACTGGGGGCTCTGCCATCAGCCCGGGTGACCAAGTGCTTTGGGACTGGCAGGCAGAGGGAATGGAAGAGAGTTGAGTGGTTTGGCTTCTGTACCACAGGAGAAATTCACCCCAAAACTGTTGAATTCATGTATTTCTGCTCTTGGGAAAGGATTTGGGATTTACATGCTTTTGAGGAGCTGAAACCCAGCTCACCCTACCTATACCCAGGGTGACTGCCCTGACACTGGGGGCTCCCTGGCACAGCAGAAAACATTCCCTGGAAGCACAGGGACACATGGCCCACCAGAAAATCCCCATTCTCATTGGAGATTCAGCATCAGACACCACCAGATGCCTGGGGCAGCTGCAAAGGGCTTTGCCTGTGGAGCCCTGTGACTCTCCCTGGAGAGGTGACCATGGTGAGCAGCTGTCACCATGATGCCAGGAGTGGGACAGGTAGGTGTGAGGTACCCAGGTGACAGGTAGGGTTAGCCTCCTGCCCTCCCCATGTGTGAGAGGTGACACCTTCCCCTTGCCCTGTGCTGTGTGCCCACAGCCAGCCCCCCCCTGCAGCAGCTCTTGTCCCTCACTGACCATCGGCCGTGCCCATGGACACCTCAGTGCCGAGCTGAAGGGACTTCTGAGTGTGGGGGCACTTGCAGGGCACCCACATCACACAGGCACGTGTCCCTGCAGGTGCCACCAGGGTGACTGTGCCCCCTTACACCAGCACTGGCCTTGGCCCATTCCCCTGCCCAGCACCCACGCGCTCCCATATGAAATTAAACAATTCCAGTGAAGCTGGAGAGCTGCTGATCTCAGGGCTGGCTTTTGCCAGCATTGCTGCTCTTCTGTGCCTGGCTGCTGTTTCCCTGCCCTCCAGACAACACATCTGTGCCAGAAAAACCTCTGGCTGGACCTGAGTCCAAAGGTGAGGAGCAGCTCTGGGGAAATTTAACCCCTTCTGTGCACACCTCCTGCCTGGACCTGGCCAGGCTGTGAGGGGTGCAAGCTCTGGCCACAGAAAGGGAATTTTTTCAGCTGCACTGGCACAGCTCAGAGCCTCCAGACACTGCCTGTACTTGGAAACATTTTCTTTTCCCCCGAGGAAGGGAAGCTGCCTTCCCTTCCCCAAGCCCTATAAGCACTCAAGGGCTGTGTGGTCCTTCCATGGCTGAGTTGGATCCCTCCAGGCAGGGCCATCCCAGGGAAGCCACTTTGCAGCTTCTCCAGGACAGGACACATTCAGTGGGGACAACAGGTCCAGCCCATTGTCTCTACACACTGAGAAGCACCCTCTCTCTCTTTCTTACAATATTTTATATGTTGTTTTACAGGGAAAGATAATCCTAATCCCCCTATCTAGCAATATCCATAACCATAATCATAAAAATATTACTTAAGTGGAACTACACAGTCCTGAGCAATTGGAATTGCAGGGAAGGTCCAGATAAGGCTAAAACAAATACTTCTCTAGAGAGCACAGGCAGGAGTCCGTGGATCTGCAGTGAAAGCTGACCTAAAATATTTGGCTACTCAGTTATCTCTGCTGGGTAAGAGCTAAGATATCCTAAGATATCCTAAGTGGGATAGGATAGGATGCTCTTTAAAAGCTCAGAGGCTATTTGTTCATTTTAGGAGGATCCATGAAAGACTAAATAGATTACTGGTGACCATTGCAGTTCTTTAAAATATTTCCCTTTTTTTCCCCTCTCTACATTTTTCTTTGAGCTTCAAAAAACCAGGGCTCTGCCTGAGGCTTTGCCTTTGATTTTGCCAAGGAGTCCCATAGAGGTACTGGGATATTTCCCCGTGTTTTGGAGAAAGGAGACAAGAGGAGACCACTGGGGATTGGTTTTTATTTCAAAGGACAGCTAAGGTGAGTTTGAGCAACTCTTGCCACTTTTTGTGCCTCTGTGTCTGTAAATATGAATGTGGCAGAATATGACTGATCTCTTGCAGAGCCTTTACATCTTCTGAGGAATAAATTCCTGAGGTTATTATTGCCATTAAATTAATTGGCTGGGACCTTTTTTTTGCTCCCAACTGCTTTTCAAGAGTAGGCACAGTCTCAGTGAATAAACACGTGGTTGGAAGCAGCCTGACTGTAAGCGGCCCTTCCTGGCCAGCCTTGTCCTTGGGGAAGGCTCAACTCTCCTGCTGCTTTTCCCTCCTCTCCTTCCCAGCAGCACTTCAGGACACATTACAGCCTGTGCTTTAAAAAAAACCAAAAAACAACCACAAACCCAAAAAACACAAACCCCAAAACCTGTTTTTTTGGGGTGAATGCACAGCTCAGTGTGACACAGGGTGACCACCCACAACTCAAACCCCAAATGTGCTCAGCCTGGTGGGAACAAGGGCAGAGAGGCAGTTTCCTGGCTGGATTGAGCAGGGTTTAGCAGCTCAGGAGTGGCTCTGAGAGCTGCACTGCCCAGACCCAGGCCCCTCGCTGCTGGCACAGCCCTGGGTTTGTGAGGAGAGCTTGTGGGTGCAGTGTCCCTGGGAATGCCTCCCCTCAGCCTGCTCCACCCCTGAGAGCTGCCAGCTCCAGTTCCTCTGCATGGGATATATGTTTGCACCCCTTTTTATCCCCGTGCAAATCCTGGGAAGCAACTGGTGCTGGCACAGCCAGAGATTGTGTCCAGCAGAGTTGTACATACTGGATCCAGTGAGCAGCCCAGTGCAAGCTGGGCTCAAGGCATTGCCAGGGTCTGTGAGCCCCTGCACAAGAGCAGCAGAGCTGTCCTGAAATCTGCCAAGCCCAGCTCTGTTCCCCTGCTCTGGAGCTGAGCAGGAACAGCCCTCCCTGTCCTGCCAGCGAGGGGGTTGGGAATGCCCTGTTAGAAGGCTGCAGGGCACAGGGCCCCTGAGCTTCACCAGGCTGGGCCCCAGAGACTCTCACAGCCCAGGAGACCACAGCCAATTCACAACCTGAAATTTCCGGTGTAAACTTCACCTTTGTGGTGCTGGCTGCAAATCCCAGTGGAGCCCAAGGCTCCTTTCCGTGTGCAGGTGGCCCAGGAACATGGGGACACACAGTTGGTCACTGCTGATCTGCCAGCTCCTGGAATTACCCAGATCAGGAACACCTGTGGGTGCTCCCCGCAGGATCCCACCCAGTGAGCTGATGTGGGGCTGCAGGGACAAGCAGGGTGATGGAAGTTCCTTTGATGGAAGTTTCCTGGGGGAGGCAGAGCTAATGCCAGAAATCTTCCCAACTACAACAGCATTTGCAGGGGGAGCAAGAAGGCTGCTTGTCTCCTCTCTGGGCTTCTCCACAGCTGGGAAACAACCCCACTGCTGGAACTCAACCCCCCTCCACTTCCAGCTGCTGGCCGCGGGGAGCAGCTCTTCCACAGGCCAGCCGGGTTCCTGGCAGCAAGGGATGAGTCCTTCACAAAACCCTCTGCTCCTCCCAAAGCGGTTCAGGAACTCATTAAAAGAAGGGAAAGTCACAATCACCCCAGAGAAAGCAAATGGGCATTACCTGCAGAGACAGGGCTCCCTGGATCCGGCAGCAGGGCTGGCGGGCACTGCCACACTCTCGCTGTGGGAAGCAGCTTGTACCGCTCCCTCCCGTTGTTTTTATTTTGGCAATGTAGTCTGAAGGTCGAAGAAAAAGTCCGAAGGAGTGGCTTGTGGCAGGCAGTAAATTATTACCCTGGACCGCTCTCCAAGGGGACCAAGGCACAGGGAGCCGGGGTGGGAGAGGAAAATCCCTCCTTGGGGGGATTAGAGGGCAGCTCACTGGCAGGGAAGTGCAAAGGGTCAGAACAAAGTGCTCTGTTCGCCGGAGGCTGTGCCGGGTCACATGCCGGGTCCCAGCAGAGGTAATGAGGCATGGGTCACCTCCCAAACACCAGCAAGACCTCCTGGCTGTGGACATGACCTCTTGCCAATCCCCCAGCAACCCACAGACCTTGCCAGACAGGAAGGAGGTGGGTGAGGGGGAGCCTTGTGCTCTGGCAGCACTGAGGGGCAAGAAATCCAGGAACTTTTACATGCTTGATCTGTACAGGTGTGACAGTCCTACAACCTCCCTTCTGCCTCCTGTGTGCCCCATTTGGCTCCACACTCCCTGTCCTGGGCCACTCATATGGAGGAGCAGCCACCTGAGCAGCTGAGAAGGCTCAAGCCCCATGGACACAGCAGAACTGAGCCCAGAGGAGCACTCTTAGAGCCAAAATCTACTGCCTCCATGCCCTCCCCAATTTGCTGCATTCCTCTCCCTTGCCCTCTTGCAGGAGCCCAGCAGCAGTGGTCACACATCCCTGTGTGGGGGCCCAAATGAGAGTCTGACAGATGAGTGCGTTGGTGGGATCACTGGTGGAGCCTCCAGCTCCTCACCTGAAACACAAACTCCAAAGATGTACAAAATCAGCTGCTGGAGAACATTGGTGCCACTGTCAAAACAGGCATTTTCTAAAATAGCCTGGAATACGTGATGTGGAGCATCCAAACTTCATGAGGCCGAGATTTCCAGCTGCCACCACAGCCAAGGTCTCTGGCTCCCTGTGCGTGGGGACAAGGCAGAGCCACACCTGCCCCCTGCCCACAGGGAGGACTGGGCTCAGCCCTCACCTCACTCCAGCTCCCACCGATGGCCCCGTTGGGTGGCACGACTGTGTGGCTGCATGAGGGCAACAGAGATTTGGTATTACCCTCATGTCTCAGGAAACGAGCCCAAATAGAGGTCCCTATTGTGTTTGAGGAACTGTAGGGACAGAGGGAGAAATAAATCCGTTCCCTGGTAGTGCAGAGAGGGCCTTTGTTTGTCTGGTTTTCAGAGTGAGAAGGTTTAGAGGATTGTTGCAGCACATGACCAGAAGCTATGAAGATGCAGACAAAAGCCATTTGGAGCACAGATCAGACTTTGCCATCGCGCTGGCTTTTCAGGAGATCTCTGCTTTGTTCAAGTTAAACCTGCTGCTATTTTGGGGGTTATTTTCCTCACTCTGCTGCATCCCTTGCTGTAAGGGCTGCACATGTCCGACAGCACTGGGCTCGGGAAGGCTTTCACCGGCACCAGCACAGCATCAAAATGTCTGCTGCGACGGGCTGGAGGGGCTGCCCGTGTGCCAAGCCCAAGGCACAAGTGTTGCACCAACAGCCGCGTTCGCTCCGGCCACGGACAAGTTTAGAGGACAAAGCCTCTGCTTATCGCTCGGCTTGCAGAGCCGGCTCGTTTCGCAAGCTGGTCGCACGTCAGCCGCCAGCGAGCGCCGGCTCCCGGCAGGAACACGGAGGGAAGCGCCTGAGCAGAGCTGACAGCGAGACAAAGCCCTTTGGGGCTCTCTGGGTAATCGCTGGCTTCGCCACAGCTGAAATCTGCAGCGAGCCAGACGCTGAGATGCCCTGTGATCCCCGGGAGCCGCACCGCCTGCTGCTGCCGGGCGGCAGCGGGAGGGAGGCAGGGACGCCTCGCGGAGCTCCTCCAGCCGGGGGCATCTCCCTGGAAGCAGGAGCTTGGGGGGCTCCCGGATTTGAGGTGCCCTTGCAGTGGGTGAGGGCAGTCTCTGATCATGCTTCTCTGTTCTTCACCCTGAGGGATAGGAGCGAGGATCCCCGACTTTCTCCTCACTGTCACAAAAAGGGGACAAATCTTACAGCCCCAAACACAGCAGGAGCCACTTCTGCTGTCAGGGGGGAGGGAAATAAAAGTGCTGAATTAGGTTTAAAACCTCTGCAAAATTAAAGCTTCATAAAACGGTTTCTATCATCATGTACCCTGAACCAGAGAAGTTTTGGCCCCTGTAAAGCACAAAGATCGGGACAGGTTAGTCTGTGAGCATCCTGTATCCAGGCACAAGCCCGCAGGAGAGGAGAGCCAGCTGCCGTGCTGCTGCGGCATGGCGTGGCATGGCATGGCATGGCCTGGGGTCCCTTTGCTTCCCTGGTGGGGAACACAGAGACAAAACCACACTGAAACCGCCGTGTGTAAAACCGATGTAAACCACAGATGTGCAGAACAGTGCATTAACCTGCCGGGGAGCCCCGGCTCTCCACTTACTCCCAGGATCCGAGGGATTATCTCAGCCCTGCTCCGGGCAGGGAGACGGCCTCGATCTCCTCCCACGCTGGCCCGTTATCATCGCCCTGGGGAGAAAACAGAGCTGGGACAGAGAGTTCAGGGCAGCAGCAAGAGCAGCGAGCACCCCTGAAGTGAAGCCCCCCCGGCCCGGCTGGCTCCCCTCATCCCGGACCGATGGATGCCGTGGCTCCGGGCCGGGCACATCCCATCTCCCGGCTGTGGGTGCGGTGGCTCCGGGCCNGCCGGGCTGGCTCCCCTCATCCCGGACACATCCCATCTCCCGGCGGTGGATGCGGTGGCTCCGGGCCGGGCACATCCCATCTCCCGGCTGTGGGTGCGGTGGCTCCGGGCCGGGCACATCC
>VZRS01007593.1:0-27818 GCA_013398055.1 Ifrita kowaldi
TGTCCCCTGCCCCCCGCAGCCCCCTCAATGCCAGTCCCTGATCTCTCGTCTCCTCACAGTCGCCCATGTCGCACCGCAGCCCGCCACCGCCCTTCCCTGTCACTCCCCTCACAGTCCCCGCTGTGCCCCCTCGCTGCCTGCCCCTGTCACTCCTCTCATAGTCCCCCCGTCCCCACTTTGTCACTTCAGTGACAGCTGCCCGAAAGACTCCCCCACCCTCGCAGTCGCCCACGGGATCAGGATCAAGAATATCTTTAAGGAGGTTTCTGGGGAAGAACGGCTAATACAAACATTACAGAGAGTTGAAGGGGAAAATAGCGGCAAGGTCACGCCAGCCTCGCCCAGACAGTGAGGGCACAGGGAGGGGGAAATCAGACCCCCAGGTGGCTGCAGAGGGGTTTTGGGGAGCAGGAGCCACTTGTGTGTTCCCCTATGGTTGGCATCATCAACTCTTCTTCCTATTAGTGCTTGGTGCTCACCGAGATACACCTCTGAAAATTTGGGACACATCTCACTGAGGCTGCAACATGCCCTGGACACCTTCCCCGGGGGGGGAACAGCAGGGACCCTTTGCATGGATAGCCGGGGCTTTTGGCCCTCTGGATCCTGCATCAGCTCAAGGGCTGAGAGGGTGCCACAAAAGTGCACCAATTCCTTTCTCCCCCCAGAAAAGCATGAGATGGGAGGAGGATTTAAATTAAGCCAGGGATTATATTAATACTGACCTCGGTGATCTGTCAGAAGAGATGGGGAACAAGGGAAGCCTAGGGGGGTGAGGAGGGGGTGGGCACAAAGGCCCAAGGTCGAGGGTGTTGGCAGTCGGGGCCCAGGGGAGCCTGGGGAAAATGGGGGAGCTCTGGGGGTGTGCATTTGGAGCACCACTGAACAGCACCAGGGCAGAAGCGCAGGATTGCTGCTGGTACCAGTGGCAGACCCAGCCAGCACCACCGGCTGGGAGATCCCTCCAAACCAGTCCAAGTCCCCATGCCAGCTCTGTCAGGACCATGCATTGCTGGAGCAAGCCTCTGAGCATGGCACACTTGCCCCTGCCAAGTTCCCTTTGCCTGGCAACCATTCAATCCTGTTATATGCCAGTATTTATTGATTAGGGATCTGATTTAGCACGTAAGGGGTGAGCCCTGATCTTGAGCAAGAAAGAGCCACCATGACAGATCCTGCCAAGGCGACATGGGCATGGTGCTCTGCTGCAGCACTGTGCCATGCTCTGCCTTCCTGCACCACTTCTGTCAGGTCTGGCAGACATCTAATCCTCAGGGGACGCTGCCTGCAGGGTTTAGGGAGGGCAGCACATCCCTGCAGCTCAGCCAAAGACGCCACATGGCCGGTGACCCTAGCTGACCGTGCTCGTGCTGGAGGGGCCCCCACGTACCTCCAGGGTAATCCGTGGGTGCTGGCAGCTGTTGGAGTCACTTGCCCACCTGAGCAGGGATGTGCCTGGTCTGATTTGGCTCCCCAGTGGCTGTGCAGTTTGGTTGTCTTGCTGAGCTGGACAACAACCTGGTTTGGCATCTGTGGTGGACACCAGGTACCCACCAAGCTGCTCTATCATTCTTCTCCTCAGCAGGATAGGGCAGGGAGAAAGTAAGGTATCTTGTGGGCCAAGATAAAGGCAGATTAATAAAGCAAAAGCTGCATGCAGAAGCTAAGAAAAGTAAAGGATTTATTTTCTACTTCCCATCAGCAGGTGATGTTCAGCTGCTTTCTGGGAAGTAGGGCTTAAGCACTCATAGTGGTTGCTCTGAAAGATGGTTATCTTCTTGTGTCTCTACAGCAATTACATTGGCAGCCTCCTTGGGATTTCCTCCTCTTAACAGCTCTCTTCCCTCTCACGTATCATACATTGGCTTCCAGCTTAAAGCTGGGTTCACCATCCCACTGCTTGTTGTCCTCCCCTGGTCAGGCAAGAAGAACCAGAGTGCACCACATGCACCCGGGGCTCACTCTCCCTCTGACCAGGGCAGGAGGGGACTGACTTCTCGGGGTGCTCCTGACAGCCAAGGCACTGGCTTATAGGGATGAGGAAGGACAGATATTTCTTCAGCGTTCTGGAGCCAAGAAGATGTTTTCTTCACAGATGGTGTTTTCATATCTGGACAATACGTTGCTGCCAAGCTGTCAGAATGACACTGGGGCACTCTGAATCATCTTCCTCCACACAGTCTGTGCGCACAGGACACCCTCTGGATCTTTGGAGATGTCATCATTGTCCAGGTCACGGTAGATGACCTCCAGAACCACTTAATTCTCTCAGGTGCTGGATACCTTCACCTGTGCTGGTCCACTTTCCTGAGTAGTTCACAAGATCCCTGAATAGCTATCTTGCCCTCACACTTGAGAGGAGCTTCCTACTGTAAATTGTAAATGTAAAAAGACTGTAAATTGCTGCCACAAACACCCAGTTGTTAATTAGTAGTTTTAAACAACCCATGTAAGGGTGAGCAGAGACCTCATGAGCCTGCACAATAATGTCACCCACATCAGTCCTGGGTAAGGAGAGGAAGATGTATTCCCTGATCCTCTCCACAAGGCAGCTCCCCCAGCAGAGCGAGGCCAGCAGTGCCAGGGCAAAGCACAGAGCCATGGTTTGTACCAACATGTTCCCAAAGCCCAGCAAAGTAAAGAGATAAGAAATGCAGCCAACAAACACTGTGACCCAACAGGAGCTGCCTACTTAGTAACTACTATGACTAAAGCACATTTAGCACAAGTTAAGGAACGGGCTTATCTGGACATGACCTTGCGCTGGTGGGAACCCGCTGAGAGCAGCTCTGCCCTGGCCCCACGGGCAGGATGGGACCTTGCCTGTGGCTTCTGGGCACCAGGAGGATTTGTTTGGAGATGGGGACATGGCCCAGGAGCCATGTGCTGGATGAGCAGTACCAGGGCTGCGGGAGCTGCACTGGGGCATCAGGGCAGGGACTCTACATGGTGCAGGGCTCCTTCAGCATGAGCGGTTTTACTCCCCTGGCTCAGCTGCATCCCTGCCCAGAGAGGCTGCAGCACATGTGCGGCTGCTTAGCTCTCACTGCCAGCTCTGGGAGTTATGGCAAACAACAGGAAGCTGGTGCCAAGGTGAGGAGCCCTGATCCAGCTTCGACCCGCTGCCAGCCAGTGGTCACACAATGCTGCCAGCTCATGCCCCGATTAATTCATCACACGTCCCATGCTGCAGCTGGGGCTTGGGCCTCTGCCTTTGTCCCAGCCCCGGTGCACGGCTCTGCAGCTGCTTCTCCAAGGCGTGTACCCAGCAGCAGCTCCAGCCCGTGGCATCTGCTCTGAAGCACTTTCCAGCACAGGACCCCCCTGAGCAGTCCTGGCATCCCCAGCCTTGGCCACCCCCACTTTCCCTGAGCCTACAGCTCTGAGCAGTGATTGCCAGGTACCCCATCATCCATTTACCTCCCCAGGAAGGAGCTCCATAGCTGGAGCAAAGCTGGGGAAGACCCCATCATTCATCCTCATCTACCCCACACAGCTCAACCTGCCCTGAAGAAGTGACCTGTGTTGTTTTTGTGAGCTGGTCTGAGGCAGCAGGGAGGGGGACATGCCTGGGCTGTGGAGCTGCCTCTCAGACACAACACTGCAGGCAGGGGCTTGTCCCAGCCTCAGTGCAACCGCAGACCTGGCAGTGGCTGAGCCACACACCACTGCCCTCACCTCCCCACCCATCCCCAGCTCTTCCCCAGAACCCCTTGGCTGGTTTTTAGGGACATGTTAAATGACAAGGTGACAGAGCAGGTAGCACCATAGGAGGCAGCACCAGACATAGTTCTGCCCTGACGTGGGTGCACAGACAGGATGGGCCTTCTGGAGACAGCACAAGGCATCTGTTGCAACATGCTTATCTGCTGCCCATGGCTCCGGAGCTGGTTCCTGGAAAACCACAGAGGAGTCTGTCAGGCACTGGCTCGCAGCCAGGGAGAGGGGAGTTCAGCCTGTGCTGCCACGGACTCTGCTCTGGGACCAACAGGAAAGGCACACGGCAGCAGGGACAGAGGAGGGGGACAGGGGGCACATGGTACCCTGGTTGTCAATTGGCAAGGAAAGCGTCTGGACAGAGGGACAGAAAGAAGCTGCTCCTGCTGTGGCTCTGGAGGTGCTTCTACCCTGCCTGAAGGTGATTCTGGGGGAAGTGGCAAAGGACCATATTCCCAAGCTGACCTCTCAGTTTGTACCCTGCATCCCACCCACTGTGCCCAGCTTGTACCCTGCACCATGCTGTGCCCAGCCCGGCCCCAGGTTCCCCGTGGGAAACAGGACACTCCCGTACAGGTTCATCCAGGCAGGTTTGGGGCTGTCACATCACAGGATGCCACCAGCTCTGGCAGTGGGGCACACAGGCTTGGGGACAGCAGTGTCCTTGGCAAGAGGACACTGATCTCTGCCCTGTCCAGACAGAGCGAGGTGACATTGCCTTACAGGTGACACCCACCGTGGAAAGGCTTTGATTTTGTTTTTCCACCCCTCACATCATGAAGGTGTGTGAGCAGTCTCAGGCACCCCTGGCAAAATCCTGCCAGCTGTGCCATGACTGAGGCACTGGGTACATCCCTGCTGCCATCACTGCTATGGGTTCGAGCCCCCACCTTATTTCCCCCCCACTTCCTGGGATGTCATACCCCAGCTGTTGCCTGCAGAGAGGAATAAATCACGGAGAGGGGGCTATGCGTTGAGAACAGGGGAACAAAATGGCTTTTCATGCCATAATCCTTTGTAATAAAACACCAGAGGCAAGAAAGATGTTAAACAATGTCTCCTGTGTGAGCCAGCTGCTTCCTAAAATAAAGCGCTCCTCTGCTCCGTCAGCTGCCCCGGCTCGGGTGCAAGTGCGGGCGCTGCCGCAGACACCGGAGCCGCGTTCCCGCAGGAGCACATGCTGCCGCAGCTCCGGGCACGGCCCCTCGGGCCCGCGGGAATCTGCAGAATGCAACCGGGGGGGCCAGAAGTGAGCGCTGAGTTCCGGCCGCTGTCAGGAGCGGGCTGGGAGCCCCCGCAGGGCTCGGCATCCCCGGCGCCAGCAGCGCTCGTGTCGCCCGGCCAAGGCACGCAGCCAGGCTGCTGCCACCTGCGCCTCGTGCCGGCGACAGCCCCGGCAAATGCGGGCAGCGCGGGGCTGCAGGGGGGCTCGGTGCGTGACTTCCCGGCTTTGTTTAGAGCCAGGTGCTGGCGGGAGCCTGGTCCTGAGCAGGAAGCTCTGCGTGCTCCCGGTTCATCGCTACTCATGCTGAGCCCTTGCTGGCAGGAGATGAGTAAGATCCTGCCGGTAAACTTGGCCTCCAGGGCATTATTTCAAGAGCATCAATAACTTTAGCACTGCTGGGGAAGGTGTTGGGTTGTGCTGAGTGTGTGCAGCCCACAGGCCAGTTTGCCAGTGCAGGTGTCCACAGGTTCCTGGCTTGCTGTGTGGGTGTCTTTGCACCCACTGGTCAGGGACAGTGGCTTTCCCTCCCCATGGCCATGGGGGTTCTCCAACACAGTGCTGCTCCCCACCACAGGATAGGGACAGTTTGTCTGTCCATCCTTCCCCTGTGTCACCAAGTGGCCCCATCACACATGAGTCTTGCACATTATGGTGGCCTACTATCAACTCCTTTGCCAAAGAACCGTGGTCACTAAGCCACACAACACTTTCACTTCCCCACTATTGCTCCTTCTCTTCTGCTTTCCTCTTTTACAGCCACATGCTTTCCTCTTTAACTATCCCCATGCACGCATGTACAGATCCTCCCCAAGCACTCCCAGCAGAGGTTTTCCCTGGCAGCTCACGCTTGCTGCCCCTTGCTTCCCCTCTCAACTCCTGCTGCCATGGGGTAGTTTGAGCTCTGTGCTTGGCAGTGTGTCCATGCAGGCAGCAGAGACCTGGCATGGAAACACCAACCCAAGTGACACAGAGGTGGTGACATGTTTTCCCCAGGGATGCAGGGAGCAGGGAGGTGGGGGTGGGCAGGATCCACCCACTGGGGAGCTGCAGCATCCACCTGTCTGTGCAGCCTGGCTTCACCTTATCCTGTTTGCTCTGGTGCCAAACACACACCTTCCAAGGGAGGTTTACTTGGACCAACTGCGGTTCAGGTTGAGGTTGGCAATTTCCTGCCATGCAGGAGCTGTCACAGGCCTTGATCACTGACACCTCTTGGCTCTCACCACTTTCTTCCACAGCTCTGAGGGCTGCCAGATGACGAGTGGCAAAGGGAAAACCCCGGCTGCCAGAGTGCAAAAGCCTCCCTTGCCCTGGGTCAGTGGTGCTACAAACCAGTGTGGTGCTGCGGCACATGAGGAAGGTGCCACAGACTGGCAGGGAGCAGTGGGGCACAGGGGAGCCCAGTGCAGAGCCGTGAACAGGCTGACTCAGGCACCTCCTGCCAGAATTTGGGTTATGATGATCCTCCACACATGTATGTGTTGAGTTAAATCCTCTCCTGTCTGAGTCAGAGGGGATGGAGCAGTGGCAGGGGCAGACACCCATCCCAGCCACAAGCCCTGATCTGAATTCACCTCATGCTGCTGGTCACCAGGTATTTGCCCAAATTCCTCCTGATGGTGACTCAGCCTTCTCCTCCCTCCTCTGCAGTGAGGCCACAGCTCACCATCTCACTGAGCATGGGAGGAAACTGCCCAGAAAAAGCGGGATGGGCCCCACATGGGAGAGGCATGGATTATACTCTCCTGGCATTGCCAAGAGGGGCTGACATGAGTAACTCACCTGGTGTCCAGCGAGGGAAGGGTCACAGAGCCCTGCCTGGAAGGCCCAGCTCCTGGGATGGCATCTTCTGTGCGTGGGTGGCTGCTCGGGCAGCCTGTGCTGCTGAAGCCATCACATTTCTAGAGGACATCAGTCTGGCCCGTGTCCTGGCCTCCCACACCACTGGCAGCTGTGTGCCAGGGTGAAAAGGGGAAGGTCTGGGGTAGGGAGGCAAAGTGCTGATATAAAAAGCTTTTGTGTAATGGTTCTCCCCTTACTGGCTCACGCTCTGCTGGCAACAGGGACATTTAGGACACTGGTTAGCAACACAGGTAACCCTTTATCCTCAGTCTTGAGGATAGGGCATTTAGGCAACTTGTTCTGGTACTTCCTGTGCACCATTCCAGCAGGAATGTGGTCGGGAGAAGTGCCTGGAACGCCCTCATTTTAGGTGAACCACATTGGCCATAAAACACATGGAGATATGTTTGCTGGGAAGCTGCTCCCAGCTCCAGCTGATGTCCCCAGGTCCAGGCAGGGACTGCCAGCCCCTGGGGTGGCTTCCTTGGTGCACAGACCTGGCTGTGCCAGCACTTAACCCCATGTCTAAATCTGTATCACTACACACCTGGCCTGGCTGCAGTGAAAAAGCAACCCAAACCCAGATGCATCAACACCCCTACAGCTCCCCAGGATGCTGGGGGTCCCATGGGCCGCTCCCACAGACTCAGGGTCAACACTGGAGCATCGCCAGCTTCTGGCACCAGCCACCCTGCTGTGTGGAGCAACCCAGAGCCCTGGCCCTGGCTGGCAAACCAGCTGGCTCTGTAGGATTGGGGTGCCCAGCACCTCTGGCAGGCTCTGCTGCCTGTGTGCACAGCACAGGGTGAGGGGGAAGTTACTGTATGCACAGCAGTGCCAGGGAGGGGACACTCCTGCTGTGACCTTAAAGACGTCCATGTGACTCAGGAAGAGATAAGTACCCTGGTGCTTTTCCATGCCTGCTGAGGGGCCCGTTGCAGCACGTAGCAGGGAGAGGCACCGGGGCGGTGTCAGGAGCAGCCAAGGTGCTCTGGGCAGCCACTGGGACCTCCCTATCCCCAAAAGCAGCACCGAGGAGGGGAGATCAGCACTTCCACTTTGTGTTCCCATCCCAAAAGCTTCACTTAGGCTCTGAGTGATCCGGAAAGGGTTTGGGCTGGCTTTACCTGCCTGCCCCTGCTCCATGAGAAAAAACAGGGACACATTGAGCAGGGGCAGGCAGGGACACATTGTCACCCTGACAAACCACCTGCCAGTTGGCCCTGGGAAAAGATTCCCACATCGAGGATAGGGTTCTGTCCTGGGGACATCAGGATGCTGAAGGGGCACAGCCACCCTGGCATGTACTGGGCTTCCCAGTGCTCAGCCCAACACAGCAACAGTCCCAGCTGGGCCTCTGCATTGCTCCCCACTGCCCTCGGCCCATGGAAAACCCCACACGCTGCCCCAACAGCACACTAACACCAAACTCTTACCTGCAGCTCTTTCAATTCTGCTTTTTAAGGGGTGGAGGAAAGGGCAGCCACACAGGCAGTGTTATTTGCAGTCCTTGGCAGGCAGCGTGGGTGGAGGCACCAGGCAGATAGGCACCATGTCCAGACAGGAGCAACAGCCCCGTGTTTGTCCCCAGCTGACCAGGCTCATTAGGAACACTGACCAAAACTGTTAGCTGGCAAGTTTTGGCTAGTCTGCCTCCACCTCCTCCATCAGTGGCCTGGTCTGTTCAGTGACCCTGCAGGCCAGGTGGAGGTGAGGAAATCCTGGCAGTAGCCAGGAAGCCTCAGCATAGACCTGGAGGCACTGTCAGAGCTCACCCACACTGTGCTGGCGGCCAACTGCAGGACCCAGGGATCTCCACCCCTGCAAGGCAGGGCTGGGATCAGCCCAGAGAGTATCCAAGGGATTTACTGCATTAAAACCCATCCCCACAGGGCTGCAAAAACCACCTTCAGTCAAGGGTAGGGGCGGAGGTTGGCTCAAGGGGAACAGAAGGGCAGTGCCAGGCAGTGACGGGAGAACTGTGCTCCAAGAACTGGGTGGGCAGAGCTGGCCTGGCCACCACAGCAGCAGGACCCAGGCCAGCATCTCCACTGCCAGCACCTCCAGGCATGCTGACAAGGCACCAGCCCAGCTCCACAAGGTTTTAGGCAGGGGACACCAAGCTTTCCAAGGCAGGAGGCTCTGCCTTCACACAGGCAGCAAGACCTAGGTTAGCCTCTACTTTTAAGATGCACCAAGAAACCACAATGGTGGTGGAGCACAGTGGCCACGGTCACGCCAGCAATGCTCCCAGTTCCTCCAGGAACCGATACCCAAGCAAACACCAACCTGGATTCACCCTGCAGGGAACCATCCCACATCACCCTCTGAGCAACACTGAACAACCAGCACTGCTGCAGCACCAGGCAGAGACCTCCCCACCCTCCAAGGCAAGCTACAACCAGAACCTTTGCCAGTGAAGAAGCCACGAGCCGTAGGTAGATCATTACAATTTTTTATTTTATAATAAACTTCTCATTTTTCCCCCAAGGAAGACAAAAAACCGTGAGTGAGGCTACAGAACACTGTCAGTGAAGAATATGCAAGACAGACCCAGGCCAGAGGTGAGGCCAGAAAGGTTCCCCACTCCCCCAGGCAGAAGGGGTCCATCTCCAGAAACCTCCATGGCCCTTGCTCATCTCCCCAGTGCATCAGAGCAAGATCAGTGCTGTCACAGGAGGCAGCTGGGCAGCAGAGATGGCATCGGGTCAGGCTACTGATGGACTGAGAGGACCACGCTTTGTCCCCCCACCTGCCAAAGCTGCCAGTAAAGTGGGACAGTGTGTTAGGTGATACAGCTGTTTTCTATACATGTACGTGATGTAAATTTAAAAAAACCCACATGATTCATTTCAAAGCAAAATAATTGAGTAGTCGCTCTTCCTGCCAGGCAATCTTTCTCTAGGAAGACTTCACACATTCCTTCTCCTGCTCAATAGCTGCAAGAGAATAGAGGCCCATTAGTCTATAGTGCTTTTTCTTTTCTGGAAGCACTCACCGGGAGAAGGTTTCAGAGGATTCACTCAGGCCCTGGTGCCCAGTTTGGCGATGTGACCCCAAATGGGGTGGTTTAACAGTCAAGTTAGAAAATGACAAGCCACACGCGTGCGTGGCAGCAAGTCGGGCACCTGTCTGCGTCCGTCCGCAGGAAAGTGATGCCCTGAGGCATCAGTTTGGCGCAACAGCCCTCTCCGAGTGCCCATGCCCGCTGCCCCGGGCTGCACACACCTCTGTCCGTGGCTTTCTCGGGGCCAGAGCCCTACCGCCCCAAACCGCCCCTATTCCCGGATGCCTCGGCGGCGAGACCGGTCCCCGAGGGCACTGCCCCGCCGGTGGTGCCTCCCGCCCCGCCNGACCGCGAATGAGGGGGGCACCGGGGACGGGGACACGGGGAGTGAGGGGACAACGAGAAAGGGAGACCGCGAATGAGGGGGGCACCGGGGACGGGGACACGGGGAGTGAGGGGACAACGAGAAAGGGAGACCGCGAATGAGGGGGGCACCGGGGACGGGGACACGGGGAGTGAGGGGACAACGAGAAAGGGAGACCGCGAATGAGGGGGGCACCGGGGACGGGGACACGGGGAGTGAGGGGACAACGAGAAAGGGAGACCGCGAATGAGGGGGGCACCGGGGACGGGGACACGGGGAGTGAGGGGACAACGAGAAAGGGAGACCGCGAATGAGGGGGGCACCGGGGACGGGGACACGGGGAGTGAGGGGACAACGAGAAAGGGAGACCGCGAATGAGGGGGGCACCGGGGACGGGGACACGGGGAGTGAGGGGACAACGAGAAAGGGAGACCGCGAATGAGGGGGGCACCGGGGACGGGGACACGGGGAGTGAGGGGACAACGAGAAAGGGAGACCGCGAATGAGGGGGGCACCGGGGACGGGGACACGGGGAGTGAGGGGACAACGAGAAAGGGAGACCGCGAATGAGGGGGGCACCGGGGACGGGGACACGGGGAGTGAGGGGACAACGAGAAAGGGAGACCGCGAATGAGGGGGGCACCGGGGACGGGAACACGGGCCACACACCTCCTCACAACACACACGGACGGGGGTCACACAGCCCCTCACGCGCGCGGGGACACAGCTCCTGCTGCCCCCACAGACGGGCATGGCTCCCACTGCCGCTCCTGTGCGCACACGCACCTGGGTGCCAGGTGTGAGGGGCAGCAGGCCGGTTCCCATGAGACCAGATGACTCCAAAGCTGCTGTCCCAGCCCCTCCCTCCCGCCAGAAGCAGGTTCCCCACAGCAACGGAGGCAGCTGTGGCCCGTGTGTGTGTCCAGGGATGCTCCCGCTGCTGAAGCAGAACTTGAATAAAGGAAGCCTTGGGCTAAACCCAGCACCCTATTCTCACACCTGTGAGAGGTGCTTGGCCACTGTGCCCAGCTCTTGTCTACCCTGTCTTTGGCCACAGCACTTCCTGAGGAGATCTGGTCACTAAAGCAGCAGCATGGGTAGGCAAGAAGCTGACCAGACTCACAGGCCCTTCCTTGGCTGCAGCAAGCCTGGGGAGCAGCCCAAACTGTGCAAATGGGCTGGTGTGCAATTGGAAGAAACACCTTTGGTGGGAGAAAGCCAAGGGGCAGTGCAGGCAGCCTATCTGATCCCAGCAGGAAGGATAGTGGCAGTCTGGGGGGCACCTGCATGCTGGCCACCAGGATAGAGAGGGAGTAGAGGGTCAGGAGGGTCCTGTAGGTGCTGAAGGAAATGAGGGGAAGGGGAGGAGGCAAAAGAAGAAGTATCCTGACTGCAGATGAGGCTCGCCAAAATCTTTCTGCAGAGGTCTTGGTGCCATGGTGAGCAGGAACCTGTTACAGAGCACGAGGGGTAGCAGCTGTGCTGCAGCAGCTCTCACCTCCACCTCCTCCTGGCCTGCCAGCCTCTGGGTTTTGCTCAGGGCTTACTGGAGATTTTGCAGCGAAAATCCCCAGCAATCCGGAGGAAACGCTTGCTTTGTGTTCTTTAACAAGACGACTGCCGTCTTGGCAGGAGGGACTGGTGCTATCCAGCGACAGCAGGTCATGGCCGGAGGTGGCCCTTTGCCACAAGCCCTGAGGCACCTTCTTGCTCCAGCCAGAATATGGGCTCTGAACTCAAGCAGCGCCAAGAGTTGGCATATGCTGAAAAGGCAAAGGCCAAGATCTAAGGCCAGGTTGTGCTCCTCCGAGAGGAGCCTGGATGACAAACAGCCTCCCATCCCTGTGCCTGGGGGAGGGAGGGAGAGGCTGCAGGCAAAGCTCTGGGCCAGGCTGCTCCCAGAGCAGCTCTGATTTGGTGGCGCGGCCCCCGGCAGGGCCAGGTTTGGAGAGTGCCACAGAGCCAGGAGCTGCAAGCCCAGGCAGGGCCGCCTTCAGGAGCATCCTTCAAACCCACCCTGCAGAGCCTGCATCACACAGCCCAGCCCCAGTGAGAAAAGGCTCTTCTTTCCTGCACAGCCAGCAAGAACCAAAACATCCATGCAGTTTCAAAATGAACGCAGGAAATCCTTTTTGCCTTCATGCAAATAGTAAGACAAGTGTTTTACCATGTGTTTACTCTCTGGCTGTACTCACCTTCCCCTCAGCTTCCCCCTTTGCTTGCCTGTTTCTCCACATGCTTCTCCTTTGTGGATGCTGCAGTCTGACGTAGCTTTTGTCCCTGGCAGGCAGCGAGTGCGAAAGAACCCGATCCCCACCCTGCCTGTGCATAGCCCCTCACCAGCACCAGCTGCACCCAAAAACCTGGTCACCATCCTCCCAGCCCCTCAGCAGAACCAGCTGCCACCCACCACAGGCAAGGCACAGCCCCTGGGCAATGTGTTGCATCTCCTAATGCTGCAACCCCCGGGTCTTTGTCTGGGCACAAAGCCACCACGGTGGCCATGCAGGCAGGGGAAGGGGAACTCCCCCTTCCTCAAGCCACACAGGCACCACCACACTCGCACAAACCACGGCCAGAGCAGCTTTAAAGCCAACCCTGTGCGCTGCCAGCAGGGGAGAGGTGGGGCTGCTGCTGGGGAGCTGCTAAAACCCATCTTGCACAAAGAACAAGAAAGGAGCTTATATCCCAGCAAGAGCTTTTCCCCCTGACAAATTAGCAAAGCCTCCCGTAACTGCACAACCAGCTTCTTTCTTACGTCTTTTGGCATTTCTGCTTTCAATAATTTATAACAAAAGAACTAAGACATCAACAGATAGGGAGAAAGCAAAAACAGCCCTGACCTGAAATAGCACAGACTGACTGCCAGCCATTTTAGATGGATTTTAAATCTCGAACAGAACAAGGCTGCCAGGGCTGATACTGCCTCCCTGATGGCCATTTCCAGGAATGCTTTATTCTCCTGTACAGGAAGGAGGCAGGAAGTTTTCTCTGATCAGACGTTTTTCTCAGCCTCCTGACCCATCTGCCTGCAGGGCACCACCATGACAGCTGCCAGGCTGAGCCACTCCGCAGGGCCAGAGCACTTTCTCCTGTTTTCACCCCAGCCTCCTGCCACAACCCTTCACATCCATTAGGGCAGGAGCAGAGAGCTCTGGGGAGGCAGCAGCAGTTTACAGAAGGGCTTGCTAACACCATTTTCCCCTTGCCCAACAGCAGCAAGACAAGGTGCTGCTTTCTTTTAGATCACAGAAACACCGACTCCAGGAGACCTCCTTACATCAGTAAAGCAGGAGGGAGCTGCCAGCAAATTGAGGTGTGTCTCATTTTGCTTTAAACAGTGGACACATCCTGCTACCTGCAAGGCACACCTGGTAAGCTCAGCTCCCACCCTGTGCATTAGTTTCAGGTACCTAGGCAGGTGAGCAGGGCTGATACAGGACTAGTGACTGATGTGTTCCTTGCTCCTGCTGAATTAACAGCAGGCAGCAGACAGGCACGAGATGGCTACTGGCACCAATACCAGCATTCTCACACCTGCAGCCACACTCCAGCTATACCTGTGGCACAGGGAGCTGCTGGAGCTCTGTCCTGCTCTTCCAGACCTCCAACTGCAGGAGCACAGCAAATGACTCTTGAGATTTTCTCCTGGTGAATAACTTTTTTTCTATAGTAGTAACTCAGGCAGCTGTGAGAAAAGCTCACCTTCAGACTTTGGTAAAGACTCCATCCCTCTTTATCTGAAGGTTTCAGAGCAGAGCAACTTCATACAGGTATGAGAACTGTCCCAAGCAGGTATCTCCAATCCTTTTTAAGAGCTACAATGTCATACAGCATATTAAGCCCGTGCCCACTCCCAACCTGAACCCCTGGTTCTATTAAAGTAACTAAGAAAACATTGTATACACTAATAGCAATGGTCTCCTGTGTACAAATGGCTGTAAAGCTCTGTTCTGTTTTTCTATCAAAGGAGGGTGAAATCTGCTACATCATCCTGACAAGACCCACAGCACCCATCCTGCTATTTGGGGGAAAAAACCTCCATTTTTTCCACTTATTCACTGGCCAGTACTGCAAGACATTTTAACAGATGGACGACAATTGTGATGCTCAGCAAATGTCTGCCTGTGGCCATGGTCATGTTCAGTCTAGGCCTGGAAGTCTATTTGTAATGCCAAAGACCTTTCTCTAGACCTGCCATTTCATCCTTCTGTCTGCATTTATACTTTCCCATCTGCAACACCCAATGAGAAAGAATCAGGGTTTAGTCAGAACAAGAGCTTCTCAGGACATAATCACGCTGTCTCTGATCATCAGCTTTGTGCAAGACACTTAAAAATTCTTCATTTGTACTTGTTAAAATATTCAAGCTTCCCCCACCTGAACATGATGTGAACAAATCTGCTCAGATACATAATTGAACAGTACAAGGGAAGCTGCACTACCACCTCTAACAATTAAGTCCAGGAAATCAAATATGGACAAAAGCAATTGCTCAGTGCTTGGTCCCATGCTTTTCTTTCCATGCAATGAGAGCAGAGCCAAGCTGAACCTCACAGCTGGCCACATGCACAAGGGTTAAACCACATGACCTTCCAAGGCCCCTTCCAAACACAACTGCTTCACGATCTGCCCTTAAAATGACCCAACTCAGAAGATTCATGTCACTTAAGATAGTTAGAAGCACTTACAGGCAGAGGCCATGGTTTTTAAATAAAAGTTTAATTCCTTCATCAGGTCTTAACTTTGAACACAAATGCTGCTGAAAATCCTCCCAGCGCTGCTCTGATGTCCTGGCTTTTGGCTCTCAGAGGAGCAGCAGGATGGCAGCAGGGGCTCCCATACAGGAGGTGGGATCACAGACTCAGTGCAGGATGCAAAGCAAAGAAGCAAGAGATGCACAGTTTCCAGACAAACACCAATTATTATACAAAAAGAAAAGCTCTACACTAATAGAAGTGTTAACGTTGCCACAGGACAGGAGTTCAGGAAGGGAGAGAAGTCTTCAGTAAAAGGCACAACTAAAGAAGTACTTCCCCAGATTTTAACCACATCTTTCAGTTAGTTCCACTTATACCCCAGCCCCCAGCCTCTCAAAGCCTTCTGGTTACTCTAGAAAGTAATTTCAAGTTCCTTCTTTTCCCTTTTTCCCTTCCTCCAGCTCAAAAACAAATAAAAGAGGAGTGCTTATTAAAAAAAAAAAAAACAAACGAAAAACCAAACAAAAAAACCAACCCAAAAATCAAAACAAAACCAGAATAAAACAGTTTGGTCTATAAACCGTAAGAGTTCAAGAGAGACTTAGCAGTTTACCTTACGATTGTCTGGTACATTTTCTAAGTATTCAAGTTTCAGATGATACTTCTTACATCCAAGAGCCTCAGCCAGCTCTAGTTTTGGTATTTTTCTTTCAGGCACTTTGTGGCCTGTCAGGTTGGTGTTAAATCTGCCGTTTTCCCAGGACTATGGATTACCAGCCTCTTCAACCCATTGCCATAAACACTCCTGAGAAGCATCAGACCCACTCCAAGGGTTCCTTCAGGTTTTGTTGTCCTGTAACCTGCCATGCTCCTTAGCTTAAGGAATTTTGCAAGAAGCAATGCTTTCAAGGAAAGGCAGACAATTGAACAGGACAAATAATATGTCAGTAACTTATAGGATAACAGGACTGTTAACAGGCAATGAATGAGAGGCTAAGCCAGCTGGACACAAAGCTGTTGTGTTTCAGGTCACCCCAGCATCTGAGCAGGCACTTGCTAGATGCAACAATCCTGCTGCTGTTGGATAAAGAGGCTCTGTTTACTACTGTACTGGTTAAAAAAAAGGGTCGGGGGTTGCACAGCAGGTCAAGGTGCAGCTGCAGTACATGACAGCAGTCCTCTAATTAGCTAGCAAGGCTAACAGGAAGCTGTGAAATTGAGAAGCTGGTTTTAGCCTGCACTGGAAAACAAAAGCATCACAAGTTCCCTATGTCAGAATTTTTGGAAAACAACACTTGTCCAGGATGCACCTTCCCTACTAAGCTAACACAGCACTGCACAGATGCTGCTCTCATCCTCACTTTGCTGTGTAGCACACTAAAGGGCATTTAATTTCATCAACAATTAAGAGGAATTCAAGTTTGCAAGCTACACTGATCTCCTTTCATGGGAGGAAGCTGTAGCGGAACCACCGCCTAGGTGTCCCCTAGGGCTCACCAAGGGTCAAGCTTGGCCAAGACACAAGCCTTCCCCACCACTCTCCAAGGGCTCTGTCAGGTACAGAGTGGTAAGACAGCCAGCAGTCTCTTGGGCTCTTGCTGTAGATCCAGATCAACATGTCCTAGGGAGCTCTACTTCCCAAACAATTTAGGGTGCGCATGCCAGATCATCTAACCCTGCCCACAGACAAACCCTCTCCCTCCCCCCCTCAAAATAATTGTGGCAATTAGCCATGTGTCAGTCCTGCTCTCCACAGACCTGCAGAATTGAGTCAGTGCTACTGATCAGCTCCATGCACAGGGGTGCTGGTGGAGTTGGCTGTTACAGAGATGAGCTTTCTCCCTCCAGCCTCCCAGTGTTGGGAACAGAGTCAGTAAGCCTGACTTAAGCAGGAGCTGTGGAGAACTGCACTGGAACAAGCAGAGTCTTCTACTGAACTTTACAACAAGCTGAACAACTTTTGGTTTTAAAAAAAAAAGCCATACAAGCAGCAGCTGACATCTGTTGTTATAAAGGGACATGGCTGAATAGGTAGGAAACAGATTCCCCATTATGAGTCCTCCTGATGGCCTCCGCAAGGATCATTGAGATGTCAATCACCTGGAAGGGAAGAAAGATGCATCAGTGCCATTGAGAAAAGGCATCAAGCTTGAAAGACCGGCTGGGAAGTCAGGGAGAACTTAAAGAATAAACTCATCACCCACATTTATAACATGCCAGATGCAGACAAATTACTTCTACACAGGATTAGGATTTAATTACATATAAGCCTGAAGATACTCTACAAACAGCACTACAAATACTGTAGTTGGTCTGTCAGAGTTACAGTCTACTGTTGCCTTGCTTTGCTCAGACTCCCTAGGCTCAGCCTGTTTACCACAGGACTATTATTCACTTTGTGCAGAGAAGTTAGGGCAGTCTAAATCAAGATGAAATCACTTCCCTTGAGCCAAGAGGTTCTACCACTGCTGCCAGCAGCCCAAGAGATGAAGCTGCTGTGCTGCAGCTCAGCTCCCGGACGCTGTGCTGGCTCCATCTGGTGGGGTCAGACAGGTACCAGGAGGGAAAGTCGAGTCTCAGCCAAATCCCAGCTCTGAATCCCCACAGCTAAGGCATTTCAATATACGTAGTCTAGTAAGAACCACCATATTCATGGTGCATTAAGGAAACCAAGTGAAACCATACTTAATATTTTTTATCTTCTGGATAAGTTTGTCTCTGAAGGGAAGAACAAAACAACAAGCTGCAGAGTAAAGCCTGTGACTTGTGACAAATCCTTTAGCTCTGTGTTCCTCAACATCAAACATCAGTGTGTAAAAGTGAGGTATTTAAGGAGAGCCTGGAAAACCGCTCCACTGCAATCTTTGGCTACAGCTATTTACACAGAGGTTGCCAGTTTAACATTTTTGCCTACACCAGCTGCAGTGTGGAGATGGAAACAATGTAAAGTACCAGACATGTTTCAGATGTTGTAGGAGTATCATCCAGAAGTTAATGCTGAAAGAAATGCAACTCAACAGCAGCTTGCAATCAGCTTATAACATATTTCCAAAAGCAGCTTAAAATTGACTGCAGCTTCAACCAGTTCGGCTTCCCTTTCACCAGCAGCCCAATAGTGGGGAAGCTTCTACACTCACAGCACAGTATTGGTTGAGTCTGAGCAGTGCCAGGACTTCTCCAAATGCCTGTGTCCTAGATATTGGTGCTGTGAAGCCAAGGCCCATCTGGAATTAAATCTGGCCAAGGATGTCAGGGACAACAAGAATGTTTTTCTTTTGTTACTGATATATTTGGAAAAACCTAATAATAATGTGGCACTGTTGCTAAAGGGAAGGGGGACCCTGGTGACAGAGGATGCAGAGAAGGCAGTTAGTGAGCACCTTCTTCATATCAGTCTGCACTGACAAGCAGGAGACCAGGGAATGCTGGAAGGAGGACTTTTCCTTAGTCAAGGAGGATTGGGTTAGAGGACACTTGGGCAGACATGATATCCACAAGTCCATGGGCCCTGATGGGATACATCCATGAGTACTG
This sequence comes from Ifrita kowaldi, assembly GCA_013398055.1. Classification (NCBI taxonomy): domain Eukaryota; kingdom Metazoa; phylum Chordata; class Aves; order Passeriformes; family Cinclosomatidae; genus Ifrita; species Ifrita kowaldi. The sequence continues at coordinate 18,390 of VZRS01007593.1, forward strand.
AGAGAGCTGGCAGACATCACAGCCAGGCACTCATGATCAACTTTGAAAGGTTCTCAAGATCAGCGAAGGTGCCTGAGGACTGGAAGAAAGCACAGCCAACCCAGAATTACTGGCCAGCCAGGCTCACCTCAATCCCTGGAGAGGTGATGGAGCACTCTATTCTGGAGGCCATCTCTATGCACATGGATGACACAAACATGAGCAGGAATAGCCAGTATGGATTCACTAAAGGTAAATCAGGCTTGAACCAACTAATCACCTTCTATGATGAAGCAACTGCCTGGATGGGTGAGGGGGAAGCCGTGGATATTGTCAACTTCAGCAAGGCTTTTGACACTGTCTCTTGTGAAATCCTCACAGGCAAACTCAAGAAGAGTACACTGGATGAGTGGATTGACAACTGGCTGAACAGCAGATTCTGGGACTCGTGATCAGCTTTTAGCTTTCATATGGATGGCAAAGGCTGGGCATAAAGTGACAGATATACAAAAAAGCTGTCAGCACCAACATCAGAAGTCCCTGTCTACCTCTGTTGCAGCACTGCACATCATCAGCACATGACTCCTCCAAAGGGCACACATCCAACTACTTGCCTACATCATGGCCCCATTAAATCAGACACCCGACCTAGGTACAACAAATCCTGAAAAAAAGATCCTTTAGTGAACTGTTTGAGATGAGCTGAAACAGAAGCTGTTTTATATCAGTGTAATGTGTTTGTTACCCCATAGCAATAGGGCCAAGAGAACTAGTCAATACTGATGGCAACACCAACAGAAGCACTGTCAGCACTACACAGGATTTATTGTGGGGTTTTCACCCCCAACAGGTGAATAGACAAGGCTACCACCCACCAGGTGTGACAGAAAATAGGTGCTCACCTGGATTTTAGGGCACTGCTTCATCTTGTCCTCCTGGGGTATTGTGTTTGTGACTACAACTGCCTCAAAACAGGCATTGTTGATCCGGGAAATTGCTGGCCCAGAAAAGATCCCATGAGTTAAGATGGCATAAACTTTGGTGGCTCCAGCTGACACAAGCCTGCAAGGGAGTAGTAAAGGAGAAGGATGAGTAATTCTCAGCAAGTATTAAGCTGACATTAGTGCAGGGCACATGGTGAGAATGACAGGACACAGTACCATGTGCTTAGGGGACAGGCTACCTTTGATTCCCCCTCTCTATTGAATTGAGGAAAGAAAAGTTTTACAGGTCCCATGAAATCCACCACAGGCAAAGCACACACTGAAAAAACCCCTTTGTTCTCAGCTCTGGAATATTTGGAACAGATCATACAAATCACCTTCTGTAATTTTTGCCTACACAAGGTAGCAGATATTTAATACTGTGTTAATACTTTAATACTGTATTTAATACAGTATGAAATACTGTGCTAATATTTAATTCTGTATTTCATAGTTAATGGTCTTGCATATGTTGGTGTTTCTAGTGTAAAAGGCACAAACGGTATCAAAGTTTGAAAAGCTTATTTCTAATATGAAATCAGTTGATGGACCAGACAACACTTCGTTCTACCTGGCATGGTCAGTGATGGTCCATTTTCAACACACTTTCAAATTAAAAAAAAAAATAAAAGACACCATGGTCTTCTATCTATTCCCACTGTGAGAACTTTAAGTGGGTTTTCTTCCTGTATCTTGTATGACATGTGTAATCAAGAAACTGCAGGAGACCTTGTGAAACTCAACATGCAAATAATCTGCTTAATTCATTCCCCAGTGTTCAGTAAGAGCAGGTTTCTGGATGAGGAAGGCAGCAGTCAGCCCCACTCACTTGTCTGCAGCATGGCAGATGGTGCCACACGTGTCTGCCATGTCATCTACCAGGATGGCCACTCTGTCCTTGACGTCCCCCACCAGCACCATGCGATCCACCTCGTTGGCCTTCTTGCGCTCCTTGTGAATGAGGGCAAAGTCTACATTCAACCGATCTGCAATGGAGGTCACTCTGAAGAGAGAACAGTTTCCAAACAACACTTAACTCCACACAGCAGCTTCAATCAAAGCTCTTTCAATATCAAGCACACTGCACTAAGAGGAGCTGTCACCACATCTGCTACTGCTCCCAAGCAATTAATAAAAGGCACTCTGCCACCTCAGTTTCCCTTCAAGCAGCTAAACTGCAATCTCTGATCTAATCTCTCTCAGTGACAGCATATAGATCTCATCTTTCATCATGACCACTGTAAACTAGTTTGCANCATGGTCTTCTATCTATTCCCACTGTGAGAACTTTAAGTGGGTTTTCTTCCTGTATCTTGTATGACATGTGTAATCAAGAAACTGCAGGAGACCTTGTGAAACTCAACATGCAAATAATCTGCTTAATTCATTCCCCAGTGTTCAGTAAGAGCAGGTTTCTGGATGAGGAAGGCAGCAGTCAGCCCCACTCACTTGTCTGCAGCATGGCAGATGGTGCCACACGTGTCTGCCATGTCATCTACCAGGATGGCCACTCTGTCCTTGACGTCCCCCACCAGCACCATGCGATCCACCTCGTTGGCCTTCTTGCGCTCCTTGTGAATGAGGGCAAAGTCTACATTCAACCGATCTGCAATGGAGGTCACTCTGAAGAGAGAACAGTTTCCAAACAACACTTAACTCCACACAGCAGCTTCAATCAAAGCTCTTTCAATATCAAGCACACTGCACTAAGAGGAGCTGTCACCACATCTGCTACTGCTCCCAAGCAATTAATAAAAGGCACTCTGCCACCTCAGTTTCCCTTCAAGCAGCTAAACTGCAATCTCTGATCTAATCTCTCTCAGTGACAGCATATAGATCTCATCTTTCATCATGACCACTGTAAACTAGTTTGCATTTAAGATAAAAACAAACCTTAACCAGCAAGGTCAGCAAACCTGAAGTGATCCAAACACTTAGACAGTTGTCATCTTTGTAACACTACACTGGAAAGGCTTAAGTAGTGCTATGACAGGGCTCTACTTTCACTCTTGTAAGCACTCAATCATCATGTACACAAACGCTGGCACAGATTGTGGCAGGATTACACATCCAGCAAATGCAAATACACCACCTCACATTTATTTCCACTAAAGTGACTACAGAACAACCTTACTAGAGGGATCTTAACTTTATATATTGATACTGATGAATAGTAAAGAGTTTAAAAGCATTAAGGGTGGAAGGAGTAAAACACGCATGCTCCCAAGAAATTCTGCACTTGAGATAAGCAGACTCTTAGCCCCACTAGATCAGACTTATCATCCTGGGGGTCCTACACAAGACTATTAAACTAAACTGAAGTATTTAGCTTTGCATATCTCCATAAAATACTGCACCAGCCAAGATCGACACATTTCAGTGTAAGAGGCTTTTGAGCAGATTTTTTCATGAGTCAGATTATATCTGGCTGGTTTCGTATTTCATATACTGTGTTATGCAACCAGCTACAGAAATAGCTGAATATACAGAAGGTCCTGCCCAATACACGGACCACAGCAAAGTTACAGAAGACATACAGTGACTACAGTGTGTCTCTTGGCTGTTTGTAACACATCACTTAAAACATTCTGAGGCACATGAATCAGATCAGCACACACCAACATTTCGGTGTGATGGTCCTCGATTAAAGAATACATCTGTGTCCCTTTACTGTTCACATGCAGCCCTCAGACAGAAGCACCAAGGAACAGCCTAGTTTCTCCTAAAAAGCACCTGAGAACACTCTGAGCTGCTGACAAACTGGCATGTTTGCCTGCAGGGAGATTGTCAGGCTATCAAAATAGAAACATGCTCTAACATGCTGCTGCTTTTTGGAAAGGAACCATCTATCTTCCTCACTCTCAGGGAAGATGAAGAGCGGCAGCAGGCTTAAATCACAGCTAGATATTCCAATCCAGAGTAATAAAGTAAGAAAATGCCTCAACAGACTAAGCTTAATTCTGCAAAGAAAGCAGCCTGGACAAAAATGTATCATGAATCAGCAGCAGTAACCTTTCCTTAGCATAGGGGTGTAAACTACACTATTTCCTCCTTCAACTGGCATAAACACTCTTGTACAAATTGGTTTAGTCCAAGGGATGTAGTTGTTGTGCAATTCCTATCTATGCAGCTGTGATTGCAGAAGCTATTTAATCCTCCATGCAGCCCAAGAAACCTTCTAAACACTCCCTAGGAAGAATATCTGACCACTCTTCACCAGCTGTCCCAGACTGTCTGAGAGAAGGCAGACTGGCAGAAAGAACATGTTTTAAAAATAGGGGCACAAGTATTCTTAGGAACTGAAGTAGGCACAGAAGCAGCATCTCAAGCTACCTGTCTGACAGCTCACCTCTTGGCTCCACCAGCATCTGGTGAAACAATGGTGCAGTTCTTCCACTCTGGAATATTCTCTTTGATCCATTTCAGTACAGCAGGCTCAGCATATAAATTATCAACAGGGATATCAAAAAAACCCTGCAAGGAAGACAACAGGAACAGATGTAGCTGAAAGTCACATTCCAGAAACAGTTGCAAGAAGCCTTCTATACGATCAGGCACACAGCCATCACCCTTCCACAGTTTTCAGCTTTCCCTTTTACTTCCCTTAATGTAAGGGCAGTAGTCTTTGGGATACACAGAATAGTAATGTAAGAAGCCTTCAGAGCCAGAAACAGTTCAGCAGCATAAATAACACTTTCCATCTAACATCTCCACAAAATGAAACTAGTTCTGTCCTAAGGGGTGCAGAAAGCCTGCATCAAATGCACTCATTTCCAGAGCAGCTGGCTGCCTGCTTACAGTCAGTCTTTAAAGCTCATTACCCAAACTGTTCACATCGACAAAATAGGCTTGAATAACATCTGTCTTTAAACTAATGCAGCTGGTTCCATAACTTTACAGTGACCCTGCAGACTTCTCCAGGCAAACCTCAAAGGTCACTAAATGCCAGAAGTTAACCCTGGAGTAGCAAGCAGGAGAGTGGGGGGCAGCTAACTCCTGAGGAATGCTTCAAGGTACAGGGGTAACAGACCCTTCTCACCGTCATTCCTTCTGTGCTCAGCAACACAGCAACTACAAGAACCAGGCTGAAAGCAGCCAGAAGCACATAAGCACAAATTATCCCATTAAATCTCACCACTGCTGCTGCTGCAAGGTCACCCCTATGGCACACATCAACTCCAAGCTCTTAAGGAAGAGGGGACCCCCTTGGGCTCAGTTAGTTCATGCTCCTTCTGAGACTCTTCTCAGCTGTGCCCCCACAGATTTTTTTTCACCTGAGACAGTATTTCTGGGCAAATCACAGTGAAGTGTGAATGACTGCACTTCCAACTGTCAAAATGACAGCCAGCCACTTACTTCACCAGACAGTAGCTACCTTACCCTTTGCAGCAATACAAAATACAGCCTTCCCTCTGCCACACCCCTCTCAGTTGCACTGAGCTGGTTTCTTGGTCTTGAGCACTTGCTCAAGGTGGACACAAACAAAATCAACACAGCTTGCAGCCCCTCCTCTCCCTGGCAAATATTCTTGCCAGTTTTCTCACACAGCCCAGGTCAAGACTTCAGTTGCTCCATGAGATATTCTGTTCATAAGCCAACAAAGTCTATGAATGATTTTCAATTCACCACCAGCATGGGAGAGAACCAAAGCCAGCTTATTTGGGAGGGTGGCACTGAATGGATACAAGTGGGATTGCCTGTCTTGCCAGAGGCAAGCTATCAGATCACTGTCCTGGTCAGTTAAACCCATAAAAGCAGCTGTGCCAGGACACCTGAGGGCAGAACTAACTGCTCACTTCTCCAAGACAACACACTAAATATCAGAAAGCTGTACTCAGAATTTAGGACACTCTCCATCTCACATTCCTCAAAGGTCTAGTGAAGAATACACAGTGTCACTTGTGGCAACAAAGCTGTAGTGATCATTTCCTAGTTCATTTACACAAGACTTAATACACTCAGTCTGATCAAGAACAACTATACTTTCATTTACAGGTTAACCTGTTATCCACCTCCCCATCCAGTCCCAAATTCCCCAGTCTTGGTCACTGCTGTGTCCCAAAAAAGCAGATGACTGGAAAGCTTGCAAAGCAGTCAAGAGGCTCAGACTGGAAGTGGTTAAATCCTTTCCTGATTTTTGCTCCCACCTGAATCTGAGATGCATGCAGGTCCATGGTGATTATATGATCTGCACCTGCCACAGACAGCATGTTTGCAACCAACTTGGCAGAGATTGGAGCTCGACTCTAGTACAGGAAAAAAAAAGACAGTAAAAGACAAGTTCAACTCTTTCATCAAGATGTCAGCCTTCTGCTTCCAGGCAGTGATTCACAAGCAGTTACTAAAAGGAGCACTCATTAACATTGCATCTTTGCATCAGCTAGTGATTAGACTTTAGGATATTTCAAGAAGAACTAGATCTTTATGAAAAGATCATTTTGCAGTCCAATGTACTGAAGTTTAAAGAACTGAAAAGAGGTTGCATATGCAGAGGAGGCAACAAAACTGCATTTAAATCTTCTCCAGCAGTCAGGACTTTCAAGGTGTGTATTTAACTTCCCTGTAGAAACCTATACCACATCCCTTACCTTGTCCTTTTTGTCCTGCCGAGCATAAGGGAAGCAGGGGATGACAGCTGTGACTCTGCTGGCTGAGGCAATCTTACAGGCATTTATCATGATGAGGAGCTCCATCAGATTGTCATTGATTTCCCCACAGCCACTCTGCACAATGTAGACGTCCTCCCCACGAACACTCTCTCCTATTTCCACGCTGGAAACAGATGAGAACAGAATTGTAGCCAAACACAAATTATAGCACAGCCATCACCTGTGCCTGCAGAGCAACCAAGGCACTGCACTCCCAAGGGTCTGAGGGTTACAGTGCCACATAATCAAGGCTGTTGAGCAGGAACACTGCTGTTTATTTGCTCAGTGGCTATTTTACAGCGCTCACAGATCAGATTTAATGGTCCAGCCAGTAAGGCTAAAAGCACTCGATCTCAGTGCAAGCTGACCATGTAAACACCCCAGAGCAGGCCTTGTTCCCCTGGAATCACAAGCACAGCCACCTCTAAAAGCAGCAGTGTACAAAGGAACAAGGACCATGGCCAGTCACCAGACAGAGTGGGGTCAAACTGCTACCAAAGCAACACCACAGCCAGTTATCAGATTGAGAGTCATAACAGCCATTCACTGGCTCCAGCAGAGAAGCACTCCAGCACTTCACTCTGGAAAGGCTTTTGGGGTTAATTTCCTCCTGGATGCAATGCACACTAATCCCTGCTGATGAAGGGCCTGAATACAAGCCAAAGGTCCTGTTTGCCAGCAGCAAAATGCCAGCTCCAGTGCACGTATGGAGACACCTGCACCAGAAACAGTGGGAAAGAAACGACTTCACTTATAGAGACCCTCAGGGTAAGCTCTGATTTTATTATTTCCTTCTCTGACTTTTCTGATCTCTTCTTCAAACTTTTTTTGATGACTGTTATCTATTTATAGCCTTACTGCTCAATATCCATCAGCGAGCTGCTGTCATCTTTACTGCACACTGACTTACAGGATGCATCCATCTCTCATGGAGAGTTTCACTCAATGAGAACTCTCTGCTGGATAAGTGATTAACAGCAGTTAGCCCACAAGTGTCATCTCCAATACTAGGGTGATTTAAGACATCTATGGTACAAAAATGGCTATGAATTACTCTGTTAAAAGTCTTACTCTTTTGGGGAAGCACCTGCTGTCAGTTTATTGGGGTAAATAAGAAGTCTTTTAAGTCTTCAAGTCACATTACCTGCTGACATAGGAACCTGCTGGCCAGCCAACTAGATGGGTAAGAGCAGTTAATAAAGAACAATGAGAACAGTGCAAGGGCTGTAAATCAAACGGAACTTTTTGTAACTCCTCTACAACTCTTTGTACTACCACTGAGGTTTTACAATCAATACCCATGCAAGAGAAACATAATATTGTACGTCACATGTACATCCTGGGTTTTCGTGGAAAAAAAATTACTGTTTCCAGAAGGAGTGGGTTGGAGCAATCAAGGTTCTCCATATTATACTCTGCGGTGTATACACGGTTAGTGTATTCACTAAAACAAGCTTCAGGAGCTCTGAACAACTTTAAACCTCCTTTTTAGCTTTACGTAGGATGGCAGCAAGATTTTTAAAGCATAGATACATAACACAAGGCGAATGTTAGGTTTCAGAGCTTGAGGGAAACAGACTGCATGACTGCAAATGCGTCGTGGGATGCACGGAGGTGTGAGCCTCTTCTCTTTCCTCAAGAATTCTATCAATACTTTTTAACACTCTGAAAGTCCTCAGAGTAGTTTAAAGGTACCAGCTACATACTAAGCACAAAAATATCAAGCCTCAAGTCATCACGGTTCAGCTCTAAGCACGAAAAAGCCTAATCAATGTAGGTGTAACTCCGAGAGGTGCCCAGCTCGCGGCTTTAGGGTGGAAGGGGCAAGGTCCGGGAGGCGAATTCCACCGCTCCAACACTTGCCACAGCGGCCAGGTCACACAAATCCTCCAAGTTCAGGAACCCTGCGCGCGGGGGAAGCCCCAAAGGCGGCGGTGGGAGCCCGCGTGGGGCCGGCGCCGTGCAGCGGGGGCCGCTGGAGGCACGGCCTGGGCCGCACATGGCTCCCGGGGCGCACCGCGGCCCACCGAGCCCCGCACAGACAGCCGGCTCTGCCCGCGGGGACCGTGCGCGATGCACCCGAGGGCTCTGGGGCAGCAAGGGCCCGGCGGGAGCGCTCCGGGGATGTCTCCGAGCGCAGCTCTGCTGCTGGGCCCGACCGCACGGTACCCGAACTACAACGCCCATCACCCCCCGCGCGGAGGCCGCGCGGTGCCCAGCACCGCAGCGCCGCGCGGCCTGCCGGGAACTGTAGTGCGGCCGCGCCCCGCCCCGACTCACCATGTCTCCTGGTTGCTGAACTTCTTGGTGACTACCTTGCCCAGCTCCAGGCCCAGACGGTCGGCGATCTTCTGGGACAGGTCCTGGTGTGAGCTCCCGCTGAAGATCTTGATGTTGGGCATGGCGGCGGCTGCTGCGGCGGCGCCCTTTTTCCCCTCCTCCTCGTCGCTCCGCCACGCAGTGCCCGCGGCTGCCGCGCGGGGACCCGCCCGCCTCCTGTGAGGACGCGGCACGGTGGGTACAGGTCACGCCAGTCGCCCCTACGCCGCCATCTTACCCCTTCCCGCCTGCCGCACCAACCCTTTATAGCCTCTCCGCCCGAGGACACGCCCCCGGCCGCTTCCCATTGGCTTCGCCGCTGCAGGGGGCGGGGCCCCGCTCGCCCGCACACCAATGGTGGGCGTGGCTTGGGGCATCTCCCTCTCCTTGAGGGCGAGGGGAGGGGCGCGCGGCAGCCCGCTGGGGGCGGGGCCTACGGCAGGAGGCGGTCTGCGATTGGTCGCTACTTCGTGGCCTGGACTGCGATTGGCCAGGACGGC
>VZRS01007595.1:0-19840 GCA_013398055.1 Ifrita kowaldi
CGCCGGCGCCGAGGGGCCCCAAACGCCCGGAGCGGCTGCGGGGGCGCGTCCCGGGTGGCCCCCGCGTTCGCTGGGCCAGACCCGCCGGGAAGGAGCCCAGATGGACCAAAAGCAGCAGGAACCTCCCCAAACCGCGGCTCCCGAGCGTTCCGTGTGCTCCCGGCGGCCTCGAAATCCGCGGAATCCTCAAACGTGGACTCCCAGAGAGGGAGAGGGGGGGATTCCTTCGGAAGGTGGTTTTTGGGCGGGGATCGTGAGGGGGGTGACAGAAGCCAGCCTGGCGTGGGCGGCGATCCTGAGGGGATCTTTTGTAGGGATTTTGGAGCGCTGTGCCAGGGTTGGAATGTTTCCAGTGAGGATGGAAAAAGGGAGCAATTACAGCAGAAAATCAATTGTTACAGACGGCTCCTCCTTGCATCTGTTCCCCCACGCAGCTGATCCCTGCCCATCTCCACTGCTGCACAGGCAGGGCTGCACTTGGTTTCCAGCCTCCTGGGTTTGGGGCCTGATCCGCGCTGGGAACCATCCCCTCAAGGTCCAGTAGGATCAGGGGCAGCTTTTCCCAACCCAGCCACTCTTCCAACCCAAACTCACCCTCAGGGTGCTCAGGACAGCACGGCAAACTCCTGCTCCTTAACACAACTCTCACACCTGGGGATTGTCTTTCCCAGCTCCTAATCCTGGACTTGGGCTGTGACTTACCCTAGAACTCATTTTATCCAGGATTTGGGCATAGAGAGGAACATCTTGGCCCTGTGACCCAAGGCAGGTGGGAGAGGTCCCTAACTTTGTAATTTTTAAGCCCAACTCCCGTTTCAGGAGGAAGGGAGAGGAAAAGCCTGTGTGGATCCCGTCTGCTGGTGGGCTCTGGCCCAAGCCAGGTTTGGGATTTTTGGGGAGCCGATTCCCACTCTGGTTTGTGGAGGGTGATGGAGCCCCTCCTGGCACAGGCTGGAGAGCAGAGGATGCCCTGGGGCCACATCCCTCCTTGCCTGGAGCCTGGGCTTTTCCCTGCCTGCAGGATGCTGGTGGGAAGCCAGGCTGGGAAATCTGGGGGTGTCCGGGGCCCTGTGCCAGGAAATCGGCACCACGGGATGAGCACGGGCTGGGATGTGGCTGCTTGGATGATCCGAGCGGGGAAAAAGGTGCGAATGAGCCATTTCTCTGTTTTTCCCTGATTAAAAGTAACTCCGAGGTGAGTTCTCCCCTGAGCTGGTGGCACTTTCCCCTTCCCATCCCATCCGTCCTGCCTGACGCTCCCTTTGGGACAGGATGTCCCTGTTCCATCACCCCGCTCTGCTCCGGCTCCTCCCCCTGCCCGTCTCCGCTCACTGATGCCCCGATTCCCTTCTCCCAGACTTCCTCCTCCCCACTTTTCCTTCCAGGAGCCCCCCTGTCCCATCTGCTGCCATCCCTCCATGGGTGACACGCGGCCTTGCCCCGGGCACCGAGGCACGAGCCAAAGACAGAGGGGTTTGAAGGATGAGGTTTTTCTGAAGGATGAGGAAGTTTTCGTGGGAAGTTGTTCACAGCCAGTACCCACAGGCCACGAGGTCTGGGGGGAAATTTGCTTATTAGCTATCCCAGCCAAGTATTTGGGAAAACACGGACACAGAAATCCCTGGCTGTCCGGCAGCTCCTGCCAACTGCTGAGCTTTGCTTGGGATGAGGTGAGTGACTCCCACAGGTGCTGGAATCTGTGATGTTCAGCCCCAAAATGATGGGGAATGTGTGGGTTAGGCATTTTTATAGTGCTCCTCTCCAGCCATTCCTATTTGGAGGCACCTCTGCACCTTCTCCTCCATCCTGGGGTCAAAAAATGCTGCTGCAGCTGTTTTGGTGGGGAGGTGGATGGACCCTGCGTGAGGGGTTAGGAAAAGGTCCAGGAGGGACAGGAGGCTGCCTCCCACCCGGGAGGGCTGCACAGAGCTCAGGTGGCTGTACCTGCTGTCACTGCGGGCTCTCCCAGGGGGAACCAGCCTCCAAGGAGCTCTGCAGGAAGGGCAGGACAGGTCTGGGAAGTGTCAGGGAAGGGACAGGCAGCAGTGAGGAGGGAGAGACCTCCCAGTGCCACAGGCAAGGCTGGCTCTCCCAGGGAAGTGGTTCCTCGTGGAGCCAGCACCGTTTGGGCTCGAGGCCTCCCCATTCCCATCCCCATTCCCACCCCCAAGCACAGCTGGAGCAGGGCTGAGCCCCCTCCTCAGCCCCCTCCTGAGGCCCAGGTTGGGAGGGAACGGCTGCGGTGTGTACAGGCCAGGTCCCCCCAGCTCCAAGGGAGGATTGCCGGGCAGGGACACATCCCTTTCCTCAGTCCTCCTCCTCCCCGGAGCACAGGGTCACCCGGGGCTTGTGGTGCCTCCCTCCGGTGCTCCTGCTCCCGGACATCCATCTCTTGTGCTGCAGGGATGGATGTGACAGTGACAGTGACAGTGACAGCTTTGGGTGTTTAATGCCCGCTTTACCGGCGTGCTCCGGCCCCCGAGCGCATCCATCACCGTGTCCCTACGGATAACCGGGACAGCACAGCAGCTCTCCCTCCCCTGCCTCAGCCCTGCGGCTCGGGAAGGCTCCCAGCTCCAGGTTTTCCCCCCAGAATGGAGCCCCCCATTCCACTCAGGCCCAGCAGAGCAGCTTCACCCTCGGGGGGGGCGGTGCTGAGCTGCGGCTTTGAGGTTAAAAAAGCAGCATTCGGGTCCCTCATTTCTCCTTGTCTTTCTTCTTGCCCTTCCTCTGGCTCGTCAGCTCGCTGAGCTTCTTGTCCAGGCGCCGCTGGAGGTGGGCTCGCCTGGCGGGATCCAGGGATTTGTCCTTGGAGCCGCTGCCGGGATACAGGACCCCCTCCCGGCTGATCCGCTGCCGCGCGTGGGCCTTGGCCTGCTCCCCGCAGCCGTGGGCCTGGCGGGAGAGAACAGGCAGTGGGGCAGGGAATTCCCTTTTCACCTGCTCTGCATCCCCCTGGAATCGGCTCCCATCATTTACAACCATTATTATTATCATCATCATCATTATCATTGTCATCATTATGTTATATGTTATTATATTGTTGTGTTGTTACACTGCTTTATATACTTGCATATTTTTATAATTTAAATGTATTGTTTTATTATAATCTATTTTTATTTATCGTTTTTTACTATTTAATTTTATTTGTATTTAGTTTCATTTTGTATTTAGATTCTACGTTTTTATACATTTATTCATATGCTTACTGTTTAAAATTAGTAATTAATATTTATGATTCTGTATTTTATTAAACCATCATTCATAGCTCCTCTCACAGAGAAGGAAACAGAAAGATCCAGGTCCTGGGCTCTGCACAGCAGGTAAATCATCCTTTGGGATGCTTCAGGTGGCTCCTTCCACCCCCTTTCCAGTGAACTGGGAAAGGTCTTTTGGGGAATGGGAGACCTTTTTTAGCCATGGATCTGCTTTAATGAGCCAAGCCCAACGCTGCAATTACCTCCTGCAGCCGAGATCCTAAAATCTGACCCCTTTTCCTGGCCCATCCCAAAGTCATTTATGTTTCCACGGAGGGCGGTCCCAGCCTGTTCCCTCAGAGCCGTGACAGCCCTTACCGGGACTGACATGGATTTGAATCCCGACAGTTGTTGGAGCCTCGTTAACAATTCAGCAGGGAGAGGCCGTTCTGCAGGGAATAAATCCACATCCCCCTGGATGGTGAGTGACCATAAATACAACCATTCCTTGCCATGGAAACAGATCGCTCCTGACAGGGGGAAAAGCTCTGCCAAGGATTTATAGGGCTGCTGAGCTCCACAGGGCACGGAAACTGTGGGATGAGCAACAGGGACACAGGCAATTCTGAATCGCTGGCCAGGCAGCGCGGCTCCGTGTCTGACCTGTCCCCAGGATGCAGAGAGAACCTGCAAAGGGCTGGGAATCATCCTCAGAATGCAGAGGGAATGTGCAAAGAGCTGGGAATTGAGTCCAGGCTCGCTCGAGCCTGAGACTTGTGCTTCCCTGTTTCTGCTCCCTGCCTCGCTTTATCCGCACGGCCTCAGAGGACAAGTGCCAGAAGACGGTAAAGAAGGGCACAAAATGAGAGGAAAACAGAGAAGCCCTCAGGAGGAGGTGAGCAGAGCCCAGGTGTCAGCACCTGCCAGCTCTGTGTACCTGAGCTCAGCGCAGGCTCTGGGCTCTGCCCAAACTCCCTGCAGGGAAACCCTGCCCGGGGAGCTCCACAGGGAAAATTCCCAGGCTAAGCTCCTCCCGCCCCTCCTTACCTCGGGGATGTGGTGGCTGAGGCAGAAGAGCCGCTGGCAGTGGTGGCAGAGCTGGCCCAGGGTGGTGACAGAGGCCTTGCAGCGGGGGAAGCCGCAGGTCCTGTCAGCTTCCATGGCAGCGGAGATCAGAGCGTCGAAATCCTCCCCGGCCGCGCTCCCGATCGTCGGCTTTCCTGGGAAAGGTGAGCACACACCTGGATTGGGGCCTGGGATCAAACCCACCCTCCTGCAGCCACAGGGCAGCCTCTGCCTTTACATCCTTCAGTGAGGGCCAGGTACTTCCCCCAGCTCCTCCTGGGAGCCTCCCATGCAGCTCCTCAGCCTCTCTCCTGGGAAAGGGTCCCCAGTGCTTTTCCTCTGACTTAAGGAACGTGCCTCCAGGTATCCAAAGCCCTCTCCCTGGAGGCTGCAGCCAGTTCCCACTTCCCCGCAGCTTTCCAGGAGCCACACGCTCCGTGCACAAATCCCAAGGTCTGGAGCAAACCCACCGGGATTTAAGATCCATTCAAGGAAGGGCATTAATTGCGCTGATTAGGAAAAGCTTGACCCACCTTTGGCTTCGCTCTTGTCCTTTTTCCTGCTGCCACGGCCGGGCTCCTGCACCTTCCTCGCCGCCTCCTCCCGCCTGGCTTTCTCCCTCTGGACTCTCTCCAGGTGCAGGGATTTCAGGTCCACCTTCCCGGAGCCCTCGCTGCTTTTCCCCGGCTCCGCGGGGTCAGGGGCGTTCCCGCTGGGATGCTGGGGCTCAGGAAGGGGCTCGGAGGGCAGCGGGGGCTGCTCGGGGAGTCTCTTGCGGACGCTGATGTACCTGTCCCGGCCCTCCCCGGAGCTCAGGTGCTGCAGCCCGAGCTCCTCCGCCAGCACGTGAACCAGCATCCGCTCGTGGGAATTCAGGGATGCCGGGAAATCCAGCTGCACCTCGCTGCTCGCCAGGAAGGCCACCAGCGTGGCCCTGAACCTGTCCCCACCCTCCTTTGTCCCTGAGCCCTCTCTCCCAGGCCCAGAGGTGCTTGGGGAGCTCCGTGCTCCTGGCTTCTGGCTCCCTGCTCCGGCCGCCGCTGCCGCCGCTGCCTTGAGCTTCCCGGCCGGAGCCGGCCGCGCTTTGGGGCCCGGCGGTTTGGGGCCCTGCTGGCGCTGGGTTTTACCCTCCCCGGGGTAGTTTTGGGGCACGAGGTCATCCAGGTACTCGAAGGCGGAGCGCACGAGGCCGTGCTGGGCCAGGTGGTCCAGGAGGCGGCGCAGGAAGGGGCGGCTGCCCACGGTGTGGCTGTCACACACCACGGCCACCTGGCGCCGCGCCCGCGTCACCGCCACGTTGATGCGCCGCTCCTCGGCCAGGAAGCCCACCTCACCTGGGAGACAGGAGGGAAGGGATGCCAGAGGGGGCAGGGCTGCCTCCAGGCAGGGGTTTGGCCCAAGCCATCCAAGGATTTCTTGGCTGGAGGGTGGGAGTTGGCATTTACGGGCTCTGGTCCCCGCTCACACCTGCTCCTCTTCCTACCTGCGTTCCACAGGCTCCACACTGAGCTCCTGGGGTTGGGAAGAGGATGGAAGGCACGCGGAAAGGGGAACTGTCTCCCTGCCTGGCCCACGACACAAGCTCAGCTCGGAGCTGGGAGCAAACACAAGATGGAGCAGCGTGGAAAAGGCTCGCCTTGCGACAGAGGAGGGACTGCAGGTAAAGAACTGCCCCCTGTCCTATGGAGCTCCCAGATTCTCGGAGGGCGTGCAGGAACAGCCGTTTGGGAACTCGGGGAGGTTCTGCTCTGCTCCCAGCCAGCAGCGAGAGCCGGCAGTGCCGGGATGACTCAGGCAGCATCAGGCAGCGGGAGCAGAGCGGAGGGAGCGTGGGTGGTGCCGAGCTCCCGGCTCCAGGGAACAGCGAGCAGGCCAGTCGGGAAGAGATTAATGCAGTCTCTGCCGGAGCAGTGCCCAGCCTGGCTCTGCCCCAGCAGCCTCATCTGTGCTGCCTTTGAGGCTCCGACAACAGGTCCCAGTTTCTCTGATGAGGCTTAACCCGCCTGCAGGGGCAAGTGCAAAGCCTTTGAACCCTGGAACGGTTTGGGTTGGGAAGGACCTTAAGGCCCATCCAGTCCCACCCCCTGCCAGGGGCAGGGACACCTTCCACTATCCCAGGTTGCTCCAAGCCCTGTCCAACCTGGCCTTGGACACTTCCAGGGATCCAGAGGCAGCCACAGCTTCTCTGGGCACCCTGTGCCAGGGCCTCAGCACCCTCACGGGAAAGAATTTCCTCTTAAAAGAAGAAGGTTTCCTGCTGGATCAGGAATGGCTGCAGAGGGACAGGTCAAGGAGAAGCCTCCCCGTGCCCCCAGGAAAGCAGTTCCTGCCCCACACCTGAGCTTTGGCCTCTCCCCGTGCAGGAGAAGGGGCTGTGGGACACTCACCCTCCTGGGGCCACCAGCTCCCGACAGCACAGGGGTGAGTCACTCCTGGATCAGGACTATTCTTAGCGCTGTTCCCACCTCCATTCTCCCCACAAGGCTGCTTTTCCTCCTCTAGGCTTGGAAAAAGAGGCAGCTCCTCCTTCCAAGCGTATTTTCCCCCTTTTTTTTCCCCTTCCAGCCCCCAGCATTTCACCTCCAGCAGCTCAGGTGGGGCAGCAGGGCTGTGGGTTTGGAAAGGGAATGGATCCCAGCACGGAACAGAGGTGATCACAGAGCAATCCTGCTCAGCTGGCTCCACAAAATCCTTCAGCTCCCCCACAGGAACCTTGTGCCCCCAGGGCAGCAGCTTTTTTCCAGCTATTAACTTTCACTGCAGCTGCTGATAGCAAAGAACTTGATTTTCCGCTCTAGATTTTGCTCCCAAAAGCAGCATTTTCCGTGCATGGCTTGGGATGCCAGCTCCTGCTCACTTTCTGCAGGGAACTGACCCAAAACGGGCTGAAACCCCAAGAAATCACCCCCCAACTCCCCTAAACGTGGGGCTAATGGGATGTGACATTCTTAGGGCTCTGGTTTAAACCATTTCTGAGTCCTCAAGGGCCAGGAAACCTTCAAACTGAGCAGTCCTGGGCCTACTGTACCACGGGAGCCTCCTCTGCAGCCCTGACAGCACACAGATTCACTAATTACACCAAAAAGGCTGAAAAGGGAGGGTTTGCCAGTAAATCCATCCAGAGCCAAGTGTTGGAGCCCTGCAATTACACCACAGCACGTGGCTACACGACTTCCTCCCCGTTCCCCGGGGAGGGCAGCGAGCTCTCACCTTTCCTGTTGGATCTGACAAAGGACAGGATCACTGCCTCCTTCTCCCTTCCTTGGAATCCATCCACTGATTTAACTTCCAGCTCGGGGTGGCTGTGGCAAAGGTGCTGTCGGAGCATGTCCACCTGAGAAACAGGCCAAGGGCAGCTTTTAAAGGAAATACACGGGGGAAAAGGATTAAAATGGCACGGTCTGGGGGGAAATCCCTCCCTCCCAAACCCACAAGGATGAGCACTGGCATCTCCTGAGGCTGGGAGTGGAACACCTGACTGACAGCTCTTCCCTCCACGGCCTCCAGCTGCCCAAAGGTGCAGGGGTTGGTGCCAAACGCGGGTTAAATTTGGCTCTGCAGGTCTCTGGGATCTCCCTGGGAGAGGGGGGATGCCAGGAGAGGGACAGCTCACCTGGAGGTTGTAGGGGGCCACCACAGCGATGTCCTTGGCCTTCACACCAGCGTCCACCAAGGCCTGGACGTGCATCCCCACCAGCTGGACCTCCCCTGGGACAGGAACAGAGCGTGACAGGGAATAGGGGCGGGAGGAATGCGCCCACCTCCCCCAAAACAGCAGGAAAGGCTGCCACAAACTGGCTACCCGAGACGGTGCCTGGCTCAGAGGGATCTAAGGAGAAAAATTAAATCCTGTCCGAATTCTTTCACGGTTTACTGGCCGGGCTTCTGCTTTGCAGCAAAACATAGCGATAAACATCAAGACTCTGCAGTGAGCTGTGCCAAAAGGCTGCCTCCCAAATTTGGGGAGATGTGCTTCTAATCCCCTGCTCCAAATCCCTGAGTTCTCTCAGAGCAGGCTTTTTGGCTCTCTGTGAGGGAACGAGAGCCTGTTGTGTTCAGCAGGGCCCTGGGAATGGTGCATGGAGAAATGAGGCGCTCTGTGGGGGTCAAACAGAAGGCGAAAGATATTTAAACTGGTAAAAACTGCCCTTGCATGTTCCAGCCTGACTTTGCACCCAAGCTCCGTAATGAAACCTAATTTTTCAGGTGAAAACCAGCAGGAACTTGGTGTCCCAGGAAAATCCACGGAGAAGAGCCAGACAGGAGGAAGGAACAGAGGACTGGGAGGTAATTCTGAGCCCTGTCCACAGCCTTCCCAAAATAGGCCTGTGCTCTGCCTGCTGCTGTTTGCCCTTCCTTGGTGTAGAGCACCTGCCACAGCCATTCCCCACCCTGTCCCAGCCCTCAGCATGGAGAAATGTCCCTGCAAGGGGACATGGCAGCCAGAGTGGCCACCCACGAGCTGGACACTGTCACCAGAGCTCCAACACAGCTCGGAGTCCCTGGAGCTCGAGGATTTATGGAGGGAATGATCTCTCAGCTAAGCAAGGCTCTCTGGGACCCCACCTTCCTGAGGGGGACATCTCTGGGATGTGGCCAAGCCCACAAGTGGTGGGCTGAGCACCTCAGCCCATCCGTTCTGGTACCTGGATTGCCCTTGGACTGCTCATCCTCCACTTCCAGCTCGAACAGGCCACAGCCAGCGGTGTCTATGAGCAACAAGGGAATGCTGGTCTCTTCCGTGGCGGACACGCCCGGCAGGTCCCTGCACAAGGTGTTTGGCAAAGGGCCAGTTACCATCGCTGATGTTACAGCAATACCCAGACAAGCTGCGGCTGCCCCGTCCCTGGAAGGGCCGGGCTGGATGGGGTATGGAGCAATCTGCTCTAGTGGAAGGTGTCCCTGCCCATGGCATGGGGCTGGATGGGCTTCCAACCTTCCAACCCAAACCACTCTGGGATTCCATGATTCTCGTAGCGAAGGAGGACACGGAAGACAACTCCGCCTCACTTCTGCTTACAGGGCAAAAAGGACAAACCCCCCCAGGTAATGTGTCCTCAAGGAAGTAACAGCTGAAACAAAAACGCTGCCCCGGCTGCAGGAGGAGCGGGAAACTCCGCAGGGCAGGGACAAACCGGGACGAAAAGGACACTTCAGCTGGCGAGGCAGCAGCAGAGACCCACCTGAGCAGGTGCTGTGCCACGGAGGGGTGTGCGCGGAGCCGGCCGCCGTAGAGCTCGGCGGACGCCCATTCCATGATGTCCCGGTGCATGCGGTACTGCACCGTCAGCATCCGCACCGCCCGCTCGCCGTAGTGCCCCGCCAGCCGCTCCATCAGGCTCAGGGACAGCCCCTCGGCCGCCGCCCTGCACGGAGAAGCGCCTCAGAGTGGCAGTGTCCATCCCCCTGCGACGGCCCAGGGCGCGATGGGCTCGGCCAGCCCTGCTTCCCGACACGCGCGGCGTCCGTCGGTGCCGAGGGTGCCAGCGGGAATGCTGTGGGAGCACCTGCACTCCGGCCCTGCTCAGCAGCCTCGTGTGGCTCCCCTGCGGTGGCACTGTCACCCCTGTCCCACCTGGGTGCCAACAGTGCTGCCTGTCAGACCCTCAGGGACAGACTCGTGCTGTGAGAACAGAGAAGCCTGGACACGGATCCTGCCACCGTAACTCAAGCAATGTCAGCGGTATGGCCTGTGGAGTCACCACCCCTGGAGGCGCTCAAGGAACAACTGGATGTGGAACTCAGTGCTCTGGTCTGCTTGACAAGGCGGGGATCAGTCACAGGGTGGTCTGGGAGGTCTTTCCCCACCTCAGTGATTCCGTGATCCATCGGTGTAAGGCTGCACTGGTGTTACCGCAAGCATCACCCAGTGCACTAGCATCAGAGCTCCACCCCACATTTTGGAATGCTCGGTGTCAACACAGCCAACCCTTGCTGGTTTCATCAAGACCCCTGCTGCTCCAGCACTTCCATCCTCACCCTGGACTAACGCACGGATGCACCACACTCGTTGCTTTCTCACCCACTAAACCCCCATCACATCCAGCAACGCCCTCTCCTCCTATCTGTGGCACAAATCAATCAAATTCTGACTGAATTCAGCCTTTCAGGAGCCTATTTGCCCCCCCCGGCCCCACAGAGGGTTTGCTGGGAGGCACTGTCTGAGGAAGAAGGATGGAAGTCGTGGCGCTTGGATGCTGCAAGCGTACGGAGATTTTTCATACGGAGGCTGACACTGAGGGGTGCTGGCGGCTGCCAGACACAACGAAGCAGCGCCAAGATGATGGAATGACGACAGGGAAGGGCTCGGGAAAACGCTTTCCATGGAGCTCCGGGGCACAGCACGCAGCCGATGCCCGCCGGGGGAGCTGCAGCGCCACACGGCCCCACAGCGAGCGGATCGCCGCGGCCCCGGCCAGCCCTGCCACGCTCACCACGGGCGCTGGGGAAGTGTGACAAGACACTGCCGAGTCACTAAACCTGCAGAAGGGACAGTTAAGGACAAATCTTTCCAAGAAGCCGGGCCTCATTAGCTCTCCTCCTCGCTGACTCTTAGGATGCAGCACACGGGCAAAGAAAAGGGGGAAAACCTCTGGATGGACAGGGCTGTGGGACTTGGGAGGCAGCAGTTTGCCAGAGGTGGGCTGGGGCAGAGCAGGATGTGGGGTGGGGAGTTGCATTCCAGTTATCAGGAATCAGCTGCACTCCCCCAGCTCCGCTCTGCCCACGGAGCCTGGATCTCCTGGATAGGAAGGAAATTGAGCAGGGAGAGCTGTTGGCACTCAGGTGCAGGCACATGCTTGAAACAGCCATTAAACCTCACAGCAAGCCTCAGGAATGATGCTCCTCTCTACCCTTCCAGCACCATTCCTACCGCAGGGATCCGCAGGAGGTTGGTTATACGCTGAATTAATAATGAGGAATTAATCTGCTTGGGAATATTTCACCTGTTAATAATTTTCTATTATTTTACCACTCAATTAATTCCTATGGTGGTTGATTTCTCTGCCAACAAGGTCCTGAGTGCCCTGATCAGATGGTTTTTTTACCTATCGATTGCTTTAGAGAAATAAAATCGGGATAAGAGGTTGGACAGACAGAACCATGCACGGGATGCTTGGGAATACCTACTTAAAAGTACCTAAAGTACAGCTGGGAAAGGCAGAATTCCCAAAGCCAGCCCACAGCAGGCAGGATTTGCTGCTAACCTGGTTTCACCTTGTTTTGCCTGCAGGAAATGCTGTGCTTGGCCAGCCTGCCCTGCACGTGTCCAGAATGATCAGTAGGAGGAGGAAAACAGGGAGTTGTTTCCCATGGAAGGCTGGAACCGTGTCTTTTCTTATTCATCCCTGAGACAGGAGATGCTGGTGTGACTGATCCCTGCAGTACACACTGGATTTGGCTGGCAAAGCCTGGAGAAGGAGGTCACTGTGTTCTCCTGCCTCAGGAACTCCACATTAATGGAGTTTTTAACAACAATAATAATAGTAATTAATAGTAATTAATTCCTGGATGTGCGCCCAGGACATTCCAGCTGGGGAGGCTACCAGAGAAACCCAAGGCCTGGCACTCCAGTGGCAAAGTGAAAGCAAGTCCATTCAGACCTGACGTGGGAATCAGCACATGGATTTGGGATGGTGCAGACATCCACACTGACCATTGGCAAACGAGATGACAAAATATCCCTGTGTTTGTCTAGGAAATGGGTTGAGAGCAAGAGGTTTGATAAACATCTGCCGATACCTGAGGGGAGTAAAACCAAATTAATACATCAGAGCCCTGATGTGGAGAGGAATTCATCGGGAAAAGGGTGGAATGAGGGCTCCAACAGAAAGCAGGGAAGAGGAGCACCCTTCAGAATCTCCGCCAAACGTTCCCTAGGCCTCACGGGGTCACTGCTGACAGCTAAGCGCTGATTCCACGGAGGAAAAGGAGAGTCCCACAGCATTCCTGCTGGACAGAGGCTTCCTGCCTGAGCAGGGCTGACTCCCCCTGCTGTAGTAACAGCCGAGCCTCCTGCCAGCCCGGATTCATCCCGGATCACTTCAGACCCTTCCCCGTGGCCCCAAAAATAGGAGCCCACCCACTCCAGGCCCGCTGTCATCAATGGAGAAGGGGAAGGTGGGCGGAAGGGTTGGAGTCCTCCGCATGAATCATCCCTGGAAATAGCTCTTTGCTTCCTCTGAACCACAGAGGAGGTGGCAGGTGATTCGGGGCCTTCGTGGGAGCTCTGGAAATACCCACGGAAGGAGGTGGAAGGGATCTGCCTCTGCCCTGCTTCCCGGGCCTGCAGGGAATGTGGAAAGCCCAAAACAGGGCTCTCCAGCGTCCCATTTATTTGCACCACGTTGCTCAGGCTGGAAGAGATCTTTGAGATCGTGGAGTTCGACCACTCCCCCAGCGCTGCCGAGGCCACCAAGTCAAAGCTGATGGAGAGAAAAGCACAGCTCCTCAAGCAGGAGCAGGAGGAGATCCAGGAGCTCTGCAGGACACGAGGAGCTTTTTGCTGCTGGCTCCAGCCGAGGCTCCTGGCAGCAGCCGCCGTGACAGAGCAGAAAAAAGCAGCTGGAGTGAGGAAAAGCTGCCTTTGTCTCAAAAGAGGGAGCCAAAAGCGACATCAGCTGAGCGTCAGCCCTGTTCCAGAGGAACAGAGCTGCGATTTTTACTGTGTTTTGCCCTTACTCTGACAGTCTGGGGAAAGAACCAGGCTGAGGCTGCTGAGGTGGATCCAGCTGGGCACTATGGAGCACTACGGAGCTACAATGCAGTTTTTCTGGAGGAGAAAAATGCACCACTTACAGAAAAGAATGACAACCCTGAAATTAGAAGGACCAAATGGCCAATTTCTTCTTGCTACCAACAAGATACTACTCCAAAAAAAGGCCTTGCTTGGAAAACCCAGGCATGGAGAGCCGGCCTGCAAATTCCCAGGGAATAAACAGCAGGACACCAAGGGTGCAGGGCTCTGGAGGGGCTTTTGGAGCTCACCAGCCTGGACACCTCCAGGCAGCTGAGCACGTGTTCATCACCTGCCACGATCTGCACAACAGCAAGCTCTTGGGCATCTGAGAGAGGTAAAATGAGAGGATGCTGCAGCCCCTGAATGTTGTTCTCCCTATCCCTCAGCCATGTGCTGGGAGCTGCTGCCTGCCTCGGATTTTTCATTTCCTGTGTTCGAAATTCAAGTGAGATGGCAGATATGCGTCTTGTTCATTACTTTCTGGAAGCAGGCGAGAACGTTTATGAAGTCAGCCCTATTCCTCTGCTTCTGTGGTTCAGTAATTCCAGATTTGGAGCTGCCTAAACCAGATAAACATGAGTTTTAAATTACTCAGAGATTACTTGGTACTCTTTGCAGCAACCCCCTGGAAGTACAGGCAATTTGCACTATCCCCAGTTCTTTCCCACGAACTAACTGTTCTTATTATCCACGTTGTAGGGATTGGGAGGTTTTATAATCCCTGAGGTGTGTGCTAATGCAGCATCTCACTGGGCCAATTCAGATATTAATACATTCAATAAATAAATGTGGAAACCACAGAAGCAGAATTCAAGGAAAGACTTGGATTAGCCCGAGGATGAGCCCGAATTCATTCCACAGAGCCTGCAGGCAGCACAGACCTCCATCACTAAATGTCTCCCATCGCGAGGATTCGGAAGCTGCGCAAACACCAGGAGGATCCGGGATTTTTACCTGCGGGAGACGATGGTGGGGGGCAGCTGCTTGTGATCCCCAGCCAGGATGCACTTGGGAGCCTTCAGCAGAGGGATCCAGCAGCTGGCTTCCAGAGCCTGGGCACACTCGTCAATCACCACCAGGTCAAAGTGGGTTTCGGGCAGCAGCTTCAGGGGGCCGTCCGAGGAAGCACCTGGTGGAAGGAGAAGGTTCCCAACTGAGCAGGGAAGCGAGGGACCTGCTCTGGAAACAAACCTCACCAGCTGTAACAGCGACTGAGGCAAGGGAAATAACTTTTCTTTGCAGAGATTTAAGAATTGAGGCCTGTCAAACACGTATCCCCTGATATGTGTAAGTCAGGATTGTTTTTGCCAGCTTCTCTTTGTCCTTTTCATCCCTGGCATCTGGGCCCAGAAGCTTCCAAGTATCTTTGGGAACAGCAGCGAAGCCCAGATGCCAAAGAGAACAACATGCTCGAGTGCTTCACCCGGAGCAGAGCAAGGAACTCCCACCTTCCTGCTGCCCCCCAGCGCCAAGAGAACTCCTCACCCCCAGCACTCAGAGCGTGAGGGACTGGGGATCCACCCGTCTGGCAACTGAGGGACACCCCGGGAGAGGGAGATGGGCTGAGACCCCACCGCCTCTGCTCCTCCTCGTTGCACTGGGAAGAGGGAAAGGACACTGGAACCAGACAGCCACAGCGAGGGCTGATGTTTAATATCAGGAGTCCATTTGTAACATCTGCCTCCTGACAGATATCCCGCTCTAACCCAGACCTACTGATACTGATCCATGCCTTGATCAGAAATCCGAATTCCAGGGGCATCCAAATCTCCCTGCAGCTCCCAAAGGATGCCAAAGGAGGAGAGCAGGGTGAAGGAGCCAGCCTCCCAGACCAGGGGATTTTTATTCACAGAAATGTTTTTTCCAAAGCTCCTGTGCTACTGCAGCTCGGAGAGCAGGGATTTGGCTTTGCCACTGTAAATCCTGCTGCCTCCACAGCTCTGCATCACTTCAGACGTTCCAGTTTGCCATCAAAGACACCGTTTCGCTTCCAAAACTGTTTTCCAGCGTGTAGGAATCCGCTCTGGTGAGTTGTACAGATGTAACTTGACTTTTGCCACTTGCACAGACCCCCAGCCGGCTGGGAAGCTCCGGTCCCAGGGAGAATCACAGCTCATCAACAAAAATACCAGTTCTGCTGGGAGAAGGAAATCTCCCCCTGTCTTTCAGGCAAGTTAAAAGAAGAGAGAGGCCAATTCCCAGGGACTAAGACACGGAAGGATTTATCTTTCCGTTAACCTTCACTCCAGTAACTTGCTTTTTTATGACCTAAGATTATTGATGTTTCCTTTCAGCAAATGACCCTTGAGCAACCAAGGGTCTGAAGATTTTAAGTGGGCCCCGGAGGATCAAAAACCTGAGCCAGGAAAGCCCTTCCACACCTGCCAAATCTTCCCACCCGCAGCTGCAGGTGCCCGATGGACACCTGGAGCTGCTCCCTACGATCCCGTGCCGCACCACGCGGGTGAGCACAGCAGCAGCCCCGTGCAGCCTGGGAGCGGGCTCTGGGAACGCGTGCCGGGCTCCATCAGCCCTGGAAACGCTCCAGGCAGGGAAGCAGGCCCACTTATGCAATCGGGAGCAGATTGCACACCTCCAGCAGCACTTGTTTACTCGCTGCACTCCCAGCTCCTACCCAGAGCTACCAGGGGCCCTTCCAGACCCGTATTCTGAGCTCAACGACATCCTGTGCCAGAGCGGGAGCTGGGAGAATCCCGCTGGGGAGGGGTTTGGGAGACTTTGCTGAGCTCCCAGGAGCTCGGAGCACGCCTCCCAGCTATCCCAGCAGGATGCTGCCCTGCAGGGCACGTGGTTCACCTGGCAGAGGGAGGGAAAACACCGAGCAGGAGGATCTCACACCTGTGTTGGTGGCAAGGACAACGCTGGCCTGGCTGAGGGCCGCAGCCATGGCCGCCTCTTCTCGCTCCTTCAGCTCCTTCCTCAGGGTCTTAATCTCACCCAGGAAATGGCTTCGCTCTCCCTTGTCTTGGGCCTTTTTGGATTTTGCCTAGAAAACAGAAAAATTGGGATAGAGCCAACTGCTGCTACTCAGTTCTGGCCACATCTGCGACCAGCCAAAGCATCTGAGCACAGGGGAATGTTTGGCAAGAGGGGTCTTGTTCCTCTGCTGAGGGAGAGACTGGGATTTCCTATTTTATTTTGGGGAAGCAGAGCCCTTCTGGAAGCAGGAGGGCTCCCCAAGCCCCAGCAGCAGCTCTGCCATCTCAAACTGGCCTCTCTGAGCTGCTGGGAAGGGTCCAGGGCAGCACCCAGAGCTTTTTTTAGCAGGCACTGTTAAAGGTATCTACCACCCCAACCCACCAGCACTGGGCACCAGCACTTCCAGAGCAGCAGGCACGGGACCACTGCTCAGATGTGGCTCACTGAGCAATCCTGGATGGAAATTGGGATTATTTCCCTGGAGGTAAGGCTGATGACTTGAGAAAGATGAAAAGGCTGCAGACAGAAGCTCTTACATGCAGCCAAAACAGTAAGACCTGCTGGTTCCTATAGTCATGCCATGGATGGATGGATGGATTTTCCAGGGTCTAACATGGATCAGCTCAGCCACCTGTTTTGGTTGAACTCATGGGTATTTAAAACTGTGAAACCTCTCTATGTCTGTCAAGTGTGGTCGAGATGGGCTCAGGAATTCCAGGGGTGGGCTCACAGGCCCTGAGGATATGGTCAGTCTGGATGTCACCCATTCCTAGTTAGGGATTAGGAATTCCAGCTCTAACCGTCCCCACCTGCCTCACAGGGGCTCCCCCATCCACTCATTGGTCTGGGAGCCTATTTAAGGCCAGCTCATGGAGTGAGCCTGGTTTCTTCCCTGGATTCCCTGCCTTGTCCCCCTGGACTGCTCCCTGACCCTGCTCAGCATCCCTGGAGCTGGACTGGCCCTGGACCTCGCTCAGGTACTGTGGGGCTGAAACCTTGCTGGGACAAAGGGTATCCAGAAGCTGAGGTCCTGGGAATCTCCAAGCCAGGTGAGGGAGGGAAGGAGGCACAAAGGGGTAGGAAATGCCCACGGAGGTTTTTATTCTGTTACTGCTCCTCCTGTGGGCTGGGGTGAAGGGAAGGAGGGAGAAGAGGCAAAACATGGAGTTGCAAAGGGAGAAATTGTTCCAGGGAATGTGGCAGTGGAGAAGCAGAGGCAGGAGGAGGAAAAGATGGGTCAAGACCTCGGAGATACATGAGCTCTCTGCAGCCAAGGGCAGCTTCTGTGACAGAATCCTCCCAAGGACATGAAAGGGAAAATTAATCACCAGTGAGAAAGAAGGAAAATTAAAATAAAGAAGTAAAAAAAAAAAGGCTTTTGGACAGTGCTGCCAGCAGAAAGGGAGAGAAAATAACCTAATTAGCATCAAATCCTCACCCCAAGTAACAGAGCTATGTTGTAAGATAAGGTTAGGAAAATGAGGGTGAGAAAGAAGAAATTAAGGATGCATTTTTAAATGTGCTCTGCTTTCTACTTGAGGTGGCTGAGAGTGGGAGGGGGTGTCAGGACAGGCAGACAGCTCGTTAGGAAGTGAATCAATGACGGGAATGTTTCCCTGGTGAAGAGGAGGGCATGGATCAAGCCAGACAGGTGATGTGAGGGGCAGCAGCTCCCCACACAGCAGCAGGGACTGGGATTTTCCCACTTTCACGAGGGATTCAGGCAGGAGGAGTTCTGCCCTCCAGCACACGAAGATCAGAGAATCCCAAAATGGTTTGGGTTGGAAAGGACCTTGTGGACCATCCCATTCCACCCCCTGCCACGGGCAGGGACACCTTCCACTGGCCCAGGTTGCTGCAAGCCCTGTCCAGCCTGGACTTGGGCACTTCCAGGGATCCAGGGGCAGCCACAGCTTCTCTGAGATACCCATTCCAGGGCCTCCCCGCCCTCACAGGGAAGAGTTTCTCCCCAATATCCGACCTCGTAATCCCAACCAGAGCAGCGGGGTTGCTCCAGGCCCCACGGGTGCCCACCCCGCGGGACGCGCTGCAGGGCCACGCACCCAGGCCTGGTCGATGTCCCTCCTGATGTCGGCCACGAGCTGGGCGCTGTCCCCGCGGGCCAGGACGGCGTCCAGGGAGTGCTGCTGGATGGGCTGGAGCAGGCGGGCGGGGTGGCCCAGCCGCAGCAGCCGGGCCCTGCCGCCGGCCAGCCGCTCCACCAGGTTATCCACGGCCACGTTGGAGGGGGCACAGCACAGCACCTGCCGGGCACAAACACGGCCTTGGCACCTCCCAGGGCACCCCAAGGCTGGAGCAGAGGAATCCGAGCGGGAAGGAGCAGAGAGAGGGAGACCAGCGTGCTTCTGCTGGGAATAAACCACTGGCACTGCCACAGGTAATTCCCTCCCTGCTCTGCAGCGCGTGTGTAGGGTCCCCAGGGAACGCCAGACCTGAGCTCTGCCAGCACCTGGCTGGAGCTCCTGGGGAAGCCCCTGGTCCCTGCAAGCCAAGCCAGGCTCTGGATTAGCACGGATCCAACGGGAGCTGCTCCAGCTGCCACAAAGCCCAGGAGTGTGCAAAATCATCACAGAAACCTGGAATGGTCTGGGTGGGACCTTAAAGCCCATCCAGTCCCACCCCCTGCACCTTCCACTGTCCCAGGCTGCTCCAAGCCCTGTCCAACCTGGCCTTGGACACTTCCAGGGATCCAGGGGCAGCCACAGGTGCTCTGGGCACCCTGTGCCAGGGCCTGCCCACCCTCACAGGGAAGGATTTCTTCCCAATATCCAACCTAAATTTCCCCTCTTCCCATCTGAAGCCATTTCCCCCTGTGGTATCACCCCAGTTCCTGCTGAAGAATCCCTGCCCAGCTTCCCCTGTGGGCCCCTCCCGTAACTGGAAAGCTGCTCTGAGGTCCCCACGCCAGGAGAGGTGGTCACTGGTGGCCACCTGAGGTGGTCCCTGTCCCCACCACAGCCCTGGCACCGAGGCTCACCTTCAGGCCCTGCTGCACAGCCTGCAGGATGATCTCCACCAGGGTCGTGGTTTTCCCCGTGCCGGGAGGCCCGTGGACGATGGCGAGCTCCCTCTGAGCCAGGGAGAAGGACACAGCTTCCCGCTGAGACTCATCCAGGGAGGCATTGAAGAACTCCAGAGGCTCTGGGGAGACAGCAGGAGAGTCACTGGGACCTCAGCCCCAGCTGGGAAGCACAAATCCAGGAACACACGAAGCTCTCTGCAGCCGGCCCAACTCCATCTGATAACGAGGAGAACCTTGGGAGGAAGGCACTGAGGGGGGCTGGAGGATCCCAGAAGGTAAAATTAAGCATTTTAAGCTTCCAAAACAAACAGGCATCCATGCATCCTGCATCCTTGCTTCCCCAGCCCTGACATCTGGCCTTCAGCCAGTCAGTGGTGGAATTCCCAGAGTTTAAGAGGCATTTAGCTGCTCCAGCATCAAACAGGTAGGTTTTCCTGGCTCCGGAGGGAGCGCTGGGTTTGTTTTGCAGGAGAACCAGCACCTTCAGTGAAACCTTCAATGAAAATCGGGGAGGAAGTAGCAGATCTGGCAAACAAATCACTGCCAGTGAACAAACCCAGTGCAAGCCCCAGCAAACAAGCAGGAAAACCTACAGAGCATGTGAGCAGAACAGAGCAGCCCTGTGGTGGTCAGCCAAGATTGGGAATGAAGGCAGGAAAAGGTACAAAGAGCAACTTAAATGATAAAACTAAAATTAGTTTCTGCTTTAGTAAGGGAGGAGAAAAGAGAAAAGAATATGCAAATTGCATTAGAAGAGAATTGGTTCCACTGCAGAGACCGAATTCTCAAAAGCTGCTTTTTAACCTGCCAGATTTATCCCATTTAGGCCCAAATTGATTCTCATCCCCCCCCCCC
>VZRS01007600.1:1403-46126 GCA_013398055.1 Ifrita kowaldi
ACAAAGGCCCCCTCCTCCTCCTCCTCAGCCTCTGGCAGGGGCAGGGCTGAGCTGCCCACTGCCCCCAGCCACTGCCCGCTGAGGGGCTGATCTTGCAGCCAGCTGGGCAAGGGGCTGGGGGGCTGGGAGTCGGGGTGGGCCTTGTCCTCCTCCATGTGTGACGTCCTCTGGCACAGACAGGTCCCGGGACACAGCGACTCCTGGGACCGGCCACCACAGGGCCCGGCAAGGTCCCTTCTACAGCCTCAGCCGGGCGCGGCTCTCAGATGTCACAGAGGCCTCTGGGCACCGCAGTGTCCCGCAGCCCCCAGGGCCCTGACACAAGGCGCCCGTGTCACAAAGGGCCACCCGCGGCTCCCCTTCCACAGCCGAAGCCACCGCACGTGGCATGGGGCAGCCCCGGCCTTGTGGGCTTCCAGCCCCTTGCTCCCAGCTGGTTATTAAAATGGCCAGGAATGCCCGTGCCCCAATGAAGGTGCAAATGAGACCATGTGCCAAAGTCATTTGTGTGGGTTTTATTGCACACGTAGTTGAGAGGCAGGGGGAGGGAGAGAGGCAGAAAGAAAACAGGAGAGAAAGAGAGAAAGAGAAAGAGAGAGAGAAAGAGAAAGAAAGAAAAAGAAAGAAAGAGAAAGAAAGAAAGAAAAAGAAAGAAAGAGAAAGAAAGCGAAAGAAAGAAAGAGAAAGAAAGAAAAAGAAAGAAAGAAAGGGAGAAATAGTGAAAGAGAGACAAAGAAAGGGAGAAAGAGTGAAAGAGAGAAATGCAAAAAGAAAGAGTGAAAGAAAGCAAGAAACAAAGCAGGAAAGCAAGGAAGCAAGATAAAGAAATAAAGGAACGTAAGAAAGAGCGAAGAGAAAGAAAGATGAGGATGTTTAGTTACTACTAACTCTGGGTAGATTAATTCTTACTGAAAGTGAAAGACAAAAAAACCAAATTTGTGTATAGATCACTCAAATATATCTGTGTATTGGACCAGTAATTGTGAAGACCGTAACATGAAATATATTTTCAGTTTTGGCTGCTGTCCTCAGGAACGAGGTGAAACCAACTACTGAAACTTTGGAAGGAACAAAGGAAAGGATCAGACTCCTGAAAAATGAATTTTGAGGGAAAGTGAAGATGAGACATAATGAATCTCACATCTGTCAGAAGGAGGAGAAAGAAATGTGTTGTATTTCCTGTCCCTGGTAAGACAGGAAGCAGGAAGTATGGCTTGGAGAAGGAGAGTTTAACACAGATATTCAGAAAATTTGTGAAAAACTGCAGCAGATTGATTAGGAAATGTTTATGTTACAGTTTCAAAGGTCTTTAATTACACATTAGGCTGAGCAATAACTGAGAGGAAGTGGGTGGTCTACACATCCTCCCCCGGGTGTGTTCTACCTCTTTGTCTGTCCTGCTCTTGGGTTATGCTGCATTATTTCCTTCTGGTTTTTCACCTTTCGTGACAGTTCTAAAGTCTCCCTGGCCCTTTGTCAAATTGCCTGTTGCTCCACAGGGCAAACATGCATTGATTTAAGTTAAGCTTAGTTTGAAATAGTTTAGCTTGGTTTCTGTTTTTAGCTGAACTGTGTTCCAGACCTCTTATCACCTCATTTTTAAAGTGTGGGGTTTTTTTTTCTTTTTTTTTTTTTTTTTTAAAAGAAGGAATTCAGACTAAGTAGGTCAAGTCCTTCAGGTCTGTTTCCACTGAGCTTTTCAGTTTTCTAAGTGGAAGAGCTCGGTACTTCTGATTTTTCTTATTAAAAGTTTGTTGATCTTTTTTTGGAAGAACCAATTCAGATGCCCTGAGAGACAAATACGGGGTTGCAAAACAGTCTGGTTAGATCTCTAATGCTTCAAGCATGCTTAATTTCCATTTCTAGGTGATTTAGTCTTGCATCAGGTTCTTCAAAGGAATCCTATTTTGTTTTCGGCTTGGACATAGGGATTATATTTAATCTTTATTCCATTACTAGCCATCCTTTATGTAAAATAAGGAAAGCGCTACTTAGAAGCGCTACCTGAAAAATGTTTCAGGGAAATGAGATTTTTTTAAAAAGTATAATTTAGAATTTCTGATCTTTGAATGTTTTTTTTTTATATTTATGCATAAAAGCAAATAATTTAATAAAATAAGCCCTGGCAGGCAGAGCTTATTTGTAATAGCAGTACTCCAAAGCTGGAACCTTAAAAAAGGAGGAGAATGAACAGAAAAATTGCCCCTGGTAATACTTTTCTAAGTCTCCTTTTAGATGTTCCATGATCAACTTGGTGCTGATACATGTGCTTTAACAATAACAGCAAACTTTTACTCTCAGAATGGTATTTTTATTTCTTGGCTTCCCAGTGTGGTTCAAAAAATAAAGATCCTTATAAACTTTAAGAATTGTTGGTTGCATTTTGTGAAACTGAAAGGAATTTAACAGCCCGTTCCTGGAAAAAATGGTTGTGTCAAGGATTCCTGGGGCACATGGAAATAAGAGGCTCCTTATTCCATAGTTGTCATCCTTATCCCTTCAAATCACTGATTCTTGTTTCTCCAAAATGATGTGAGAATACAGGGGGAAGATGCAGTGAATTATGTTCAGGCGATCACTGTGTTAATATCTGAACACAGAACATTATATTTTATTTCCATTGTGTTGGATCTAACCTAAACCTCTGAAGTAGTTGCAGTAAATAATCTGTTTTCCTTTTATCTTTCAAGTACCAAAAATTTATTTGGAAATGTGATGTACAAATCTTTATAAATTTAATCTGTGGCTGACATTATCTGGCACTCTAAAAATAATAACAAAAATGTTTATTTCCACTGAACAAATTGCCCAATATGAATTGTTACTTACAAGGAGCATCATAAGAAACTTCCAAAAATGTGGAACAACTTTCTAAGTTAGACAGAATTCTTTACAACCTCCAAAAATAATGTCACTTGCTGTACTGACTTTTAAAAATGCTTATTCTCTAAAATTAACCTCTTCTAAGCCAACATTGGTGGTAAATAGAATGAAATTTACTCAAATCCTTAAGTTTGGCTTCAATAAGAAATAAATTAAGGGTAAATATCATGGGCTAATAGAACTATTAACAGAGAAATTACATTACTGCCACCGTTTCCTAAAGAATTAAAATATCCTGTGAAGTACTATCCCCTAGAAGTAGTTGGAAAATTCCCATATTTAAAACTTGCTGTAATAAAATTTCAGTGTTGCTCTAGGTTTCAAATTTTCCATTAGAAGAGCTTAAATAATTTTCTTGAGGAGAATTGAACATATTTTTATCAGTGTTTATCACTCTTGCAAGACCTCATGGTATTTAGTAAGGATGCAGTTTAAGGATATATTTGACTTCTGCTGATTTCTGCGGAAGTTTTGTTGGACTTAGGAAGCACACTTTAAACTCTTCAATTAACTGGCAAAAGGTATTAGAGAAAATTGAGTGGGTTTTTTTTGCAAAGCTGAGACTTATTAAAAGAAGCAGAGGTGAGATTTGCAAATTACAACTTCTGTAAGGGTTGACATCCACACAGAGAAGGAAAACTGGTTTTGAGCAAATCAGCAGTCACATTTCTGAAACATGGAAATTTTGGAGCATTTTTGAGCCCCTTCTGGTAACATTACAAGATCAAAACAATGGCCATGGAATTAGGATCTTTCCTGGGACGAAATTTCTTCTGTGTGAGCCCACTTCTCCCTTTTTCTCTCATTGCTCTGCACCCAGACTGGGTTATTTCTTCAGTTTCTCTCTGTGGTTTGGGATTCTAATGCCATGAATTGTCCAGAATAATATATTCCTTAGAAAGAAGAGCCCCTGCTGACACAACAGAGGTGAATTTAGAGGAAATGCTATAAACTTGGTAGGACTGAAATAAAGGCAATATAAAAGGGAGAAATTGAATGCCAGTTTTCATTTCCATGTGTGCCTCCAAACATCTAAATGCAGTTTATGCAGGGAGGCTTATTTCCTTTTTGTAACTGTCTCCTCTTCTACCACTCTGCCTTTTTGGATATTTTTCCCTTCATTAATATAAACAAATTGCTAATCAAGTGGCCAACAACAATCTACTGTTATATCAGTCATCAAGCCCAGGAAAACCGGTTCCCTTAATTATACGATATAATCACCTGAAAAACAATCTGAAGGAAGTTTTGTTGTTATCTGTTCCCGTAGCTAAGAAATGTATTTCTTTCAGAGAGCAAAACTTCACACATGTTTACTTTCTTAATTTTTATTTTCCAGAATACTCCCTCCATCATTCCCCACTGTCCTCCAGCTTGCTCAGAGGCTTGTGTGCACCTACAAAACCCGCATATTTTCCTCTCATAGTCTCCACAACGGTTGTTTTTAAGTTAATTAAACCCTCTGAGATCAGGCTTTGTTGTGGTTTTGCAGAGAGGTTCCATGCACAAGAGCTATTTAGGGAGAAGATGCAGGAGGTGAGTACAAAGGGCTTTCAAATCCCTATTATCCTGCCTATGGAATGCTCTTGGAGTGATTC
Organism: Ifrita kowaldi; assembly: GCA_013398055.1. Lineage (NCBI taxonomy): Eukaryota > Metazoa > Chordata > Aves > Passeriformes > Cinclosomatidae > Ifrita > Ifrita kowaldi. Next base: position 5,885 of record VZRS01007600.1, read on the forward strand.
TGTATTTCTGGTCGTGTGCCCTGCAATCCCTGGGAAGTTTGTGGCTGCTGACATAACAAAGGTGGGAAAAGTTTGTGAGCTGGATGGGTGTGATAACAGGATGAAAGTGAAGAGAAAGGTGATCTGTATTTAGATTTGTTTTGCTGCTGTTTAAGACTCTTGTAATCCTTACTCGTAGGAACAGTGCAAGTAAAGGTGTTAGGCAGGTTTGCTGCATGATATTTGTTGACTGTAGAGAGTTTCTTACTGAAAATATTGCCCAATAATAATATATCTCACTAAATCATTAATTTTAGGCTGAAATATCCATTGATTTCAAATGGGATACAATTTCTATTCAATCTGTGGCTGTTCAGAGTAGCTATAAGTGATTATGATTTTCAAAGTGGAGTTCAAAACTATTTATTGTTGCGGTGTCTATAATAAAAACCACTACTACAAGAATATTTTTTTCTAGAAGAGAAAGAAGAGGAAGTTTGCCTCTCTTGTAGCCATTTTCTGCCATCAGTACACAGAATATTCAGTGAAATTATAGCGATTAATTTATAGACAAATCTTAGCTAACAACACATTTTTAACAACTCCAGGGACTACTGAGACATAAACAGGTATTCCCTTCAGATTTATGGTACTATTTTAACTTTTCATGAATAAACTAAAATTCTTCTGTCAGAGTAACAGGCATTTGATTGTCTTCAGCCAGGGAGATTTGCCAGCTGCTCTTTCCCCAGATGTATTTCTTTTCAGTTGTCCTTTAAAGCTGTCTTAGAAGCCAGGGAAAGAAAACCTCAAAAATTGTCGTGAGTGAAATCAATGGATTTACTCCCTTGTGAGTAGAAATTGGCACATGAGTAGCTGGAATCTCTAGGGTGAAATCCAACATTTCACTGTAAAAATAAAAGCATTTTGCAATAGAATATACGATACGAACAGGAGCCAGGACAATTCACATTTTTTTGGCATTTCAAAGAAAATAGTAAGAAAATTTGACTTATAATTTGTTTGGATTTTTTTGGTGGAGAATCTCTTCTGTGGCAGGAGGGGAAGGCTCAAGAATGGAGGAGAAAGATTGTGTTGAAAACAAAATTTTGGCAGAACTTATGGAAAAAAAAATGTGAAGCTGGTGGTGTCAAAGGCAGTCTTGTAGGCATAGGAGAAGCAGAAAATTTATATGGGAGAGGCATTTTCCATCTTCAGCTGGACTTGAGCTAGTTGCTGATTAAATATTGCTATTGCCAACACCTTGGCTGCATCCTTGCTGTACTATATATTTATGTGACAAAATCTGACTTCTTGTTACGGGAAATAGTCTGCTTGTCAGAGGAAGGACCGCTTACCACGATGCATGAATATTTTTACATGTTTTGAGCCCCTGTAAATGAAAATTCCAGCTCAAATCTACTTTGATGTTGCTCAAGCAGAGTGGAATAATTGGGAAAAAAAAATTATTCATGAGCAGTTCTTTATTTATGATATCTCTGGGATCTTATTGATGCTAACATTCAAAGTAAATATTAGAGTGGAAATGTTAAAATTTATGTTCATAAGTGTGCCTTTCTGAGGAAAGGATCTGAGGTCCTCATCATGCAGTCATGAGCATTGGTGGTGGTCCAAATGATACAGATTTTTAATCCCCATCTGTCAACTCCTAGTTTCAAAGCACAGCTGAAAAAGAAAGAAAATAAGAAGTGAAATTTGGTGCAGAGCATTATTTTGGTATGTAAAATAAAATAAATTCCAAGTAGAAATTTCCAAAAGACATTGTTATTGTTCCTTCATGTTAGTTTTTGGGGTTTTTTTAAGGAGAAAGTTTTCCTTAGACACTGAGGGTTTAATTTTTTGAGGGTTTAACCTCAAAGCTAAGTATATACTGATCAAAAAGGAAATGCATTTTTGAGAAAAACTAACTTAGTTAATATAGAAATGACAAAATAGTAGAATAAATAACAGGAAACATAGAACTACAGAATGGTTTGGGTTGGAAGGAACATTAAAGACTAGTTCCATCATCTAGTTGCACCTCTCTAAATCCTGAAATGAGCTGGTTTGCTCTTTATATCTGGTCCTGTTGCATGAATTACTTGCTAGTTTAGACACAAACTGTATTTATCCTGAAAGATGTGAGGCTCAAGGTTTTGAATCCCTTTCAGTGATGGAACAGGAGAGAGGAAAAGTGATGTTTCATTCTTAGGTTTGCTGCTTAGGAAGCAAAAGATAACTGAGCAAGGACTGGAAATGTCCAAGAACAAGATTAGTAAGAATTAATGTGTTCTGGGAGTTATCAGATGATTAAATACCCACTGGAAAACAAAACAATCCTCAAAAATCTTTGGGCAATACATCTGGATGGAGACAAGTCTGTGCTTCAGATGGTGGGGGAATGTGGCTGAGGGGCATCCACCTGTCAGATCAGAGCTGATGGAAAATGTGAAAGAGTGAAGGGAATTTATGTGATAGTGAGGATGAAATGTGAGCACTCATTTATTTTCAGGAAAAGTGTTTGTGATTGCAGTAGGATACAGGATAAATGGCCTTCAATGCAACTAAGGAATTAATAGGAGAAATCTCCTATTAATAAGAAAATAGCGAAATCTCCTATCACTAAGAAAATAGTGAAAATGTGGTATTTCAGATGAGATGGAAGTTATGTGTAATATGCACAGTTCCAAAGGATCCCTGTACAACTGAAAATTATGTTGCATATTCATCCTGGCTGCATCAAGTTTGCTTTAGTGAAGACCCAAAAAAGACAATACAGAAAAGTAGCACTTTTTCCAGGGCAAATAGATCTTATTTTATATTTACGCGCTGTAAGTGTGCATATACACACACATACTGTAAGTGTATAGAGAGAAAACAAAAACAGCTAAGATGCAACCCAAATTTTAAGTAAAGATGACATTAAAGAATAGAATTATATGTTTATAAATATATTAAGAAAATAACTGTATCGACATTCTTTTATAACCTCCCGAACACTTTGCCTTTGTTTAAATTGTGAAGAATTCTCCAAAGTTTAACTGCTAATGTTTACAACAGAGTTTGTTGTTTTTTGTTGGTTCGTTTCTTTGGGGTTTTTTTTCCCGAAAGATTTTTCAACTACATTAGCTCTGCATTCAGAGTGGGTTTATTTGCAACTTACTCTCTTTCTTTAAATCTCATGTGGGAGTCCAACAAAATTCAAATTACATTACAGTTGTTGTGTTACTTTTATGGTAGATTAAATGACCTTTTCAAAGAAGGAGATGAAATTGGTTTGATATCACGTGGCATGGATAGATCCATGCTCTAATCCCCAAAGTATTTACATATCAATTTTTTAGTCATTTGCTGAGATATCTCCCAGGGTATTAAACTTAGGACAGTTTGTCCTCTTTTTAACCATTTTTTGAAGACAAATAGTATCTATGCCCTTTTTCAATTCTCCAGGCTCATGCATTTCCCATTACTTCTCACATACGATCATCAATAATTCAGAAATTGTATCAAAATAAATATCAACAAATCTTCTGACCTGAATGAGTTTAATCTAACCACATATCCTTTGATCTGTGTTTTTCTTATTCTGATTTAAAATAAAATAAGCTACTAAGAGGGTTCTGTATACATTTGGCTTTTTCCAGTGTCCTCATTTTTTTTTCTCCTTTCTCCAGGCAGTGCACCTGTGCTTTCCTTTTCCTTTCTTGCTTACCTCTGTTGTTTCTTAGTATTTGTCCTTGATTTTCTGTTCCTTCTCTCCACTACATCATAGTCTTTCAGATTAAACCTAGTGTGACTGTGCTGTAATCTTAGTTTTCATTCTTTGTCTTTTTAAGATCCCATTTAGATTTTGGAGCTGTTCATGTATTCATTGTACAGCTCATTTTTTTTTCTTACTGTATCTCTTTATCATCTATCTTCAATGGTTTTATCCAACTTCTGGACTGTATTCCCAATTTAAAACCATTCAACTTTTCTTGCATGGACCATTATAGAAGGATTTTATTTTGGCAGTTGATTTTTTTTCTTCCAGTGTATCTGCTTTTGTTCTCTCAGTACATTTAAGGGCAGACAAACCCTTCTGAATATAACTCCTTCACTTCTGTTTTTCCCTTTCCAGTTTTGTGTCCTGAGCCACTCTCCAAACTGGGTAACTAAAGTCTGTATGGGTGAGCTGGAGGTTCACCTACAGCAGCCACTATTCCCTGGACAGGAAAACTGTAATCCTTTTCTATCCGCATGCCTCATAAACCTTCACCTTCATTCCCCAAGAATTCCAAAACACCGCATTTCCTTCAAAAAATTCTTGTAAGATTAATTTCTAATTGCATCCTTACATGGTATCATTTGTGGACCAATAATTATGAACCTTGTAGACTGCCTGAAATTTTTTAGAGATATATATATATATATATATATATATACACACACACAGAACCATCTGGTACACCTATTTCTTATTCTTCTTTTATCTGAAGCATCTTCGTTGCAATTCACTTTTTAATGAGATTGCATCTGAGAGATGCTTTTCCTTTCATTTTAATCTAACTGCACATTAGCCAGGCTAGGAGTGGGAATTTCAAACAGCAGAGTAAATTCTGGAGTGATTGCCCTTTTAAAATTTTAGGATAACTTGAAATAATTCATACTCAGAAGATTCTGAGCTATGTGGACTGAAATTTTCAAATTTTCCAGGCTAGGAAGCCACGTCTTATCACTTAATGATCATTGCTCTCAGAGAGGGAAATTCAGAACCTTTTTTTTTTGTCAAAAGCTGATGCCAACATTCATCTGATGCAGGAAATTAAATCCATTCTGGCCCTAGGATTCAGGAATATGTCAATAGCTAAAATGCTTTACAAGAACAGCATTAAAAGTTTATGTGTACAGCATATGATGTGTTTTGCCTTATATGTAAGCTCGTGGCAGAATACAGGGAAGAAATGTGACAGTGGCACAGAACAGTTGCAGTGTCTGGGTCCAATTTTGGTTGGTTTTTTTTTTCCTTTCTTTCCCCCCCCTAGGAAATTGAGTGTGGCATCTGATATAATGCATGCAAATTATACCCCCAAACCATATTGTCTAGTTCCTCTGCTCCTGCAATAAAAATTTGCTAAAGAAAGACTAACTTCCAATCTGGTTTGGTACAACAGGCAATTACATTCAAGTTACATTAAGAATTGAATGTGTAGGAGTATGATAAGAAGATTTAATGACCTACAGCATATAATTAAAAGGAAAAAAGTAAAGGAGCATCTCTACATGCTCTTTATTCTCAAAGGTAGTTATCCAACAGCGCTTAATTCCGTCCCATGCCACTTACCAAGATAAATGTTTGTTATCTTTGCATTCAAATCATCCAGCTTTCTCAGGCATGCAGAGAGCAGCTCTTCACTTCTTATCCCCAGTGCCTTTGCCTGCAAACTGCATGTTCCACAAAAGCTTCCAGCTTCATTTGAGAGGAAAACCTTATTTGACTCTTCACCACTTGTAGAAGGGATTTTTTTTTTCTTTTCTCTGCGGCTGTGTGAACTGTGATTTTGGATTTTTTAAAATTTATTTTATTTTTAAGGAGGAATTCAGCGGAGAGATCCAAGTGCCTAAGCTTTTTTAGTTGCTCTGGAATATCAGATACCTTGCACAGGAAGGAACAGAGGGAAAGCCTCAGGCAAACCATGTCACTGAGGAGCAGAAGGTGAAGTTCAAGCAAAACATGCTACATAATCTAAAATCAAGTTTCATCCCTATGTCTAGAGGGCACTGTCTTCCCCAAACATAGTTTTTGTCAGATTTTCAGTGTCATCAGTAGCATGAACTGTACATGCTGACAATTTTTACATTTATAAACAAGCAAACAAGACAAATGAGACAAAGTTCCTGTCCCATTGCCTGCATTTCTTTTTTTTAATTCCAACATCAGTTAGAATGAAAAGGATGGAAAAAGGCTTTGTGTCATTTTGGTCATGTCTGCTATAAGCTTATATCTCCTTTTGGGGGAAAATAATGAGCACTGAAAGTGGAGGGAGGGCGAGATCAGTCTTGACAGAAGACTGAGGTAAGTCTTGGAAAATTTCCTGGGTGTGTGTCAGTTGTCAGCCCCTTCAGTTAACCTGGCAGCCAACATGTGAACAACACCTTGAGCAGTTTGGGGAAGGATTTTCAGGTCCATTTAAAATGGCCATTTGCTTATTTTACACTTTTAAGTTTTCTTTTTTAGCAGCTATGTTTCCAGTCTTTCCTTGAGATCCTGGCTGTTTATGTGATGAACTTGCCTTCATTTTAATACTCTTCTTAAACCCCTGTGATTTTCACACACATAAGATAGTCACTTTTACTAAAGAGGAACATTGAAAATCAAGGGAAAACTCTTTGTGCTATAATCCAAGGTAAATGAGATCTTCCAGGGAAATGTTAGAGGTCAGCTATGACAATGTACTAGGTAAAGCAGCATATTATTTTCTAGCCTTTATTTCAGAAATGACTAAATTATTTTGATTAGTTTTCTCTGCTAAAGCACAGTTTTGAAAAGTCATGTTAAAGATCTTGACATGAACTGGAAGGAAAAGAAAAATAGCTGTAAACTAGAAACTGTAAGTACAAGCTTGTGTGTAAAGCAACCTTTATTTTGAAACTGCGCATTGTTATTTAAATATGAATAAATTTTTGGACATGAGCCCATTTCTGGTGTCTTCTAGTTATTTTTTTCCTTTTTATTTGAACCAGTGTTATGTATTTATTTTGATTCCTATGCTTAGGGAAATAAAAATCTTTTTGCTCTCTGTTTTAAGTAAAGAAGTCAGAATCCTGTGATGTTCATGTGATTATGTAAAGATACTTTGAGGAGAAGTTTTTTTCGGAAGGGATTTAAAACAAAATTGTAGTGAAAGTAGTAGCAGCAGTTAGTAGACTAATCTGCTTCAGATTTACCAAACCATTTAGAAAAACATTGCAAGAATCTGAAGGACTGGGTGTTTTCTCGATTCAGATAGTGCCTGAGACAGTTGCACACCTTTGCTATTTGCTAATGGATGAAGATGGATACCAAGTCAGTCAGATTGACTACTTACAGCTTTCCAGTAGGAAAAGAGGGACCTCTTTGCTCATCCCTTTCTCAGTTTTCTAGTAGGAAAAGAAAGAAAATGGAAAAGCATCAATATTGTGAAACTGGAACATTTTCCTTTTTTTTTTCTTCTGTACTACTGTTCTAGGTAACCAGAGGGTGTCTTGAATCTGAATTTTGTTTTCATTCCTGTCCTCTGCCACCACCACCCCCTCAAAAAAAAAGAATACCTTTCAAACACTTACAAGAAATTAAAGTTATCAGAGGAGAACTGATATCATGTACATGACTAAGTACTTTTGCAAGTATAGAATGCTTGTAAAATTAAATAACTGTACTAATTAAAAGTGATTTACAGACATGCAGTTAATACCATAGTTTTGAAAACTAGCATATACTTCAAGCTCTTATCTCCCAAAAATATTGTTCTGTTGTGTATTTTTATGAAATTTTTCTTTTTGCTTTGGTTATATTTTTTCACACTCTGTGCAGAAGTCGATATGTTCATGACCTCGTTTGTTGCTGTTATTTGTGTAAACATTTGGTGATCTACAAGCATCAGAATTACTGAAGTATATTGCAAAATAAGGATCTGTTTCTTACTACAATTAATTGCAATCTGTTAAACTAATTTTTTTTTAATATTCTTTGATTCAGCCTCTAATTTATTTGTCATGTTTATTTCTTCTGTTCCCTCTCTGACATTGTCAGCTAGGTAGTGCTCTATTCTGTATATCTTTTGTTTGTTTAGTCCACATTGGGCACAGGTGATAAGTGACAGTTTTTTCCTGTGAGATCTAGGAGTGGGATTTGAGAGGTGGATTGCCACCTCTCTGTCAGTGCTGATTATCACCTGAGGCTTGTCCTCATCTTCATAGCTGTTACTGTCCTGAATCCAGAAATGCTGCCTTCTGCTAATGATAACATTCTGGCAAATCCAAAACTCCCTGAGTGCTGTGGTTTAAAATGCAGTAATCCTGATCTTTCATCTGTGTACTCATGAAATTAAATCATGCTGGTATATAGCTTTTTCAGCCCCATGCCACTTAGCCTGAGCACGTGGCAACAAAACTTCTTATAACCTTTCAGGAATTGCACAGAGTGAAAGCAAGAAATACTACTCAAGCTGAAATTTATAGGAAGGGAAGTAATTTAATTCCACATGGAACTCCAAATTATGGATTAAGGGGCATAAAAGTAAAGCATTGTTTTCTGTCTAAAGTAGGGATTGGAAGCTCCTTGACCATCCAGAAACAGATTATTAAGAGGTACACTCATTTGAGCCACTGGCACCATAAATAGCCAGGGGTTTCTGAGGAGCTGGGGTACCCCACGCTTTCTGATGGGCAGAGATCTTTGCCTGTTGGGGCTATTGAAAATGAGATGGGGCTCGAAAGGAGCGGTCAGGAGCTGAGAGAGCTGTCAATACAGCATTGACTGTAAATGCAAGACATGAAAAAAGCTTTAGGTTCAAACTTATGTGGGGACAAATCAAAGCTGAATCTGATTAATTGAATCCCAGCTCATATTTTGCTGACTAAAAGGAGCAGGGAAGGGCATGACTTGGGGCTAACCATACTGAAAGTGTTTCTTTGTTAATTCTATGATATATGTGCATATGAGTAGATAATTACTTGACATGTTGTCATTTAATTTAGCAATTTAGCTGAGAACAAAGCTGCTGATACATTGATGAGGAACAAAAAAGAAACCCCCAAAAACCAGAACCAAAAAAGCACAAGGTCCCTGAAGTCAGTAGAAATTACTCAACATGAATCGGTGAAGAGAGACTATGTTAAATGACAGCGGGAAAATATCTGAGATACTGACTTTTTATATTTTCCTCCCTTCTGATATTTTTTCCTCTTACATTGTTGTAATGCTGCTCTGTCGCTGCCTTGCAGTTGAATTCTTACAGTGAGGTGTCACTCTCATTATCTTTTCTAGCTCCATTCTCATTCTCGAGTCCTTCCCTTCATTCCTATTTTTCCAGGGAATTTCACAATTACTGCCAAAAAACTACAGTCTAGCTGTTTCACTTGTGAAACATTTAGAAGGAAAGGCATTAGAAGCTGTTAAGAAATAAAAAATGGGAAAAAAACCCCAAACATGTTTTACTCTAGTGCAGAGTGAAAAGGTATGTTTGAAATTACAATGTGAAATAATTATATTCTTGTTCTTCTAAATAAACATGATTACTAGAAAAAATATCTACATTTCTCTCAAAAGCCTCAGAGAGAATTCTATAAAAGTATGAGGTGTTTAGATTTTTGTCATTTTTGGATGATAGATCTAAACACATGAACTCTTAGTAAAAAGCAAACACCTTTGTGGGAAAAGAAGTTGCATAGCTGAAATGGAATGTTTTGCGGTTCACAAAATCATTTATATAAATGCAAAGATAAAATGTGTATTCTTGTTGCCTCTACAGTAAAGGAGAGAGTTCTCTACAGGTTTTAAAAAATATAAGTGACTTATTTTCCTCCTTAGTTATTTCAGCTTTAAGTGAATGTGATACCAATGGTCAGCTTTGTGCTTGGGAGCACTGGGTATGTAATGCAGGTTGGCAGGATTCTACAATTCTCCAATTCTGTGCCTCCATGATCCTTTGATTCTAGCATTCTATGATGCCATTACTCTATGATTCAATGATTCCATTATTCCGTAACACTCCTATTCAACGCCTCTATTAATCTATGACACTATGAATCCCTGGTTCTGTGACTCAGTTATTCAATTATTCTATCATTCTGGGATACTATTATTCTATTGTTCTATGACCCTCTGAAACAACATTTCCGAGTCCACAATTCCATGATTCTGAGATACTATAATTCGATGATTCCCTGATTCTATTATTTACTTATTCAGTTATTCTATGATTCCATGATTGTATGCTTTTTTTGAGTCTGTGATGCGTTGATTCCATGACTCAGTGAATCCTTGATTCTGTGATTTATTATTGAATTATTCTGTTTATGTGAGTGTAGGTGTCCATGCTTCTACAATGCAATTTTTCTATGATTTCATGATTCTTTTTTTCTATTAGTCTTTGATGCAATGATTCCATGACTCCACAATTCTGTGATCCTATGAGTGTATGATTTCATGGTTCTATGAATCTCTGATTATATGATGCATGATTCCATGATTCTTTAATTACACGATAATTCCCTGAATCTATGATTTGCTTCATCTGTGATTTCATTTTTCCATGATTCCATATATCTATGGTTCAATGATTCCATGTTTTTATGACTCTGTGATTCCCTGATTCTATAGTCAAATATTCTGTGTTTTCATGGTTGTGTGATTCCATGACTCTGCGATGCAGTTGTAATGATCCCATGAATCTTTAATTACGTGACTCTGTGATGGAATGGTTCTTTGATTTCCTGACTAAATGATGCAAATATTCCATGATTCTACGATTACATGAGTATGTGACTCAGTGATTCCATGATTTTATGATTCTTTGACTAAATGATTCCACAATCCTTTGACAACATGATTCTATGAGTGCTTGATTTTATGATTTCATGCTTCTGTGACTCTTATGATTCCCTGAGTCCGTAACTCCAAGAGTCTCTGATTCCATCATTTCTTAACTGATTCTGTGCAGTTTCAGCACTTACTTTGCCCTATAAATCCTGCATTTTTTTAAAAATCAAAGCCCATGTTTTTCACAAGACTTTTCATTCACAACATTAAAAAGTTGTTCTGAAAAGAGAAATGTTATTACAAAGAATGCACATAATTTTTTTTTTCAGGTGAAATCTGCTTCTGAGCTGCTGCTGTCTCTGAGCAACTCTTAAAAATGAACAAAGCTGATTACACTCCCTGTAACATGCAGGGGAAATGTAAGTTCAAGCAAAGTCGAGAAATGGTGTTAGCTCACTTTGATGGCTGCGTCCTGAAACGTGATATTGAGTTTTGAAAAATTTATTTGCCACTTTGATGTTGCAATACTGGGAAGATGGGGGTTACAGAGAAATAATGAAAACACTTTTTCTTCAGCACCTGGCAGTTGGTTCCAGGGGTTGGGAGTCAGGGTGTGAGCATGGTAGATGTGAAGAATCCACGGTCAGAAAAGAGAGTTCAAAATGTCCTATGGAAACATTGCCACTCTGTGGGGAGCCCAAAGGTAAAGGAGTAAAGGTGGTGTACGAACAGTGTCCTTGGAAATCTCAGTTCTGGGAGTGGAGGAAGCAGGGACTAATAAGGACTAAAAAGAAAGATGATTTTTATCTTGTCACCGTTTTTAATATATAAATATTCTCCTAAAGCACATGGTCTGCCTGGGTGGAGTCCTAAAGGGTCAGATAAGGCTGTGCAGAGTGGACTCCTCTGAATCAGAAAGGGACATGGGGTCTCATTAAAAAGGCAACATCTTGTGAACTAAATCACGACAGATTTCTTGTTGGTGAATTGTGTTCAGTTAACTTAAAGGATGTCAGCCAAGCAGAAGATACTGAAGTATTGCAAACCTTAGCTTAAGGACTTCAAAAAAATAAGAAATTAAAAAAAAAATCCATCTCATCATTGTAGATGACCTTTAGATCTGTGTAAAAGTTGGTCTGAAGTTATCAAGATTAGTTATGTAGAATGCACACATATATTTTTAACAAAACAGAGGTACACACTTTTGCAACAGAGTGAGGATGACTCTAAAAAATGTACAAATGTGGGTGTTAAACATCTGTAAGTGACTAGGCTGAAGGGTTTTCATCTGTTATTTATTAAAAAAACCATAGTTGCAGTTATTTTACTATACATTTGAAATATATTCTTTTCCTTAACAATTTTCACTTTTCTAATGGTTCATGGAAGATGTCATCACACTGGTTATAAACAGTTCATACACAGGATCCCCCAGCATGCTTTTGTGGCTCACAGAAACCATATTTACTTGTGGAAATGCATGATAGCTAAGAAATGCGTAGATATTTGGCATGTTATAATGAATTCTAGAGTGTATTACTGTTCTAAAGGAAATTCAAAGTGTTTAAGGCTGCATTTTACACCACCTCATGCCATAATAACACAATGCTTCAACCTGATGCCCTTGGTGTTGTGTTCCCTGTAAATGGTGATCTGAACCTGACTTCAACCCTAAGCTCTGCTCTGCCAGCTTCTTTCCTGATTGTTCCTCTGAAGTTTTTCTTTCATAATTTTATGTATTTTACTGTGTTGTCTTTTTCAAGTTTGGAAACCTGTTTTATCAGGTTGCTGTCATGCACATTCAAATTCTGTTTGAAAAGCTGCTTGGGACAAGAAAAAATTAAAATTAACTAAGAGAAATTTAAGAAGACAATTAGTTTGATCAATGTCTCCCTTACTGGCCAAAAGGCAGGAGGAAAGTAGTAAGTCCAACAATGCCATTATAAAACTGGTTTGAGAGCCAATTTCAGCTTCCACTGACTTCAGCAGGAGTGAAAGAGGAAACTCAGTCCCTGCTTACTGCTTCCTGTTGAGTTCCATCAGCCATTAAGGCACTAATAACATTAGGTCAGTGACAACATTTTTGTGAGATGTGCTTTGACACACGGAGAAAAAAGGAACATCTTCATAACGTTAGAGAGTCGTAGCTAGTAAAAGCCAATTTTGCCCATTAATAACAGTGAACAAGTGAAGATAAATGAGATGTAATGCTTTGAAGCATAAAAAATTGTTGTAATGCTCACATTTAATTATAATTTATCTGCATTCATTTCTCTTTAGATACCTGACAAGACACTGTTTCATTTTCCTAACATTTGCTACAACAGTTAGCTTTTTATTTCCTGCAATAATTTCATCACTGCACTTCAAAAGCACTTCTATTCCTTTCGGACCCAAGACAAATATGTTTGTTGACTTTCAAGCTGTTAAAATTAGCCATAGCTGTGGATTAATATTCATTTGGAGCCCTGACTCCGTTTCATCTATCTGAGTCTAGGCAGGCACAGTCTAATGTATCGTCTGACTTTTATGTAAATAAATATGCCTCCCGCCTGCAGAGTTTGATGGCAGCTGCAGACCTTCCTGAACTTTATGGAGTTCTCCTAATGCAGCAGCATCCTCCCCTTCCTGTCCTCTGATTGCATAATAGCCCTTGTTACAATATATATCAGCAGCTTTGTTCAGCACAGGCTGGGTTCAGCTCTCCGGCACTTTCACATCACATCTCACAGAGGCCCCTAGAAATACTTCAAAAGCTCTGGTTTTCTAAAAGGTTGTGGGTTTATTTTTCCTTCTCACCTTTTCCTATGTCTGATGCTGGCATAGAAGTCTTTCAAAAGGCAATTTTTTTTTCTGTTTTATCCGGTGTGTCTCTAGTTCTGTAATTTTCCTGCCATTTACCTCTCCTTCATAGCTCTGCCACCTTCATTCTTACTCATATATGAGTAAGAAGGAAGTGGTTGGACTTTTCCCTGAAGATGTGGTGATGCAGTTAATGTAAAGTAACATTACTTTCAATCTTTTGAGATCCACTGGGAATATGAAAGTTTTTCCTGTAGAACTGCTGCAACAAACAACCTCAAAAGAAATGTGAAATTGCATTGGGTCCTCCTTTTATTGTTATCATTCTTTTCTCAGGACAGACCTAGTATTTTAATTTAAATGCTGACGTGGCTTTGTTCAGTAATGATTTTTCTTAGAATTCATGTATTCAAAATGTGTATTTTAAAGTTACATCTCCTTGTGTATTAACTTGAGTAGAAATATCCCTTCACAATGTTGTTCCTTTTGTTTGTTTTCTTTCACTATGAATCTGAAACTGATAATGCTTTGCTGATATTTGTTCAGAAATATTGTTATTGTGTAATCTTCCAGTCTGATGGTGGTTTAAAGAATCAAAAACCTAGGAATGGTTTTGAACATTGGAGAGGTGGTTTAGGGAAGTGCAGGTTTGTATCAGCTGGTAATCTGGCCCTTTATATTCTTCCCCTGCACCTCTATGATCGCTCCTGGTTATAAAATGCATTTGTGCAAATAACTTCTGTCTTTAACAGATTTAGGTTTCTGCTTTCATGGATTTGCTAATCGGTACCAGTTAGCATTCCACACATTGAATTCAGTGATAAAATTCCCAGATTTGGTACCTGTCTTTGTTCAACCCCTGCCAACCCCCAGCCCCAGGCTGCCGCTCACTCACTCCCCCACCAGAGGGGTTGGGGAGAGAATTGGGAGGATAAAGGCTGGAGAATTTGTGGATTGAGATAAGGACAGTTTAATAGGGAAAGCAAAAGCCTGTGCACTAGGAAAAAAAAACGAAGAAATCAATTCCGTGTTCTCCATGGACAAGCAGGTGTTCAGCACCTGCAACAGAGCAGGGTCCCATCGCTGTATCTAACAGTGACTTGGGAAGACAAACACCTTTATTCCAAATGTCCCCTTCCTCCTTCTCCCCCTGTGCCAGTTTGACCAAAATCTAGCAATATATCCTCTGAGAGAAAACCAGGTTACGACCACCCTTCCCCCCACCAGGTTCGGGAAAAAAGGAAATTTTCCTTGAAGGAAAGTGAAAGAGCTAAAAAACTATTTATGTAACAAACACACAGGAAAAGGATAATAATGCTAAATAATGAAATCTCTCGCTGTAGAGAGAAACCTGGGAAGATTTCAGAGTCCTTCTGCAGATGTGGTCTCTCTCCTCCTCGGAGCTGGGTTGGTGAGGGCCCACCCCCTCGGGCCTCGGGGAAAATTCTCCCGATGTGTTCTGATGTTGTTGAAGCAGTCCAGAAGAGAAGAAGGGAAAAAAACAAAGTCCCATAAACAAAGTTCAGCTTTCCGTCTCACGCCGGAGAGAGGGAAAAAAAAAAACCCCAAAAAAACCAACTGGCTGAAGAAGCAAGCAGGATGCTCCCCCCGTGCTACCACAGCCAGAGCACGCAGAGGAGTGAATCTCCGTGTCCTTGAGACACTGCTTTGAAAAGTTCGCTTGGTTCCCTTTTTTTTCCCTCTCAAGCTGAGTTTAAAGGCACAGAAAAGGCACAAAATCAATTGTTTGGCATAAAGCCGTGATAGGGGATATACATGATGAAGTCACCCCAAGACACCTCCCATTATATACTGAGCATGATGTCACATGGTCTGGGACATCCCTTGGGTCAGTTTGGGTCACCTGTGTCTCCTCCAAACCTCCCAGGCACCCCCAGCCCCCTCCCCAGCATTGCGGTGTTGGCAGCAATAGAACTTTTTAATAATTTCAGTTAATGATTTTAATTAACTCCTAAATTAGTTTTTTTAATGAATCATAACCAGTATATATATATATATGTTTATTGCAAGTTGTGTGTTATTCTTAAACTACTCTTAGCCAGCATTTATCAAAGTTGTCATGAGCTACTTTTGTAGGAGCACAGCTAGGGAAAATTACTGAAACTTTAAGTTTTGATAAACTAACTGTGATATGCTTCAATGAACAAAACCTGGGAGAGAGAAAGAGATGTATTGTGGAGGTTGGACCTCTGGAATGCAGACTTTGTGGGCCACAAGGGCATTTTGCAGAAACTGGAAGATAAAGAAGAGACCAAAAAAGACTCAGTACATGCATTGGAAAACCAACCAGAGGACAAAGAAGCTAAAAAGACTAAAAGTATGGACTAATTAGCATGAGAAGTGGGAAATCAATAACTGATGGAGGAGAGAATACTGATTAATGAGAGAAAATTATGTAATTTAGAACCACCAAACATTGGTTTCTTTGTTTGAGAAAAATGTATGAATAAGTGGCTAAGTTTTGTGTCTGCGTCTGCGTGGAGGCCGGAATTTTGTCAGACACACACACAGACCCTGGCCAGGAACAAAGTAATGCCTGACGCTAAAAAGGCAGCGTTAAAGGAATTTGTTTAACCCAATGATTTTGGAAGATTTCCTAACAGCAGAACGAGGAGCAGAAAAGGCCTTGGCTCTGTGCAATCCCTGCTCAGCAACAACAAAAGCATTTCTGTATTATCAACCCTCTGTTCAGCACAAATCCAAAACACAGCCCCCACTAGGAAGAAAGTTAACTCCACCCCAGGCAAAACCAGCACAGTTCCTAATCCAGTGTTTAATTGTGGTCAATTTATGGGGGACTCAGAGTTCTGTGGACTTCACTACGAGATTTGCAGTAAGCTATTAAAAATAGATATTGTACTAACCATCATGGAAATAACTGGCAGATCTCAAAAGGAGCAGTGTGCAATTAGTGTTTGAAAGCATCCTGGTAAATAAAAAAATGATTCTTACTATAATAATATTAATAAAATGTTCATGATCGGTCAATAAGCTCTTCATAAAAATGTATGTTTCTCAAACTTTCCCAAGCAGGAGTGGGTTTTGTAGTAGCAATATCAGGAAGTTTATACCACACTGATACCCCTCAAAAATCTGAAGAAACCTTGGATAGCTCCTAGTCAATCTGATTTTTAAACAGTTATTGGCCAGTGGTGGGGGGGAGGGGGGGGATCCCACTGCTTTAGACTGTTGACTTGTGAATAGATTTTCTTTATACAGATTTTTTTGTAGCATAATCTGACTTCAGTGCGTGAAGTTCAGTGCCCTCCAATGAGTATAATTCCTGTAGAAAGACCAAACTCCTAATTTTGCAATTGACAACACAGCTTGGGTTTTTATAAAAGATAAGAAAAACCAAAATATGGAGGACTAGTAAGTGATGGATAAAATCAAAGAGTAGTAAAGGCTGGTAGCAGGAAAAGTGAGGAACAGAATAAGATGTGGAAAAAGAGAGAAAACGGATATAAAAAGGTGGCCTCCTACCCCACTCCCTCAAATGGACGTTCTTATCAGTGTTTTGGCATTTCTGTGCTTGCCCAGAGATAGCCTTCTCACCTTTGGTTAGCTTAGTACCTCCTGTACTGCTACTCACCATCAAAATCTGTGGTGTGGAGGCCCCTTTTTCTGTCTCACTTGAAAGGCCTTAATCGGATCTGTCTGCATTGTTTATAGAGAAAATGGTGAACTATGGGGAGGAGGAAGAATTTATTCCTTCCCTCTCCATCAGGTCCAGTGGAACATGATTTGGAACTATTTTAGGAGTGTATCCACTGCAAAGGAAGAGAGTAGATAACAATTTTTCAGTTCCCTTCCAAAGTGCAGTAGGAAAATGCTGCCACCTTCGCAGAAGTTTTGAGCCCTGACTCAAGGAACAGAGACATCAGACACAATTATCTTCCTGTCATTAGGTTATTGAAACCATAACTCTTCCTCCCAGGATCCTGCAGAGCACCAGGCTGTGAGTCTCTGCTGTAACAGTCTGAGACAGGGGATGGAATAACAAAAGGAAAAATAAATGACCAAAAAACCCCAAAGCCTGGTAGAGTTTCTGATTTAATAGCAAAGGGCAAAGAGGGGCCAGAGGGAGTAGGAACTTGTGAGATGGATTTTAACACCTTCCCCTGGGAAAGGGCATTTCAAGTTTTAATTTCAAGCAGTGATTATGTATTTGACTCAGTCTTTAACGTCAGACACAAAATGCAGAGATAGCCCTTGACAAGAGGAAACGAATGCCCTTGGCTGTTGAGGTATGCAGCCATCCTCCTCCTCCTCCTTAAAAAGAGTTCTGGGATGTAAGCCTGAAAAGAGGGACAGGTTTCCTTGCAGAAGTTTTAAAAAACCCTTAGAAGTCCCTAATGCAGAAAATAAAATCTGTTTCTGCACATGGCAGAGGCAGCAGCCATATTAACATGTCACCATCAGTATTATTCCAGGGCATCCAAGTCTTGCACACTAAGCTAAGTAACCACCTGAAGTCCACATCAAGCACTGACATTCTTTACTTCCTCAAAGCAAAATGTTCTCCTGCTTCATCAGAAAAGTGAAAATCAATCAATAATATCTACTTCATCACTTATTGCTGGTGAGACGTTGGGGTCAAGGCTGAGACAGGCCAAACATGGTTTTTATTTATCCACTGGCCACTTCTGACATCCCTTCAATGCATAGGAGCCTTGTACTGGGTGTTCATGAGCACCTTGTTTGCTGCCACAGCAGCAGAAAGGGGCCTTAGTATCAGGTGGTTGGCCAGAAAAATAAAAATGTGTTCCTATTCTCTGTGGTGCACTTGCTCATGAAGTTTTCTTCCAAAATAAAGTCAAGGCTAAAAAGAAGAGTAAAGAACTGGGCACAAGAATGTATTTGCATTCTTTCCTGCTGTTCATGCAGCACATTGAAATTAAAGAAAAGGGATGTGTGTTTCTATATATATTGTTACTTTAGGAACAGAATCAGAAGTGCAGTTGGTCTCTAAGAGCACTCAAATAAGTCAGCACGAAAACACATACAGAAAAATAAAATAGAAAATAAAATGAGACTACCCACAAGGGGAAAAAAAAGTGGTAAGATTTGGGAAGAAGTAAGTAAAAGGGCATATGCTGAGAAAAACAGTAGAACAAAAGTAACCACAGAAACATTAAAAATAAAGGGAAGAACACAAAGGAAATCTCTTCATAGGGATCAGAAAATATCATAAGCTAGTCACAAACACACAGACATACACACAGACAGAAGGGGAAAAGCACAGAAAATGACAGCCCAATATACACAAGAGAAAGATCAAAAGAGATTAAAAGAAAGAATGGTTTGCTGAAGATAAGGATGCAGCAACCTGACCAAAGTAAAAAATGACAAAAAAACAGAGATAAGGAAAAGCCGGCACAGAAAAAACGTAAGAAATGGAGTGCTGGAGATCACTGCACAAACAAGCAATCAGCGTGAAAGGAGGTTTTAAGGAGAAAAAACAACCAACAAAACAACAAAAAGAAATTGCAGTATACAAAAAGACAGAATAGTGTGTCCAAACTGTGTGCCTAGGCTTCAGGAAAAACTTCCAGAGTTAGATCTAAAGATGTCCCTGAGTGAGTTAAGAAGCACCTCATGGTAATTTATCCACAAGGAGCTTTAAATACCTGTGATACCTATTTATTTGCTCTATACCTCAATGAGAATGACACCAAAGTCAAGAGACAGAGACTAAAAAAAGACTGTGAGTCTATTAATCTGGCTAATTCTATATAAAACTCATTTACAGGAGCAAAAGTATGAAGTTCAGCTCCCCAATTTTTCCAGAGTTACCTCTCCAACTTGCATTTTCTGTGGTGGCAGGTTTAGATTTTGCAGCAGAAAAACCCTTAGGGAGCCATGGTCCATCCAAGTGCTCTCTGAGGGGCCCTTAGCAAAGGGTCTTGGTCTCTATTCAAGGGAAAAATTCACTGCTGAACCAGAAATCTTCTGCTTTCAGTGCCTCCATCCACACAGTCCTGGCAAAACCGTGTGTCCCTCCGTTCCCAGACAAGAGCTCCCACATGCAGCAGCCTGGGGCCGGTGGGGTCAGCCTTACCCTGACTTTTCATCTCTCAAATTAATTCAGTGAGAAGGATGTAATCTCTGAAAAGGATGCTACGAGACCTTCAATTCTGCTGGCAAAAAAGAAGCTTCAGGACAGATGGTCCTTGAGGTGGTGGTGGCTTTTGTGATGGAGTGCCAGGCTGTGTGTGCTTGTTGTTTAAGAAAACACAGTTTGTACAATTTTATACACATTTTACATTATTGTTTTTTGCAATTTTTTAAAAAACAATTGTTTTTTCAATACCTTGTATCTTAATGTTGTTATTAGAATGGAGATTTACAAAATTAAAATGAAACATAGAATCCATTTCAATTTTCTTGGAATTTTCGTTCCTCAAAGAAACAGATGTAAATGAAACCACAGACATCTCTTCAGGTTTAAATCCTTTTTCTAAGTTAATTTTTAGCAACTGGAACTTATAACTGTCACATTTCTTCACTTAGGAACGGTTCCAGTCTGACAAGAATAAGTCACTTCAGCTTTCAGCTTTCGACAGTTTGGTGTCTTTACAGTTATGCTCTTAAAAAAAATAAAAGAAAAAAGAAAGAAAAAGAAAAAACGAAAAAACAATAAAAAATAAATGAGAAAAAAAAAGTAATGGATTTTCTTGCAGATTTAGAAGGTAAACACTATGTTTTAAGAGTATGCTTCTGTTTCTCTTTTTCTCATGAAGGTCATAGATGTGCTGCTTTCTAGTTTCAGAACTGCATTATCTTGTATTCAGAAAGAAGATTTTAAGAGCCCTAAGTGTTGCAGAAATATTTTTAAAATACTTCATTCATATTCTGACATCTTCCTCTCTTGAAGTTTAGAGTGTAAATTGTGCCTTAACTTCATGGCTGTCTGGACAGAACCAATCTCTCATGAAAGGTAACAGAAGTTTTTCTTTTGGCTTTACTTGAGGCTCATAGAACCATAAAGAATCAGCCACAGAGATGAAAAACTGTTGCTGAAAGAGGCTGCAAAAATGTATAAATTCAGAGCTGTCTAATCACAGTGACAAAAAATAGGTTACCTCAGCCTAAAGCATCTGGTGCTGAGCTCTGCCTTCCTCTTGCACTCCTCCCTTTGACTACAGATTATCCTGGATATGTAAATGCTTGGCAAAAGATAATATTTACAGCTTTCTAAAGCTTTGCAACTGTGACATACTTTTTAATTAAACAGAAACATTTGTAGCCTGTGGCATTTTCTGAGATTAATGAGTGGCTGGAAAACATTGTGGCCTAAAGCAAATTAGCCCATCATTAATTAATCATAAAAACCCCTCGCTCTTGGCTTTGGTTATAATCTGTTTGGACTCAGAATCAAGTGAAAAGAATTAGTTTTCTTTTCTGTAGTGCTGTGTCTTTCACACAAACTGCTGGGAGTTTCAATTAACTCTCTCACACAATATTGTTGTAATGCACTGTGAACTTCCTGGGCTTTGTACATGGTGAACTTTTTTCAGCAAGCAGGACACCTCTGAATCCTTTTGCCGCTGTAAGAGGTGAATTCTCACTGAGACAGAGTTTTCCTGGAGCCCAGAGAAAATCAGAATTATTTTCTATTTTTTCTCTACCTCTCTGCCTTCACCAGAGTTGTTTTCCCCACTATCTTCTATGCCTGTGCATATTTCAAAAGCTTTCCAAAATTTTGTTGACCTTGTTAAACTGTTTTAAGGATTTCTAAATAAAACCAAATTAGTTTTCCCTTGCCTCCAAAATTTATGATGATTTTAGGAAAAGTCTAAAAAGTAAATCTGAAGAGATTAGAAACACAAATTGGCACTATTGATCCAAGATTGGCGGCAAGTTTTTTTTTCCATTTCTGATTTTGTCTCAGCCTTGTGCTGTGAGATAAGGAAAAACCCCACTGAAATACCTCAGAAATGTAGGTGAAACCTGACTGCAGCTGCCCTGGGCTAAAAGAACCCAGACAGAGAAAATAAAACCACAGAACAGCCCAGTTTGGAAAGAATCTTCAGAGATCACCTCGTTCAACTTTTCACAGGAAAGGCGGCCCAGGCAGGATTTTCTAGCACCCTTTCCAATCTCATCTTGAAAACTTCCATCAGCAGGGACTTGAGTATGTGATTTTGTCTTTTGGGGGCTCCAAGATTTATGATCCTACTCCAAATATTTCTACCTTTTTTTAGTGACCATTTGGGACTATGCAGATGCCCTATCAGAATATGAACATACAGCTTTTGTAAAAAAAAAAAAAATAAAAAGGAGGGAAACAAATTAAAATTAATTCAGATCACAACATTAAAAGCCATAAATGGCCAAGGACAAATGCAGAGAAGTAAGAAGTCTGACATGTTCATGGAGAAGCAGCAAATGAACTCTCAAAGAAAACAGTGAAGTGAGATAAGTCAGGTACCAAAGCAAGTTAAGTAGGATCAAATCAGGTTTTTTATGATGATGATGATGATGGTAATGATAATTATTATTATTATTAGTCACTAATTTCACCCACAGCTCTTCATTTCCTGTATTCAGGGATCAGATTGTCCTCAGGCTGGAAATGAAGGCAGAATATGAGAAAATGTTGATGAAACAGGAATTTTGTTCCAGAGAACCCCAAGGCCAAATACTCAAGAGAAGTACATGTGAAAAAAAAAAAAAAGCTCTAGCTCTCATAGGGCTGTTTATCTCTACAGCAATGAACTTTTCAAGGCAGCAGCCACCAGCAGTGTCATAATGCTTTTTTTATGTGATAACTGCTACAGTTAAGGGTGAGAAAGTTAATTTCTTCATAATAAATGTGGCCTTTCTATTCATCCTTTTTGTGCCTTCCCATTCATCCTGCAGAAAAACAACTGACTGGCTTCAGTTCTGAAAGTACTCCTCCTCCTCCTCCTCCTCATCATCATCATTTTCTCTTTATCTTCAGAACCGTAGTGAAGAGGTTTACTGAAACAGTGTGATTACTCACTGGGCAAAAAGCAAAATATATTCTCAAGACTTTGAAGGAATATGCACCCTGAATTCACTGATTTGCCAACAACAGCAACATGCATAAAAAAACATTATAAAGGGTCCTCTGTACTTGGAAGGATTAAGCAGACTAGGACTCCTTAGTTTAAAAAATAAATGAATAAAGATGTAGATATATATGAAAGCATGAGCAATGTGGAGAAGGCATTACTTGTTCATTTCTTCTTCTGATAGAAGACCTAAAGGACATCAGGCAGGTTCAAACACATAATTTTTGTGTAGTTTAATCTGCAATACAAGCGTGTTATGTTCATCTAATGTGGGGTAAAGTGACATTTCAGGTTTGTGCTATAATCATCTATAAAATCACCTGATCAAAAAATCACACTGTATAATAAATGAACATTGGGCCTCCTTTATTAAAATTATCATAGAGAATTTTTCTAAGCACAAGTGAGACCGACCTGGACCACTCTATGCTGCAGAGATTCCACTTCTTTCCTTAAAATATCCAAATCTTCATAGTCCATTTATCAAAATCTCAACAGACACCATTCCATTCTCTCCCATACCTCTCTGGAGTCTTATACTTTTGCAGCTACCCAAAGATATTTTAAAGTTTCTGTTTGCAACATGCCTACATGTGATAATTTAGAGGCTGGGGCTGATGCATAAGCAGTCAAGATTTATGATTCCTTAACAGCCTAATTACCTTCATCTGCTTAAGTATCTAATAGCTTTTAGGGTTTTTTGGGTGTGTTGGTTTTTTGTTTGTAGCAGGAACCTGTATTACAAGCACATTAGGACTTGAATTAGAAGTTAATAGGCTTTATTTTTTTAAAATAGCTTACCATATGCTATACCAGGACAAGGAAATCTTAGTTTGCCAACATTGAAACTATCCAAATCTAAGGACTGGCCTGTGCTCCAGACCAGGAGAGGAGTTAATCATGAATTCACACAAAGAACCATGGGAATCCTGTGTTTAA
Source organism: Ifrita kowaldi (assembly GCA_013398055.1). Taxonomy (NCBI): domain Eukaryota; kingdom Metazoa; phylum Chordata; class Aves; order Passeriformes; family Cinclosomatidae; genus Ifrita; species Ifrita kowaldi. Next base: position 29,168 of record VZRS01007600.1, read on the forward strand.
TATACTAAATGCTTGTTAAACATAATCTATCTGGAGCAAAATGTTTTTGGCTCAATGGAATCATACTTTGGAGACAAACCTTTAACTCCCTTCTTCCTAGAAGCAGGCCTGCAGAAATGTGATGATAAAAAAGCATCCCCAAGACATCAACTTTGAGCATGCAGCTGGATGCCCTGTGGGAATTGAAACTGTCACTGCCCAAGGGTCTTTCCTTGCCCTGATGGGATAGAGCAGAAGTAAGAGCAGCGTGGGTTTTTTTCTGGAAAGCATTCATTATTTACGGAACAATACTTTCTGATTGCAGAATCAGAATGTACAATAGCATTATTCGTCATTTCCACCAAAACATTTGTATTGGCTCCACTACAGGGAGCCTGGATGCTTTACCTCTGCCATTCCTGAGGAAAAAAAAAATAAAAATGTAATCTTACCTTGCAGCGTGCTCTAAAACAAAATGCTTCCAACAGGAGAGATCAGAACATGCAAATTGTTTTTCTTCTTTTCCACTGTCACTTTCTGTCAAGTGTTTACTTTCTATGTTCGTTTGTGAAATATGTTATTACTATTTTCGTGTGGTTGTTGACTTTAGCAGCAGAGAGATATATTCAGTAGGACAGCTCGTTGACCCAAAGGACAGAGAAAATTGTGTGCAAATCAGACCTTATATGTCTTATTTCAGTTATGGGGATTCTCTAGGAGTGTGAAAATGTTTAGCAACCTATGTACCTGTGATTGCATTTTCCTAAAGTTCTTTATGGACACAAATTTCCTACTGATTTATTATACAAGGTTATGGACCAAATCCTTTGATTCCTGTGACACAAACCCAGATCTAAGGACCTCATCTATGACAGCTGGGGTCAGATATTTAACTGGTCATGGACCATGACTTCATTGTTGCTATGACAATTTACCTCATCAGAAAATCCATCCCTTCTTTTGGCAACTTTGTGCAAAATATGCAGCTTATGCTTGATAAAATGGTATCCATAATATTTTGAGAAAAAAACCCAAACCCATGTAATCTTTTGATGTTATTTTGTATTGCAATGTGGTCCTTAAATGAATGGATTTACAATAATGATTGTAAATCAGTATTATTAAGCAATTTAAAGTGAGCATATTGGTTTGGTCCGGCTATTGCAATCCCAGTGTGATGACAAGAATCAAGTATCTGTCAAATATTTTTTTAAAAACTATAAAGAATATTTAAAACTGGATTTGGGAAATAAAAAATGTAACTGAAATGAATACTGAGTACTGCACTAATTATGGAATACATACTAATTAGTAAAATATCTATGACTGTAGAGGGAAAGGAGGAAAAAGTATTAAGCTTTTCCTAAATGAGCTCAACAGCCCAATTTTCTTACAATCTTCTTACAGCACTTTTTAAAGATTAAAAAAGGATTAGCAAAATGTAGGGGTAAAAAACTGTCTAAAATAAGTATGACAAGGCTGTTAGCAACCCATATTTAATTAGAGAATTAAGGTACCGAGAGGCAGAACTCACTTTTTCATTAATTGCGTGTAAGTAGCAAAATACCCACAGATCTGAGCTGGCAGCTACTGCAGAACAGTACAGCTTGTCGTTTCAATGCATTTTTGTGCTTTTTAAGTATTGTACCTTCCTGGAAAAAAATAATAAAAATAAAAAATAAATATAATATAAATAAAAAATGTTAAATCCGAATTCTTTTCCGTGGAGTCGACTGTGTGATTTGGAAAACTTAGTTTTCACATGAGAAAAACTAAAGAAACTGGTGGAACGGCAAGTGAAGCCTTGAATAGGAGTTTGTAAATATGGAAAATGTGTGAAAAAATTTGTGGTGCAGGCAAGACATTTCATCCAGTGCTGAACAGAGTTTCATGTCCTGTACATCTCATCAGATAAGGTATTTTTTTTCACTGAGTGCTGATAATCACATAATGGACACTGTGGTTCTGATACCTGCAGCGTTCCTCCAGTTCCTTGGTATCCAATTTATCCTTGTCTGCTCAGTCAATGGGATAACATAAACACAAACTGGGTCACTCTGGTGATTGATTACGGTGTGCAAGGCTCCTGCAGAATTCCCATATGAGGGAAGAGTGCTGCCTGTCCTTGCTTATCTATCAAGAGAAGATGCTTTAAGGATACATCATGCATGGGACACTGATAAATTATTCTGATCAATCAGTCGCAATTTCTGATCTGTTGCTGTGGTGGGTTGGCTCTGCTGGACGTGGGGGAAGCTTCCAGCAGCTTCTCACAGAAGCCACCTCCCCAAAAACAAAACCAGGCCCCACAAGCTCAATCCAGCTGTATTGGTGATTTTTGTGTAATTTGATTGCAGACCGGCGGGATCTTAAAAAAAAAGCAGTGTATCAAAATTCACTGTTGTGTATGAGTCAGATGCTTTCTTACAGTAATGGATTTCCTTTTTGACTTACAGCCATATTATTTCCTTAATCAAATTGCCAATAGTTCATTGAATTTACTGTTAAATATTATATTTCATACCCTGTTTAGTCTTCAGGGTTGCAGATCTTTTTTTGGCATTATTCGGAATGATTCAGTAAACAGCTGTAAATAATGTTGCTTGCCCTGCAGTGTTTATGTTAGTAACAACTTTCTCTCTTTTCTCTGACATATGTGAGTGTTTCTGAGAAACAGAATCAATCCTTGGCAGGGGGGTGGTGGGGGAAGGAGATGATATTTAAGGTCCCTTCCAGCCCTAGCCAGTCTGTGACTCTGTAACTCTTTCCCACCAAGATGGACTTCCTAGGCTGCTGGTAGTTCCAATTTCCTATATTCTGTCTAAGAGCCTTTTTGCTGTTGATTTCTAAGGAAGAATTCATTAAAACCAAGGCTGGGCCCAGCTGAAACCTTGCAAATTGGTAATCAGGTATGCATGCCATATTTAAATTCAGTGCTACACTTACGAGGCAACCTATTCCAGTATGCAGATCTGGTACGAAATGCTTACTTTGATACATGAGCATTTTAAATTTGTCCTGCTCTCTCAGATGTTAAGTTATGCAGAAAAATAGCAAAGCAGATTTCGGGACATGTCTCTGTATTTTTTAATGAGGCTGATGACTTCCTTCAGCACCAAAGCTCTGGTTTTGAAATTTATTATTTCTTTTTTTTTTTTTTTTTAATAAGCTTTGTAGATAAAGAAACATAAAGAATCTGGTGGAAACGGCTGTTCTTCAAAAAACATTTGTATTTGCATTTGAAATGGAGATTCAAGCTCTAGGCCATTTGTCTTAACATGAGTATACGGTTTTTACAAATGAAGTTTTCTAGAGTTAATGCAGTTAAAATATGAGTTTCTTCTAGCAAATGGAAAGAAGAGAATGAATCTACGTGTGATGTTATGAGATGAATAAATGCGTGGAAAATGAAAACAATTTCTGACTTGAATATGGATGAAAAATGTCCTGCAAATGATATGGTGGAATTTATCAGGTACTTTCATCATGTTTGCTTGATAGACTCTGACCCTGAAGTTATACTAGGAAAGTCTTTTGCTGAAGAAAGTTGGAAATAACATCCAAATAATTCTGAAACATGTTTTATGAGCATTGTGAGATGCTCATGTTGTAGCGAAAATGATTAAAGTGATTTACATATATATAGCTTCTACATTGAGAAAGGCCCTTCAGAATTTTATAAACTGAATGCAGAGACCAGTGCAATCAAAATGGAAAGTCTTTGTCTCCAAAATATTTTATTGTAATACCACATTGCAACATTATACTGTACTTTGGACAGAATATTGCCATCACTTAAAAAAAAATTCAAGAAGAAGTGACTTGACCAGGAGAATTAAGTTAAAACTTGAGCTCTTCAGAAACAGCGCTGCACTTGAGAAATGCATACTTGTAAATATTAAACACCACCTCTGTGAAAGAGGAAAAATGAGATCAACTGAATAATTATGCTAGAGAGAACCACCTGATTGCTGCTGGAGTATTTTTACCTAGACTAATTCTCTGACACATTTTGGAGCTTGTGCTTTAGAAGAAAGCAAAGTCACACCTCTTGAAAAAAGATGCAAACTGGAGTCCCGCAGTGTCCCCTTTTCTAGTGTGTCTCAGAGGTGATCACTCCTGTCACTGACTAACAGAATTACTCTGATTTTAATCTACTTTCTTTTTTTCTTCTTTTTTTTTTTTTCTTTTCTCTTTTCCCCTTCAGCACATCAGAATCCACACAGCACTTGTTAATCAAGTCTAACGTTCTTTTAGGGAAGCCTTCCCCAAATTTAAGAAAACTTGCCAGTGTCAGTGCTGTCAGCTTTCATTATTCTTCAGTGATTTTCATCAGGCTTGTTAAGCAGAGTTTCCCTTTATAAATTCACACCAGTTTTCTATTCTGTGTGTTTTGTTCACCTTCCCTGTCACAGACATCTTAGCTACAAAAGCAGCACTTGTATCCTTGACTTTCTGTTTAATTTGCTGTTTTCACAATATTTTAGGCTCTCTGTAACTCGAAGTCTTTTTTTCCTGGTTTTGTTGTATTTCAGGAGTCTGGGGAAGTTGAAAACAGGCAGTGGTCCAATAAAACTGAGATTTCCTCTAGAGCTGTTGCTCAGGACAGCTGTATATGCCCCCTGTTCTCAGGATTATTGTGAAAATACTGCACACATTATTTACAGTCATGTAAATTATTACTACAAGAAATGAGAAGCATCTCTTGCAATCAATCAGATGACATTGGGATGTTCAAAGCATTCCTGAAAGAAGGAGTGGGAACCACAGCGTGTACCCATACATCCCATGGTGCGGATAACCAGATTATGGAGCCTCTTTAGTGCAGGAAATCATTCCTAGGAGACCCAACACTGAAAATTTTGTAATGTTTTAAAAATAAAACCATAAATCTCTCTGATGTTAGTTTTGGCATGTATTGAAGTGCTGCATGTTAACCTGTCTCCCCTTTCAGATAGTGGCTATTCTTGAATTGATCTCCATAACACAAGAGCTGTTTTGTAGACATTTTTGGACAGGCAATTAATTTTGAAACCTGACAAGGCAGAAATAAAGTCAATTTTAATTACTGTGCCGTATGCTTCTGTCAGCTGACTTTTAAAAGTCTGTTAATTATTATTTTTAAATTGGTAATTTTTTTTTTTTTATTATTTCTAAATGCAAGACGTGGCTAATGAGGTTTTGAAATTTATGGTCTCCAGAGAAGATTCAGACTCAACATCCAAGGAAGTGTTTGTCAGCTTCTCGTAGCCCTGTACAAGACCTCAGTGTGGGCCCGCTAGATAAATATATAAGATGTTCTTATGATTATAAGCCAGAAATACAGCTTCAGTTCTCTGCCATTTATAGATTTTCTGTCTGGTTTAGACGAGTGATTAATTTCTCTGCTATTCCATCTTTCCTTCCTAAAATTAGGATAATATTCCATGGCTGCATGAGGTGATAGTGTTCCCTGGTTGGTGGCTGGAGCAACCCATGTGTAACAATGCCAGTGGAGGTAAAAATAATGCAGAGGGAAGAATGTAGATAAAATTATAAATTATGTGCAAGTTGCAGGGGGCCAGTGTAGGTGTAGAGGATGCTCCGACAGCGTGGAAGAATGCAAACCTTTCTCTCTACAAAAGGGTTTGAGCTTTCCTGTTAATGGAGCATAGAACATTTACCTTCTAATCTCAGCCTGTCTTCCTCTAACACAGGGATTCTGAAAGCTCAGCTCAGAAAATCAGCCCTCAGAAGTTGTTTGTTGAATTGATGTGACTTGGCCTTGAGCAGGAAATAATTACAGTTTATCAGAAAAGGAAGAATAATGAAATGCTTGTGGGTATGGTATAAATTATTCAATATTGGCTATATTTTGCTGCTGCTAAAATAGATTTGTAGGTGTTAAAGCCCTATTATTAGTAAAAGCCTGACTTTAGAACTTATATACCTATTAGAGAAACCCCACTGAAACCTCAGGACACGTCTGTTTTACTCAAAGCAGCACTGAGCTGACTCAGTTTTGTGCACTCCTCACGGTGCTGTGGTATCTGTTGTTAAAAGGGCTATTTCTAACATTTAACATAGCCTTGAGTGCTAAAAGCCTTCTCTGAATGGCAGGAGATGGTTAATGCCAGGCTCTGTCAGGGTTAGAATCAAGGTTTATCACGCAGGGAGGAGTTCTGCTCCTGGGACTATCACGCAGTCATCACCACAGTAATTTTTTGACAACACAGGTCATAGATAATTGCATTTTGAGCTAAATTCTGTGCTGCTATGCATGATAAGCTTGTAGGTTAAACCTCCTGTCAACAAGGTGCTGGCTGGTTCCTGGATAGAAGTCAGGCATGGTTGGAAGGTGGGGTGTTCCTGAGTACGCTTTATGTGCAGAATTACACGTCAGTAGTAAAGACAGAGAGAGGTAAACTGAACAGGCCTCAGACAATGCTGACTCCAATCCTAAGTAACCAAACCCACCTGAAAAAAAATCTAGTCTAGGTGGTGAAGTTCTTTTTAAATGTTTGTCCTCGTCTCAAAGGAGCGAATTTCTCTTCCAGAGCTGAGAAAATGAGGAATTGGGTGGTTGCACCTACCACATGAATATATTGTGGGTTTAGCAGGAATGTTTGGGCTCTGGGAAGAGGGATTGTGCTTGAAAGAAAGAAAAGAAAGCTGAGTAGAACTAAATGAAAGTTAGGGTTTTGAATATGTTTGATATTATGTAAGCACTTTGATTTTGCTCACCAGCAAGAGGAAATTAAACAAATTGCTCATCTGCATGACAGCTGGGTAAGTGGTTCTGAGAGACAGACCATGATATTTTCATATGTAGTGGCTTTCTTAATTTAATGTCTTCATTACTGATGTCTAACATTGCATAATATGGCATTACTGAGATTAAAATAGAGCTTTATCCCATGCTGAAGTTTTTTGAGTTAATTTTTTCCTTTTTTGTCCAGACTCCAGGTCTTGACCCATCGAGCCTTCAGAGAACCAGGAACAAGAACAGAGTTTTGAAGGAAACGAAAATATAATCTAAATAAATTATTCTACTGAGCTGACTTTTTACAGGTAGCAAAACTGTTGGACTTAGATTGCTGAAATGCAGGGCCATATTTCTTTTTTTTTTTTTTTTTTTTTTTTCTATATTTTCCTTTTTTCCCTTTCCTTCTTTTTTTTTTTTTTTTTTTGTACAGAATGCTCCTTTTTCACCTTCCCTGCATTTATCTTCTATGCTAAACAATAACTGGGTTCTTATGAAAATTTTTGCTTTTCAGTAACATGGTTGCAAAGTAAATAATGATATAAAAAACCCAAACAGCCCTGAAAACACTTATTCTTAATTCAGCCCATATATTTTCTTTTACCACAAGCAGCCCTGGTTAAATTGCCACAGAATGTTCTAAGGTAGCAGTGAAGCAGAAGAAAGGCTGGAACTCACTGTGGGTTCTAGGTAGTCCTCACCTCTGGCATTACTGTTCTAATTTATAATATCACTGTCATTTCTGTGGCCTGCTAGGACATCAAAGAACTGCAGAATCAATAAATAACCCAACTCTTTTCTTTTCAAAAAGTCATATCCTGTGTAAGGACTGCAATAATATTTCCATGGCACCTGGGGAAGTCATTCTGACCACACAGAAAATATAGATTTTGTGCAGAAAGTGGGGTTGAAAATCTGGCCAGAAAACCATAATTTATTAGACTTGCAATTTTAATTTCTTCTGGCTCTCAATTTTCATTAGACTTGGCTCTTAATTTTACATTTTTTGTACGCTGCATACTACGAATTGGTTGGGTTTTTGAAAAAGAAATAAGATTATTTTTAGAATGTTGATTTTAAACCTTTTTTTCCCCTAAATTAAGTGACTAACTTAAAGCTTTTTCACATAAATCTTCCCAGAGATACAACCTGATGTCAGAAAAATTGCGTTCTAATGAGAGTTATGAAACTTAATGAACCAAACGTCCTAAAGAAAATCTAGCCCTGCTGAACCACAAGGATTAACCAAAAAAGCTCAGATGGACTCTGAAACCTTCCTTTTCATGGTGTAGATATTATTGCTTTAACCATGGCTGGGCTTGTGCCTCCTTAATGCAGAGTAAAAGGCAGGTTAAAGAAATCAGAAGTTTTAAGGGTCAGTCAGTGGAGTTGGTAAAAGCAGCACAGTGTCCAGGGGAAGAATTGTGGGCAGCAGATGGAGGAAGATGCTCCAAAACCTCCCAGGAGGCTGCAGGAGGACCTTTCCTAAGTTTCTAAAAATACCCATGGCACAAAAATATGTAGAGTTTATTTTTCTTTGACACCTTCACTGTTGCTTGTTGCCCAATGTCATTGTGCCTGCTTTTTGCAGTCTTAATGGATTCATCGCTAATTATGGAATACAGCAGTTTTCCCCTGTTTTCCCTGCTGTGATTCCACAAACACTCTGCCACAGTGTTGTTTGGGACAGAATAATAGCTTTAAGTGCTACATTAATACGCCTGTCTGATGTCTTTCAAAAGCACAACACACTTTGTAGAAAGTAAATGTTAGTTAGAGCCATAAAATTAATATCAAAAATAGGGTCTGTATGTGGAGGCTTTTTTTTATTAAAGTCCCTGTATAGATGTATTGGATGGAAATTGTATTGGAAGAATTGCTCTTTTAATGTAGGTTCAAAGGGCTAAAGTTAATAACAAAAATAGGGTCTGTATGTGGAGGCTTTTTTTTATTAAAGTCCCTGTATAGATGTATTGGATGGAAATTGTATTGGAAGAATTGCTCTTTTAATGTAGGTTCAAAGGGCTAAATTTTGAAAAGCAAATTAATTGTAACTATCCACAGATTTATGTATTTTTTTTCTGGGCTTACAACACGTCTTTATTTCACCCTGAAGGATAAAACATAAAGAACACAACTTTTTCCCCTTTTACAGGATATAGCCCCATGCTTAGATACAAAAAAAAAAATTAGGTTTCTAATTCTTTATTATGCTCTGTGAGACATCTTGTGGGAAAACCTTGGGGAATCTTTGGCTGAATTTAACCTGGATCATGAGAGGAAAACCACGGGGTATTCAGGAAGCAAAGCTTAAAATCTTGAAAAAGTATTTGCTGTTCTTGGCAGATCAAGCAGCAGCAAATGTAACATTTGCTTTTCCTTAGGAGAAGAAAAGTCAGTATCAAGCTTACATGCTTGCATTTAGTTGGAATACTGGAAACGTCTTGAACTCCTTGACTCCAGAAGGTGAAATTGCCTAAAATCCCAAAATTGCTAAGAAAAAAGAGCAATGCTTTTCTCTGCTGTGTTTATGTTTTGACTAAGTCTCCAGACCTAACCACTCTAGAACTTAAGGAACATTGAACTCCACAAGCAAAGGAATACCTTGTTCTGATCAGAACATTTTGAAAAAGGAGATTTGCACAACGCTGATAAATTCTCCTGTACTCAGAGCATGCAGTGAAGGAAGTGCAGTAGCAATTATTTTTATTTTAAGTGTTAGGGCAGTTTATTTGAACTTCCAGTTCCAGAGCAGAAGGCAATTACCCATAAGAAGGTCACAGCTTTTATGAAGGGGACAAGATGTCCTGCCTGAGACCTCATTTTGGCTACAGATGAAAATACTGTTCATTTGCAATGAACAACAATATATGACACATCCTGTATTTTTCTTTGTAAATCTTATGCATTTTCATATTTTCCTGGCCTGTGTTTTTTGTAGCTCTAAATCTGGAGCCTGGACAGATTTTTTTTCCCCCTCTTCATTTTTCATTTATTTTAATGGGAACTTGAGGCCAGCTTGCCATGGAGCAAAACATAGGCGAGTTCTTCATGATCTCAATAGATCATTAATATTTGTTCTTTATGTTTGCTAGGTAAACAGAAATATCTTGCTCTTAATTATATTATTACCTGTTACTTTGCCAATGTTTGGTAGCTAATGTATAGTATAATATTTGTTGAGTAACTATTAACAACCTCATATGTTTGTTCTCCTAGTTAATGCTGGTCAAAGTAGAAAATTATCTTCATAGTAGAGTTAAGATATAATTAAAAGGCAAGATTTGGTCCAAAGGGCCTGTTTTTCATGTTTATGTCACAAACACACAAAACCTCTGAGCTGAAAAAACTGTTTTGGGGAGAAAATACAGGCACAAAAAGAAGAATTACTCTTTTAAACTGCAAAACAGGGTTAAGTTTTTTTTTTCCCTATTGAAAAGTAGGTATATATTTCTTAATGCTGAAAGGAGGGGAAAAGCTTTCTCTCTGGTTAGTTTTCATTTTCCATAAATAACTTGGGAGGAGGAGGAGGAGGGGGATACTTCCACTAAACAGGTAATTATGCAAAGTTGTGTTTGGAAATAAATCACAGTTTAGGGGGTTTTTATTCATTTCGAGCAGCGAGGTCCATGTTGAAGCCCAAGATGCAGAAAAAATACCTCATGTAGTGCTTTCTCTCCTTAAATTTTTAATGAGTTTTACATATATCTACATTCAGGTGACATTTTCATAGGATTATCTACTTAAACTCCATTATGTATTTCATGAGGAGCAATAGGTTGCTCAGATCCCTTAACTGCCTAGCAGCTTGGATTTTCCCTATGTAAATAATTTCAAATTATCAACACAGAATTTAATCAGATTTAATTCAATTGGAATCTTAAAATCCCTCTGCAATTACTTTGTAGCCAACTTTTATTTTGCTGATGGTGACAACTAAAAATTTCGTCTCCAAATCACTTTTGAGTAGAAGTTTCCAGATGACACTGAAGTTCAATTTTCAGAAGAATTATTTTATTTATTTCATTGCCTTGAAGTTCTGAACTTAAATTTTTGTTTTGGACCTGTCTCCTTCTGCTTAAAACTTCTTCACTCCTTTCTTGTTATTTTTGAATGATTTTCTGGTTACAGAAATGTATCATCTGCCTTAGCATTATTGGCACTGTGCGAGGCTTAACAGCTAATACTGGCTTTAAATTTGTGTTGCAAAGCAACAGATTAGAAACTTCTTATGACTAGCCAAGAAATAAAAACTCGGAGCAGGAATAATTAGAGACAGCTGGAACGATCAGAGCACAAAAGATACAAAGGAGGAGACTCGCAGGACTTGGTTGTTTTTTCTTTGCTCAGTCAGGCAAAGCAAGAAATAGTAGAAAAATCAGTCTGTTTTTCTCAAGTTTGACACAAAGAGCAGGCCTTTCTGTGCCAAGCTTTCATTTCTCACTTGTGTATGTGCCAGTTTTTGCTCTGAGGGGCAAGAATGGCAGTGGCAACCTCCTGTCACACGGGCTGGTCCTGTGATCAGATTTACCTGTCAGTAAGGATGCAGCTCCCTGCTAATAAAAATATAAAGCAGTGTTCCTAACGTTTGGTACCAGAATATGCAGAACACAGAATAAATACAGAGATTTAATATATTATTAAAGAAATGGTGACAGCTCAATTATTGCACATATCTGTGCGGTGTCAGATTCAGTGATATTAGTTTTCCTTACCTGTTTATTTTGAAAACAATGATTCCTTCATTTTCAGGCATCTCCTGCTTGACATTCCTCAAAAGTGTATTAAACCATTAGCAAACAATTTGTCACACCTTTTTTTCTTTTTTTTGGAAAATATTTTACCTTTTTTTTTTCTGTAAACCACAGATTTTCTAAATTGCAGTGCTCAGTCCCTGAAAATGAAGCCATTTTGGTGGTGTAGAAATTTGTGTAACAACATCAGTGAATGTCAGGCAGGATATTTAAACATGAATGTTTACTTTTTAAAATACATTGGATTAGAGGAAGTGTTTCCTGTGCTGCGTGTAGTTATTTATTCCGGTATAAAAAACAGTGTATGCAGAAGGAATAATCTTTCTCTTGTCCTAAATCAGACCCTGGTAGGATGCCCTCTGCTACTGAACACATCACTGCTCTTTGGATATAAATATGGAGTTAAGGATGGGTTGGGAAGGGGAATGATTCTTGCTCTGTGCTCCATAAAGTGCTCCAAGGCTTCCGCTGAGAAATGACAGCGGTGGTTAAAAAGTGCAGTTATCTGTCGGAATGGATGCAGATTTTGTGAAAGCTTAGAGGGAATCAAGGGTGATCTACAAGACTAAAAATGGGTGCAAAGTGCAGGACGCGGTAGAAGACATTTTTCTTCAGGGAAGCGCTAAACCCTGAAAATTATAAATGACAGATGGTGGAAAAGACATGGCAGTAAGTCTGTGACTGTGTTCAGCAGCTTACTGAGGTTGTGCTGAAATCAGCTGAAATATCCCTGTTGGCAAAGGGCAGGGTAGCTCGTGAGAATTCCCAACTCATAATACCCCCAGAAAAGCAAATAAGCTTTGTGAGACAAACTCACAACATAAAAGGTACAAAAGGACAGTCCTACAAGCAGGTGTTCGTTTAAAGAAGACCCCTGTAAATCCATAATTTAAAGAGGTGATGTCAGGTGTGGCAGGAAATTGCTGGTGAACGTCTAAGGAGGCACAAGTTTAACACAGACTTTTAGATTTCAGGAATCCACATGTGGTGTGTTTACATAGAACTCCATAACTCACTTATTATAGAACTAGAGAATCCTGGAATGGCTTGGGGTGGAAGAGACCCTTAAAGCCCATCCATTCTCACCCCTGCCATGGGCAGGGCCCCCTCCCACTGTCCCAGGCTGCTCCAAGCCCCAATGTCCAGCCTGGCCTTGGGCACTGCCAGGGATCCAGGGGCAGCCACAGCTGCTCTGGGCACCCTGTGCCAGTGGCTTTTGAAAACGTCTGTTTTGCAGCATCAGCACTCTTCCATCGTGTTATCCTTGCCAAATCCAAATTTTCTCCACAGTCAACTTATTTTTCTCTCTTAACGTGACAGAGGCTACAAACAAAGCTCCTGTCCAACAAAAGTGGTTCAAATGTTCTTCAGAGAAGACTACAGCGTAAAACACGATGTAATCCCTGAAGACAAATCAGTTTGCCTTCACATTTCTCAAAACCTCATCGTCATTTTAAGAGAGAGAAAGAGAAGAAGTTTATTTGGAAGATGCACCTAGAACAAGCTTATTACACTGTGTTTAGAGACACTAAACTTCCTATAAATGTATATAATTCAGAAAGTATCTCTTTTGAATACATTCTGTTTGGATATAATCTCCATGCCTTTAACTGAACAGTTTTGACTATGATGTATCATCCCAGCTGACATTTTTAGTATGAAGATCTATGGTTGGTTTTAAATAATTTTTCATTCTTAAATCTTATATTGGTGCATAAAAAAAGTAAAGCCATTGAACTGAACCTAAATCTGCTGCTTGTACAGAAACACAAATATTCAGTATGCATAACAATTATTTTATTCTGGCAAAAAACTTGGTTTATTATGTTTTGTCAGTTTGAGAATGGAAAGAAGCTGAAACACTGAGTAGTTTTGAAATACATGGAAAATAAAAGGGTGTGAAAAAAAGATTTTTTCATGATGCACAGGTGGGAAAATAAGTGTTTATATGATTTGGTCAGTGTCCACAAAAAAGCTGTTGGCAGGGGTCCCTACCTTTTTTTTCATCACTTGCCCATCGTTCCAAAGACACTTTGGTTCCCTCTTTTGTCCCAACTTATAATAACAAATTCCTTTCTGCACATTCATAGAGTCGTGATCAAACAACAGATCAGCTGTTTTGGAATTGAGACAGATTTAATACATACTAATTTGCTGTGGTATAATCACATAAAATACAATTACCATTGAGAATGAGTTTTAAATTAGTTATAAACAAATTGAAATAATTTAGAATCATTTAAAATAACTGCATCTGGCAAAGTTTTGCTGTAGCAGCTCCACCACAGGATTTCTGATTTAGCCTGCTCTTTCTGACTGACATATTCTTTTTTCTTAGCATGAAACCTTGGGTGGTGGATTATGATTGTAACTGAGTACATAATTAAAATTAAAACATCACATGAGGCTGTTTAGAGTGGAGAATGGCGTTGCAATCAAAATCTGTATTAAAAAAAGGAATCAAATCATTATGTCACAAGTGATTGAGTGTTGGAAAATGTCATTTTCTGTCTGAAACAAAGAAACTGGTTTGGTGTTTTCCTTCCTCCTGTAGCTATATCTGACAACATTTCTGTGCCATCCCATCAGTGGTCCAGGACTTGGGCCAGTGTTACTCCAGCGAATGCCTCTGCAGTTGATTTTAGCTGTAAGGGCACAGGATAGCTTCCTATTCTTTAAAAGACAGGAAAACCAGTGAAACTTGTCATGAATTTGAAGCAGATTTCCCGCTAGCTGAAGTGTTTCTGCACTGTGAAATATTGTCCTTTTGCCCAGGATCCTGCTGTTTCTGTAACCCTTAGTGGCATCATTTCAGAGTTGTACTCCAGCCCTCTTGAGATGTTTGCTCAAATTTTCCGCCAACCTTTTACCTATGTATTTATATACTGCAAATGGAGAGTTGAAAGCCTTTAAAAAATTTATTTTGAAAAAATATATAGGCATTCATTCTCATAAATAAATAGCTCTGGTGCACCAGAGGCATTTTGCTTTACCTTCTGCCTCATTGTCTTCCTGAGGTACGCACAGATTTGCACTATGGCATGATTTGTCATGTCTTACTGCTTAATTAACCTTTAGTGTGGTGGCATTTCCCAGATTGCCTGCAGAGTTATTTCAGATGAATATGTCTGTGTAGATAGGCAATGTCAAATATTGCAGCTTTCTGCTTAAAATATTGTTATTTGCTATCACTAGGGACATTATTCATTGGCATAGAGGCTGCTGAGACTCTCAAATCCAAACTTTTCTGGTTGTTTACTTTTAACCCAGCCCTGAGCATTCAAAATCAATGTAAGCCTTGTTTTGCTTTATGTGGAGAAATTTTGAAGCACTAAACCAACTATAACTTGAAAGAAAAGCTGCTTTCAGTGTTTTCTTATCTATTTTGCACCAACCAAGAACCTGCTTGCCTATTTGATGTAGCCATTCCTGTTCTGCACCATGCAATAATGAAGCTGCTTTAATGAGAGAGAATATGAAGTTTCCTTTCTTACTCTGGAAGCGGTGACAAGAAAATATTTCTTAAAAAAAACCCTAAACAAAAGGTTATTTTACTTATTAAAACAGAATGGATTGGAAGACATCTTAACTGAGATGTTATATTTGAATCCTAAATCTTCTTAAAGGACAAAAACATCAAGAGTTAACAAGATTTTTCAAAAGGTTCCTTTTTCTTTGCCTCTCTGTCTGTTCAAGCAGTCTGTTAATAATCTGCAAGTTCTTTTAGCCTTTGTCTGTATTTTTTGATTCACCACTGCTGCCATGATAACCTGCTGCATTTATACGTGGACTGTAATCTTCAGTGAAAAGAGAATAAATTCTGATTTTTTTCTTTTGGACCCTAAACTTCTGCAAAATCAAAGCGGAAAGGTGCACAGGGATCAAAAATGAGGGACAATGGATACACGTAAAGAAAAATGTAAAGCAGTTTCCCCTTCTGTAACCTTCAACCCAACAGGTGATCAGAAATACAGACATTGCAAATATCCTGGAAATACATTCAAGCAACAACATTCATTTAGGTAATCCCATCAAACAGACTGTTTAGATAGGACTGGCAGCTGTTTAACACCCTTAAAATAAAAGCTGACAGATTTAAACTGGAAAACACAAATCAATGTTTCACACCTTTTCAGCTTAAAACAACTGAAGGCTGACATATTTTTAATGCCTAAAGCTTGGAATTTAAATAAAAAAAAAAGCTCTGAGACATTTTCAATAAAATATGAAAAGGTTATTAAATATCTACAGAAGTTGAAAAATATATATTTATTGAAGGTGACTGAAAGAGTTAATGACAGAGTAGTGGTACTGCTTAAAATAATGTGAGAATCATAAAGATAATAACTTCTGGTGAAGAGGAGTTCTGGGAAATAAAGTGGTTATATGGGAGGTAACTAATAAGGATTTAGTAAAAGATAAACCATTAAATCTTCAAAAGTATCAGGTTAAAAAAGGTTAGGATTATTTATTTCAGTAGTTGTAAGAAGAGGAGGAGTATTCCTAAAATTGTAATGCTTGATTTACAAACTTGAATGTCCCCAACTTTAAAGAGAATATTTTCCTATTCAAATTGTTTTATTCCTATATAAGTATTTGAAAAACCTTTGTAAAGCTTCTGTTTCAAATGTTTTTCCCCCAATTTCCATCTTTTCAAATTAATGTAGCAGTAATAAATAATATATAAGTTAATCTTAGATTTAATACTGAATCTTTGTGGATATGTGGGGCAAGGCCATCAATTAGTACAAATTAAGATGCACTATTATAGATTGCTGACTTAATTGCGTATTGCTATATAATTTTTTACAATTATCAGTGTAGAACACCCACTGAAGTACCAGAACATATATGCTCATTAATGGAATCACCAATAGTACTACATGGGGCACATCCAGTAAATCCTTTCAGCTCCCCACAGCAAACGGTGTGTGGGGATGGTACAAAGCCACCCTGTACTCTGGATTTGGATCCAAATCGTGCAGCCCCAAGGCAGATCTGTTAATTTTGTCTGTTTGCCGGAACCTTCCATCCAAATTCCGCACTTAATCAGGTGAGGACCCAAAAGGACACTGAGAGCCCATCAGAAAGGACAGAATTTGGTTTGGGCTGGGACCCCAAACCCCTGTGCTGGGACCCCAAACCCCTGTGCTGGGACTCCAAACCCCTGAGCTGGGATCCCAAACCCCCTGTGCTGGGACCCCAAACCCCCTGTGCTGGGACCCCAAACCCCTCTGTGCTGGGACCCCAAGCCCCTGTGCTGGGACCCCAAACCCCTGTGCTGGGCTGGGCCCCAGCGTGGGCAGCAGGGCAGGGGGGATTCTGCCCCTCTGCCCCCTCAGCTGAGACCCCACCTGCAGAGCTGCCCCAGCCCTGTCCCAGCACAGGAAGGGCCTGGAGCTGCTGGAGCCAGGCCAGGGGAGGCACCAGGATGAGCAGAGGGATGGAGCAGCTCTGCTGGGAGGAAAGGCTGGGAGAGCTGGG